>BOPP01000143.1:3281356-3323606 GCA_017312745.1 Gryllus bimaculatus
GGGCCGCGCCGCGCCGTCACTTCGATCGTCGCTCCGCCCGCGCACCGCCCTCCAGGGACGCGACGCGGACGCGGGCGCGGGCGAGGGCTGGGGCGCGCGCCAATGATACCGGCCACACATGGAGGCGGCCGGGGCAATACACGCTGGATGTTTTCTCTGTACAATGTTCTGCACGGGGATACGTTGTTGGAGAGGTCTGAAATGGGGATAGGGCTCCAGACGAAGAAACTTCACGGTCAAATCCCAAAATTTCAAAAAAATGCGATATGTGATTGTCCGTGGCGTGATCCGCGCGATATGTGATTGCAGCGTACTAGAGTCCCGTGGTGTGATCCCGGGTTCTATTCCCGGACGAGGCAAAAAGTAAGTTGTAGTTTCCTTTAAAATCGTCTCAGTTTCTGTAGCTGCGTGACGAAGAAAAGCTCAGGCAGGTGGAGTTTGCTAGTTACGGCGAAGGGAATACGTAATGTTCGCTACATACTACATCTCTTGCCCTCAAAGCGTGGGAATTGAACCGTGCAGGGGGTACGCCATTAGCTATCCGGCAAAGTCGGACGGTCGACCAAAATGCCAAATACATAAATCTGGCGCTATATATAATTTGGCATGCACCTAAATATTTGGGAACACATTTTATCTTCATACTTGAAGTAATTTTTTGGCTTTTTTAATGAAGTATGTTGTCAACAATAAAGCTATAAAACAAATTTTCATAATTCTCTTTAACTTCAAATTTTTGTGTTGCAATTCGTGCATCAGAAATAATCTGTTTTTGCGGGTCATGAAATTGTGTTTTCTTGTGTGGCCTATTCCCAATTACCAATCGTTGTTAATACAAAAACAAAACAAATATCAGTTGAAGAATTTGAGAATATATTAATACCTCTGTCTTTCACTGTAACGTAAGCAAAACATTTCTTAAATCCTTAAGCGCCCGTTTCCAACCACTTCCAACAAACTCTTTGACACTTTCCTCTGCTTAAAAAATGTTTTGGTTGAGTTCCTTACGTCCATGGGATTGTACATAATTTTATCACAGCTTAGTTTTTATAAATGCACTGCCGTGACGTCCTAATTTGTATTAGTTCGTAAGAAAATTCACGTTGGGAGATCGAGTCTCCAATGCAATATTATTCATGTCGTGAGCTCGGGCTATTTCCTTGTTGCACGTGTGTGCTTTCACAGCTGCCCTCCACTGCAACTCAGATGGATAGCGTGTCGGAGACTCATTCCGGAGTCGTAGGAAGGCGGAATTCAATTCCGGAGTTTAGCAAGTAGTACAGGTATTTCTGTATGTGACCACTAAACTCTATGGCACTATCTGCGTCTTTTGTATTCAGCTACGAAGTTTTGTTTTTGACAAATTCTAAGGACAATCTGCTTACTTTCTTGTTAAGCTTTTTGTAATCTCCTAAATTTACATTCAACTAGGTAAACACCGAATAAATAAGATTTTATTATATTATTTCCCATAGTTATAATATTTGTAAGTTATCAATTTGTCATAAAATCAAAATTCTAATTTGATAACGTGGTATACCCGGAGATAAAATGAATCATCGATCCTTCCAAATGTTATGTGAATCGTCTGCATGAGCCTGGAATAGAAGTAAGGGGTGAATTGAATTTCTAATATTCAATAAGTAGAACCTACTGAACATAAATCCTGTAAAATGAACTGGAAAACAAAGTTTAGGAATTTTGCTCGTTTTATTATTTGTCTATTAAATTATTGCCTTCACTGAATATAAGACTAATTATATTGACACTAGCTAGTAATCATTTAAAATTAACAAGACGTGCCGAATTAGAATAAATATATTGGTAATTTTCACAGCGAATAATGAAAATATTATATAGTAAGTTATTAAAATAGTAAAGAAAGAAAATTTCTGGAAACCATTGCAAACACTAGGTAAAAAAAGTATGTTAATATTCTTCAAAATTCTTGAGAGACTTCCAAACTACTACGCACTGCTCTCCAACCACCCTTTCGCCTTGAACGTTAGAGGTTCTTCTTTCCCGGAGGAAATATCTCCACGGATTATCTTCGTCGGTCCTTCTCCCTCGAATGAGATGAAATCGATATCTCTGCGATCTACACAGCTCATTCGGCTCCACGGTACATTTCAACAACTTTCCTCGTAATTCGGCCAGCGCTCTCGCCACGAAGAGTAATGGACCGGTTTCGAACCCATTTCCCGAAAATTTCGACTCTCCTTAGGAGCAGGAACCTTCTGAGGCCATTCTCAATAAATAATTAAAGATGACTGAAAAATAGTTTGACCAGTATTCGTCAGTTACATCTCAGAATATTATTTTTATTATTAAAGAAGGGTCACACAAACCAAGCGATATTCCGTGTATCATTGATTTTAATTTGAAATAACTAATATATTAGACTAAGATTTCTTCTGTGCAACCATGAGGTCATTTTGTTTTGACCAATGTTTGATTCCCATCCCCAACCTTCTCTCGTTCGTAACAATCTTAAAGCGGAGAACTTGAATAACTGTGTCTCGGACGGCTGTCGTTCCCTTTTGCCCCGTCTTCGATCAATGAAGGGCGCGCTCCTTTCAATTGCCATCATTTAAGTTAAGTATCCTCTTAAGCGAGACACAATTGCAGTAGATTGTGTTGTATGCATCGCAGAAGTGAATGTCGTCAACCTCGAGTGAAGGAAAACTAAGAAGAGAGGCTGAGAATTGTTGAGAACCAAGCGATATCATTGAGTACCCAATGCCATAAAATAAATTAAAATTAGCGTTCAATTTATAATATAATTTCCCATTTAAATGTTCATAAATAAATTTATTAGTAAATGATAATATTACAAGAATTTTAAGGTAAATTTGACGCTGAAAAAAAAATAAAGGAGAAATTGTACCTATCTGAAAACAATTGTAGCATATTTCAGGCCAACAGGCCTTCCTATCTCTAACAATAAAATAATTTACTTATTTCATTTTATCAAATATTAAACATGGAACATTTTTTTACAATTAATTAATTAATTGACTAATTAAATAATATTAATTAATTACATAATACAACACTAAATAAAGGTAGGGTGATAGAACTAACATTCGTTCTGTTTACTGTCACAGTTTTTTTCTTGTTTTTTATGTGAATATTTCTTTTCCCCTATGAATTCCCTTAATGAATATAAAAAGTTATTAGAAGATGGATAAAAATCCATTTCAAATCGTATCATTGACATGCAAACGACATCATGCCGTGCATTGTTTGCGATCTCTGATAACCCAGAATCAACTATTTAAGATGTAGCCCGACTATGGAATCCAAATCACTGTGTAGTTTTATAGTTGTTTATTTTCAAATTCAGTCATACTAAAGTATTAAACAATACGAAGGAGGTGTGTCGTAGTCATGCTAACAGTAAAACAGTTGTGAGTGAAATATCATAGTAGTGTTACTGCGAACGACTCGATTTTCAGATCGAGCCGAGAGTGAAACGAAAAACAAATGAACGTGCAGCGATCTCTTCGAAACACGTATGAATATGTCACGCAGCTCTAGTAAACATGATGCTGCACAAGCGACTGCTTTCAGTGCAGTTCTATCGGAGACGCGATTTGACTAAAGAACAAAAAACAACAGCGCATTCAATAACGGTATGTCGCTACTCTCGCAAATAAAAAGCTAAATGACACAACTGCAACGTATCAGCTTCGAATGTTGAGAGCGTTCCATAGTTGCATTTCGTACGGCCGTTGTTTCGTAGATCATTCAAGGGAGTAATTCGATAATTTTGATTGGATTGATCTGTAAGAAGAGAATGCTACAATTTAAAATAACGACCATATTAAAAAGCAATGGAGACAACAATAGTATAACACTATACTGCGTTCTTTCTTCATATATTTGTCAAATCAACGGCACATTGATTCTGAGTACTTGTACTAAATATTTATACTGATAGTTTTTGCAAGCAAATCTCACTCTTACATACTGCTCCACCATCTAATCATCCACATTGTGTAACGATTTAACAAACGGTATAGCTAAAGTAAAAAATTAAAAAAAGAATGTTATGAGTAAATTGAAAGTTTCTGAAGAAAAGGAACCGGGACTTAGTCATGTCATCATATCCTGTCATATCATTTCTTTATATTATATTCAAATCGTTGTCAAATAAATTGTAAAAGAATGAATATCTGACATTTTATTTACATTATGTACGTACAGTATGTGATCAAATATATAATACATGAGGGTGAGAGTCATTTCAGGTGGCATAAATGCAAACTAGATGGTTTCCCATAATATTAGCGTTAGGTAATTACTTTACCGTTTAGACCTTACAAGCATAGATCCTCAAAGAAAGTGCTTTTTTGCAATTTACCAATGTTGTCGCAGATTATATGTCAACGTAACTTACAAAATGCGCATTTCCAACATTAAAAGCTGTAGCAGACTCGGGACATCAATAACATCACTTGACTAAGGTTCCTCCCAATTCCATCAAATCCGAATAAAGGAGATTCTTGAACTATTGAATCGTTTATTTCAGAAACCCGTCAAACGCCAAACTCCTCATTTCAAGAAAACTAAGAATGTCTCCCACCTTTTCATATTTCAAATTGTTTTTTCATTAATACAATTGATAAATATTTTTCATATAAATATGCACTAAACGATGAGTGAATCCTCCTGAAACGATAATGCATCGCTAAAGCGTTTTTGTATTTTGACATTTGACGGGTTTCTGAAATAAACGATTCAATGTACTTAGAAATCTTCTCGCTTTCGACTCAATTTAAGCACAATCTTCTGGATATCATAGAAGAGAAATCGTCAAGAAACTGCTGTGCAGTAACAAAGAGTTTGTATTTAATTGACTGTCCGGTTGACGCCAATTGAATACGGACTCTGGCCGCGGAAGCCTACGCTTTAACAAAGAGTTTCTAGCCTAGTAAATTATATAAAAAAAACTTTTTTGATAGATGACAAGACCGTTTTCCGAGAGTGTATATCAAATTCGTGAATTGAGCATTTCAAATACAGAAGGTAGTTCAAAATAGGAAGTATGGCTCTTCAAAATGCAGTAATGGTTGTTAATTGGCGCGCACCCGGGCGACACGCGAGTCTCAATTCAGGCCGACGACCAGGGTCAGATTGGCAGAGCTGGTTGTAACGAATTACTGTCTTAAATAACTGATATGAGTCTAGGTCTTCTAAGAGCCACCTTTTTACGGATACTAGAAAACAACGCATTGACTAATTGAAACCGAGCTCCGGGCAGCATCGGATGTCACAGCTCCGCCCCTGACCGGAAGGTCCCAAGTTCGAGATCCGACGGTGGCAGGATTTTCGACACTAGCTGGATAGCTGAGTCGAATTCAATCTATGTCTTAGGGAGAATTCTAAAGGCAGGCTGCTGTGATTGTTAGTTTTCCATTGTTTCTGCGATCAATACCAGGCGAATATTGGTGCAACAAACTAGTCACACACCGCGCGCGATCTTTCCTTCCTCTTCCTCGTCCTATTCTTACCCCTTACTCCCACACATTTACACAAACACACACTACAATACCACACATGTCGTGAGATCAGTCGGAGGAGTAGAGCGTGTTTCGGCTGGGGCGGCGCTGCCCTGATGGGAGATGCCTTGTTGGGAAAAACCCAGCTAACCGAGAGTAGGTCGGTGCCGGGTCTCACCATCCAGCAAGGGTAAAGATCACCACCACGTCCCGAGAAAAAAATGCACTTCTCTTAGGGGACTATCGACCTTAGCCGTTGACGTGCCCGGAATCTCTAATCAATCAATCAAAGAAATTGACCAATCCACCATTTAGTCTTGGCTACCGTTTGTGCAGCCCGCCTGCCGACGCTCTGCTGCGCCCTCTGTAACGGGGTGGAAATGAACCCGAGAGCTAGCGCCCTCTGTCCACCAGCTGCCGAAATTCATTATGTTTGCTCCGGTGGGAAGGTGTCGAATTTGACCTAAACGTAATATTTTTCTTTCGTTACTCATAATCAACATAATAAATGGAAATGATTGACTCTAGTGGCGAATGAGTGAAAAACTTCTCGCTTTATCAGGATGCTCATTTGGATTTTTTAAACAAAAAAAATAACTAAGAATATAAATACTTCGCGGAAAGTTTTTTTTTTTAGTTTCACGACCGCAAACATATTTGCGCTAAGAACTGTTCTACCAGAATCCGTGTGTGATGTATGACTGATAATATAAGGTTTCATTCATGTTGTCACAGAGGTGTTCCCCAAAGGATTTTTTTTTGTAACATAAGTGATATAGTAGCTATTGGTATATGTTTCATACTTTTTTTTATTAAAATGGAGTCATAAAAAATCATCAAATCTTAGAATGACCACTTTACTCATCCTTCCCCTTTATGTCTATTCTCGTTTGCTATTAAGAAGCAGGTATAAACATTATTTTCTTTTAACAAAAAGGAATGTAAGTGTGAAGTTGTTTAAGGGGAAAGAATTTTTTCCATGAAAGGCCTTGCTATAACTCTGTATTAAAGTAAGGAATTGTGTGTTTTTCGGCAATAAACAATTTATAATACTGCCCATATTTTTGTTAATATCGTTAACCACTGAATTGTGGTGAATAATTTCCTGGTGTACGTCTTGTCAATCAATTAAAGTACGCGTTTAGCTCACGAACAGCTCGAGAGTGGAGAGAAGCACAGTGCCCACGTGGGTACATATTGTTCGAAAAAGCGGGGCCGATATTGTACCCGTTAACCAGGAAATTTTCCAGACTGAATATTGCTTTGGAATAGAATGGAAATGAGGGGGAATCATTTGGAAAGAAAACGACACCTCTGATCCATCTCGTCCATCCAATAGAATAATGTGATGAAGCCCTTCCATATACGACATTATATTAATGTGTTGACGATTTATCACGACCCACCCACTAACTTCCGAAGGAGAAGGGTTACAGTAACAGTTTCAAAACAAGATGACCAGCAAACTCGTAGAGCCACAAAAATCAAAGAAAAATTCTTACGACAAGTTACATTGTCACGCCCGGTTAGGAGATAAAGATAACCAACATTTGTAGTTATTGTTCCAAACGAATACTACCCAGATTATTTGGTGTCAAAACCACGTATCGCACGTTTCTATCTTTGGAGTTGCCGGTGATCTTCTCCCCCTGGATGGTGAGATCCGGCGCGAACCTACGTGTCGGCTTGCAGGGTTTTTCCCAAACCAGGCATCTCCCACCATTAGGGTACTGCCTCATCAAGACACGCACTAAACTCCTGACCGATCCCCAGGCATGTGTGGTAGTGTAGTGCATGTAAGCGTGTGTAGGAGGTGTATAATTGGCATGTAAGGACAGGGCAAGGAAGAGGAACGAAAGATCGCGCGCGGTCCGTGGCCCGTTGGGGTACTATCCCGGCATTCGCCTGGTGTACAAACAACGCGGAAAACTACCAATCAGAGCAGCTGGCCGCCAGAATTTTCCTCCTGAGAGTGGCTGAATTCCCCTATATCGTTAGTGTCGAAAACCTTGACACTCGTCGGGACTCGAACCTAGGACTCCGCGGTCAGAGGCACTGCAATGACACCAATTCTGTGTACACGGGATAAAACGTCTTAAGTCAATTTTTGGCGAAAGTGGTTTAAGTATTGAAACTACAAGTTATGTATCTATATTTTATTTTGCTAAAACCACCTAATTCAATTGTTGCCTCCCTAACGACCCAAAAACAAATATACGTTTGTTTGCATTTTTCACCAAAAATTTTGAACTACTGGACTGATTCCTCCCAAAATTTGTATGAATAGATTTGAACGGCAGAGAAAAAGCATAGGGGAAAATGTAACCTCTAAATGTGTTCCGTGTTTCAAACTTTTGCTTAATGCGCTGCATCGAGCGGCATTGTTGCCCAAAAACGGTGGCTCGGGGTTGGGAAATATGGACAACTCAATAATGTAACCCTTGTTTTCTCCAAACTAAGATTTTTGACTTGAGAACTTTTACCCCGTGACCACAGAATTGATGCGTGAGCCACCTAGCGGATTCGTGAGGCATACCGGCCAACGCGGCCACATGGGGCGGGCAGCGACCCGCGGGGCGGAGGGCAAGGTCGCCAGCTGACGCGGCCCCGCTGCCGCGGCCGCTCGCGTGGCGACGCCGCGCCGAGCCGCCGCGGCACTTCGCGCTAATCTGATGGGCGGCGGCACGGCAGGCGCGGCAAATTAGCGTGCGCGGGCAGTTGACGCGCGCCACTCGCTCTCCTCGACGAGGGCGGCGCTCTACTACGAAGCCGAACTGCTTGGAAGGCGTTACGTCGAATTCAGCCGCTAGGTGGAGCATTCAGATGGTGGTTTCTCGATCAACACCAGGCAAATGCCGGGCCGTACCTACCACTGCACTACTCACTAGGGCGCTTCCCACGGCGCGACGCGGCGCGCTTCCTTCAGCAGCAGAGCACTTCGACGCAGCCACGCCGCAGCCCGCCCGCCAGCCAGCGGCGACGCCGCACCGCGCCCGCCTTCCGCCGTGGAAGAGGGTGGGTGGGTCTGGAGGGGGTAGGTTTCGCCGACCTCGGCGACGACGAACAAGGGACCGAACCAGGTTGAACGCTGCGGCCGCGGCGCAGTGGAAGGCTCGCCCATTTAAAGCCGTGTTCTGCTGTAAGGGTGGCGCGTGGCCCCTCCTCGCTTCGCGTAGCTGGAGTTCGGCGTCGGCTGCGCGCAGCCGCCACCCGCTGCACGTGGGAAGGCCTCCATTCAAACAATGCTCTTACGCGCCGCGCCTGCTGCGAAGCGCGCTGCGGCCGCGCCGTGGGAAGGGGCCCTTACCTGCATTGCCACATGTCAGGAGAACAGTTGGGAGCTTAGATCATGTCCCGGATGGGGCGGTGCCCCGTTGGAGGGAGATACCTGGTTACTGAAAACTCCGCAAGACGACATGTCAGTCGGCGCTAGATCTTATCATCCAGCGAAGAAATGACACCGCGATCTCCAGTGTTAAAAATGTATACTGCACGTACAGGACTAATAACCACAGTCGTTGACGAGCCTGAAAACACGAGATAATCAATCAATGCAAGAGATCATTCAAAAGCTGAAGAATGTGACCCAGTTGGAGCGGTGTCCTGCTGCTACCAGAAGAGGGACATTTTCCCAAACCGACATGTAGATCGGCGCCGGATCTCACTCATCCAGCAGGGTAGGAAAAACGCCATCTCCAGGCAAAAAAAGAAATATTGCACTGCACTAACGAGGCCGGTCAGATGGCCGTAGCGGTCTCGAATCAGAAGACCGCGGGTTCGAGTCCCGCATGTCTATATGAGTGTGTCGTCCTTTCACCCCTCATTATCATTATTTCATCTTCCACACCCCCAGACCTAACAACCCTGGGAAATAAAAATCGGACTCAGCTAAATGCTGGTCCCCAATTAAAAATCTCTATATGTGTGTGCCGTCCTTTCACCCTCACCATCATCATCACATCGTCCATACCCCCAGGGCTAACAACTTTCAGGGATAAAAATCGGTATTGAGCTAAAAAACTGACGCCCCCCGTCCCCAGAAAGGTGCTTACACCTGCTAAAGCAGGATGCACGAGTGGGCCGAGTTGGCCTATACGCGAAAAAAAACGGGCTTAAGGACCATAATCGACATGCCTGGAAACAGCTAACCAAAAAGCTTCGAAGGTACACCCAATGCCGCCCAGGCTCGATCAATGCCATGTGAAGCTCCTTTCATAGATCAATTTTAAGGGATTGTCATATCGTGCCTGTACAAAAAGAAATCGCTTCAGCGAGAACATAAAGACCGCCAACGCGAACCCGCGAAAGAAATTATGTTTTAGAACATTTCCTGTTGACTGTCTGCTACGCGTTTTCAAGCCGGTACGTGGGCCAGGCCTTCAGCCTCTCCAATTAACACTTACGTAAACTGCAATCCCTGCAGCGCAGCGCATAATTGTCAAAGCATTTTTTGTCAAATTGTTTATTATCAAAGAATTTGTAAGGGAAAAACGAAATGAATAAAACGCGAATTCCCAAAATGTAATCAAAGAAATGACTTATCAGTTAATGATTAAAATTATCGATGAGGCATGTGTTGATCAATTGCTTTGAAATAGTTAGGAAATAATAATGTGTCTCTTTCAAATCGATCATCTCTACAATTTCTTCGCACAGGAACTTACATTCAAAGCATGATTTTCATGTTTTTCTCTATCTTTCTTTCAAATATTTCAGTGCTGTTTTCGTATCTAGTTTTTTCTTTCATTCCAATATTGCTTAATTTCTTGACATTGAGTGTTCTCAGAGTACTTGTTTAGGGCAGATCGTATGCTCGGTTATTGCTATACGTTGAGCGAACTTTCACCAGGTGCGTGCGGAGTCATATATCGAATAATATATAGTATGTCATTCTCCATGGAGCACATGATTAACCCTTCTTCACGGATTAACATCCCCATACATAAATTTTGGACTTATTAATTAAGGACGTTTTCCTTTCAATCGCAGGGATCCGTGTCCAGGTAGCTTGAGTTTTTTAAATGTTGTTCGAGAATTTCTGATTTAATATTACAATTACAGTATACCCTGTCTAACATTTTTAAGAATTTTCTCTCATTGAAGGTTCTGTGGACTCACTGATTACCAGCATGCTTGCTGGAAGAGATGCGACGACCTACTAATTTACTTGTGTTAAAGAAATATAAATGAAAAGTAAATACGCACTATTGTCTTTCCAATGATTTGTCTCAAAACCTCCTCAACTTGATAGCCATAAAAAATAATACCGAAATCTTTAGATACTGCTGAAAATTATCGATTAAGGGATTTAAATTCCCATATTTTTTCACTCATTATATCTGACAGAGCGAGTAGATTCTCTTGAAGATGATATAATGTCATAAATGGTCATAAGATGGTATAATGTTTTTATATTACGTCTTGCAATTTGAATATTTTCATTTAACAGTGGATGTTTAGTATGTATTTTCTCCTTTCACTTCTTCCCACAATATTTTCTAGGCAAATTTATACAAAACGAAAATAATTTTTCTACTTGCCAATTGTTTGCACAAAGACATGCTAAGTGCATGACCTCATGGCCACAGTTCGTAAACGTGTAATTACTTCTAGGAGAAGAAATAGACATTGGATGTTTTCTACTCACAAAGATATACAAGCTCTCTCATTTCGATTCAGTAGCATTCTATTTTTTTTCTTTGATCAGATAAAGTGTTGCATCGCAGACTATCAAAACGCCTTTTATGAATTAAATTCTGCTGCATAGTTTAAGAAGAAAGCTGACTTTGCGTGTTCCATTATCCACATAATCTAAGTTCACATCACTTCAACCGCAATTCTCAGCTGTTCAAATGTGCTGCATGCGGTTGAAATGGCACTGTGCCATGTGCAGCCCATACTCACCAAAGGCACCCTGGTTGTGTGCGAGGTATCTAACCTGTGTGTTACACAAATAAACACCGTTTGTTAGAGCCCTGACATGCGTTAACAATGATAAAAGCACTGCAGTTGCCGTTGAATTATAGGAACAATCTATATAAAAGTGCTTGAAAAATGTTATGGTTATTACATTATACGCACGAATTTCTGAGTTTGAAAAGTTTAAACATTTTTCTTGATTATTTGAGAAAAATAATTGAAGTGAAACTTTGCCATATCTATGGAAATATAACATTAGAATCATACAAATAAAATGAATTTAATTTTTTTTAGAATTCATAATTTGGTGCACCAAAAAAGTGACACATCTAAAAAATGTCATTTTGTGAAGCTGTTTAAACATCACTGGTGCAGTTTATTTGGTAGTTAATGAAAATGTTACACAATATATGCTCGTATATCTGATGTTTAGTGGATTATGTGGATTTTTTCCCTAGAAAGATAATTTTACCCAAATATATTGTTTTACTGTATCCAAACCAAACGATTTAGAATATGCAACCCTTTTCCTTTTACGAATTATAAAATTAATTTATCTATTATATGCATGTAAATTACGCAAAATGAGAATGAACATAAATCTAACTTAAGCCCAGGTTTACTTATCTAAAACACAAATTTAAGCACAGCTTTGTCAAATAAAGCAAACATATTTGTTCTCTTGTACAGTATATTTTTGTCAATTAGCGAACTCCATTTTTTCGAACCTCAACGAATCTTTCAAATCGGTAAATTATTGTTTCAAAGGTTTAGATTTCTGCATTCAAACCTGTGAAACATGCTTGCCCAAATTAACTCCTCAACATTTCCACATAGACATTACATTCACAGATATGTAAGACTAAGAATTTTTAAACCATAGATCATTTTCATAGTCTAAAACGTGATTTACCAATACGTCAATGATTTCCTACACTAGCTAGTTAGCTACGTCCAATTCAGCCGCTGCCTGGAGAAGAATTCTAGCGTATTGATATTGTGGTGAGTTTCCGTTGGCATGTACAATGAAATAATTATATGAGTCGTCATTGCCAACAATATTGTTTATTACAGTAGCAGCTTTCGACTACCTAGTCGTTTTTGTGATTTCCATTCAGCAGAAAACTGATGATGATGGCTAAGCTATCTAAAGCTGCTATTGTAATAAACAATATTGTAGGCAATGATGACTCATATAATTATTTCAGAATTCTAGCTACCAACTGTACTGATCGGTAGTTTCCTTCTATTAATAGCAGGCGAATATCGGAGCAATAACCTAACACATTTGGCACGGACAGGCCGCGATCTTTCCTCCCTCTTCCTTGTCCTTGTTAGGGATGACGGTATCACCCCTAACTGACACACACGTACACTTACACTTTCATGCACTGCACGTCTACGCACGTCGGGAGTTCAGTCAGTAGTCGAGAGTTTGTCCCGACACGGGCGGTTCCCTGCTTGGGAAGATACTTGGAGGGCGAAATCGGTCGCAAGAAGGCGATTATAACCGTAGCCCAGATCATAATTTAATTATTTGAACGGGGTTAATGACCACAACAGTTGACTTGCCCGGAACCAGCCAATCAATCAAAGGAACACAGGAGAGACGTATGTCTTGAGAATGCTGTGGTCAAGGGATTACAAAGATATAGCAATTTCATAATTTCAATTTCTTACTTTCTCACTACCACTTATGCAGTAGAGATAAAGTTATGTAATGCTGCATGAAAAAGCAGCGAATTTTTTCGGTAGATAAACTCTTATTACAGGGCCCTGGTAACGAAAATGTAGATAAATCCAGTTGTGAAATTTAGAACAAAAATTCCTCTGAAACGTGGTGAAGTCAGAATCCATGTTTCGTGGGTCCTTGATTCCAAAAAATCGGATGATGGCAAAACGTCTGTTCGTCCGTCCGTCTGTCTGGCCGTCCGTGTGAGAACAACGCTACCTGTTAAATCGTTCAGCCGATTTTCTCCAAAATTGATATTCCTCAATCCACCTAATTGATATCGCGACTTCTTGAATTTCAAGCTGATATTTTAATTGGGGGGGGGATTCATTAGTCTTCTTAGATACTTGAAGCCGCAGGGGCATTTTCCAACTTTTCAAAAATATGACTCCATTGTTTTTTGATTAAACTGTGCTGTTTGATAGTGTGAAGGACGTTTAAGAGAATGGTGCAATCTCAAACCTAATTTTTCAAAAATTGCAAAAGTTAAACTTTTTTTGGTACCTTACTACAACTAATATATTAAAGATGGAGATGTTTCCCTTAATAAAATCTATTCCTTAAAGGTAGGTTTTGAAACAAAACCGAGTACAATTTTCCTATAATTTGAGTACCTCTCGCGTAATTTGGCGAGAAAGCACGTGCTGTTTAGCGCTACTTAGCGCGTTTTCTGCATTGGATTGTGTTGCAGTGACATTCAGTGAGTTTCGATAAAAACATTGCTTTACTGCGTATCTTCGACAATGCATCGCCTTATTTGTTCTCGTCACACTCCTTTATGATTTGATATTTTTACCACCTCGAACCCCTGTAGTGTGGCGTCGACAGCGACGGTGACGGTCACGGTGACGGTGACTGTGACGTGATCGCGAAGCTCTGCGCCTCGTGCAGCACTTGTGCGGGCGCGAACGGCTCGGGAAAGCAGAGCTTCCGGGAATTTGGGCGGCACGGCACGGCACGGCACAGTGGGCAGAACCGAGCTGAAAAGCGCGCACTTAAATAAAACAAATCCGTGGTGGGTAAATATTAAAAGGGTAAATATTTCCAATTTTTATGTAGAATGATTGATAGCTACCGAGCAAGCCCCTGATATTAGTAACGTCACTGCCCTGAGGAAGGCTGCGACTGACAGGCGAAACGTCGGCCTCTCATCCGGACACTCGGCGTCTCTCGGGCAGCCAAGAGGACATGGGCTCGAGCGGCGGGAGATGCCTCCTGATATTAGTCTCGTTAGTGTAGAGAATGCGTTTTGCGGGAGGTGGCGGTGTTCTCCCCCACCGCCAACCCGCACGTAGGTTAGGGGGTATTCACCATACACGGTCCATCCTCCAGGGGCCACGACCGAACGAACCGGAGCAAACTCTAAGCTACCGTGTGATTTTCTGCGATATGTGGCACGTAAGTGTAAATGTGTATACGGAGAGAGAATAAGACGAAAAAGAGGTAGAAAAGAATCGTGCGCGGACCGTGGCCCGTTTGTTAGGGTACTGCTCCGGCATTCGCTTCGCATTGATTGGTGAAACTACGGGAACCTATCGACCAGAGCAGCCAGTGAATAGAATTATCCTGCGGTTGAATTCGACCTAGCTGTTTGGTTAGTAACGGAAATCCGCCAAATAGAATTCTAGGAGTCCCGGTCAGAGTCGCTACAGAGACTAGCTAATTTTTTATCCCACTTCACGTTTGACGGTATTTTAGCCAACTTCACGTTTTACGTCTTTGGTTTGAGTGTTTATAAGTCTTTAGCAAACAGTTGAAATAAAAAATGCATTTTCAACGTTTGCGTTTTTCAACTAATTCTTAAAAATTCGGAAATTTCCTTATTTTAAATCTGCTCAATTTAAAACCCTAATTTGCTAATTAGCAACGTGCAGAGATATTGACAGAAAAATATGCAGCCTTTGATCATATGAAAGGTATGACATCCATCCAGGATGACAGATATCCAGGGACTCGAGAAAAATCCAAAAACAACGAAAAACTTTTGATTTTAACTCGAAAATGGAACAGAAACGTTGTTGATATTCTAGGTACGTAAAGAACTGAAGAACTCTTGATCTGTATTTCCGTACATACTTTATTTTGTCATAGCAGTATTTGTGAAGATTTTTTAATGTTTAATTTATGGCAACGGAGTATTGAACTTGTTTTTGATGTATGTTTATGCTACTTTCCGGAAAAACATTTTGTGTGATTTTGTTCAGCAAAATTTTTGCATTTGCAGGCCCCTAGTGGACAAAACTATCAAATGTGATAATTTGTATCCGTCTGATGTTCTGGGAGATAACTGGAGGATTCTGAAAGATACCTGGTTAGGCAAAACTCCGCAGCCGACGGGTAGTTCAGCACAGAATCTCGCCATCTAACAGAGGAAGATCACCGTCACCTCCCGCGAGAAAACATGCACTACACTTACGTAAATATTGACCTTAGCACCACTAGGAGATACCAGGGGAAATCTGGAAGAATCTTGCTTTGGGAAAACTCCGCATGTCCTCGGGCAGTTCGGCGCCGAATCTCTCCATCACGTTCGGGATCGGGGAATGCACTCATCCCAACTCATTATTACACGCGGTTGAGTAAAAAAGGCATCGGCACTTAACAACTTACGGGATGACGTTTATTACTGTTAGCTAGTTGCTGGACAGCGCCCGAATCATCAAAGCCATCAGAGCCGACTGACAATTCGGGGTTGCGCCCTGTTACGCGCACGGACCGAGAGAAGAGATTATACACATCCCTAGATCTTGCAGAGCCGGATCGCCTTCAGGTTGAGCGATGGCTTTCTCCGCGCCCCAACAAAGGGCTAAAGCGTCGAACATGGGCTAGGTTCCTGAGTTTCAAGAGCCGGCGGATGCCCTCAAGTCTGAGCCTGGTATTCGCGCCCGCGCACCAGTGCGTAGTTCAACTTCCAATCAGACGCGATGGCCTTCGGTGCGTCCTCTCCCGCGCCCACTGTGCGGCGCGACGCGACGTTCCTGAGAAGGGTCTCGTGGAGCACGGCACTCGCCGAGAGGCGGGCCACGGTAATCAAGTAGGCGGTGTCCGTGAGCTCCGCTGCACACTGCACGAGGTGCTTCGCTTCTTTCTAGGTCGCCGCTCCAGTAAATGTCAGAAATACACATATTTGGAACAGCCCGAAGTAGAGAAACCTCCAGAAACACAACGAATAAGAAAACTTTGCAGCCATTGTCCGAATTCAGTTACAAAACAGAAACTACGCTGACTTAAACTAGAGGCGAAATAGCATTGCATTTGCTTTGTAAGAAAAATGATTCCCTAACATACATTATAATATTATAAGCACGCATCTAAAATGTATATATATAAAACTACGTAATTACACCAAAAGATGTGAAGTATGTAAAATTAAAATGTTTTAATTCATGTCTTGTAACAATAAAAAAATGTTATTACAGGTATCATGTTCCTGTGAAAACATGACAATCCGTTCCGTAATCATAACTATAAAATGATATTCCTTCATGGAAATATTTACTCATTTTAATGCGCAACTTAAATTCTTAACTCATATGAACCCACTATATACTCTCTTAAATCAATCCTCAGTGAAAATTTATAATAAACAATATTTATAAAGGAGTTGAAACTGCTGGAACAAAGTTAAATAAAAAATGTAAAGAGTATCATCTTAAACAACTCGAAAATCAGCAACTAGCATTTTTTACTGAATAATATAATTCAATTAAATAGTAACAAAATATTTGACTTGTTGTTTAATTTAGCTACAATAATACGAGGAAGACAATTATATATTTTTAAAATTCAATTGAAATGAGTTTGTTGGGTAGTAAGGTTTGATTAGTTGTGGGCAAACGTGGAATATTATTTGAATTATAGAAAATAAAATACATCATACTACCTCTGTGGTAAGGACACATCTCTAAAACTCTAAAATATTGCAACATTCAATTTAACTTTGCAATTTTACAACAAACATTTTCTGCGTCCATCTTCAGAATATCTGGACCCGCTCCCCACGCACCCACACATTCACATACACACACACACACACACACACAAAGGAATGAAGCACTGCTGGTATGGTTGTAACACGCCATGTAGCATGACTCAAAGAGAATCTAGAAAGAGTCGTTTCGATTTCCAGAAAACACAGTATTTTTCACGTGCTTGGCAAGAAAAGCAATAACTGCAAAGAATTACAATTACAAGCAAAGGCATCAGCATTTGAGCTAGAAATACGAGGAATACAAAGTTTTAACGCTCGCATGTTTTGAATTCATATTCCTCGTCTATAATTTGAGTGACCGGCCTCTAAATCTAAAAGGTTCTTTAATACTGAGACAATTCCTTTAACGTAGATCTTCCGTAATCTGTAGCTAGAGATTTCCTTTCGCTTTCAATTTTACAATGAATATTTTATTTTTATTCCGTGCTACTTCACAACTTGACCTATCAAATTATAGAACATATCCTCTTTTTATAAACTATTTCCGTTTTAATACAAATTATTTGAAAGTTTTTTTTCTGAGAACTTAGTACACATTTTGAATGATTGGTTCAATTTAAAAGGTTTATTCCCTTTTATTTGTATTTAACATACTATGAACAATTTTCCCATTATAAATTGAATATTGGCGAATTGAAAAATTACAATAATTAGGACACAAGGGAAGTTACAAATTTATGCATTCACAAATACATACATGTGAATTCATGTAATTTATTTTATAGAATCGCTTACTACTTCTACTATTACAACAATTCCCTCCGATTTCTTCCATCTCTTATTATTCTTTGTTTTGTTCTATTAACTCTGACATCTGAGGTTCAAATTGTAAAACTTTCAAATGGGATTGAAACCTTGTGGAACTGTTTTCGGGGTCGTTTTTCTACATACTAAATGTCTACATGTTTTTCGACGTTCTCCAAGTTTGTCACGCCACAATTATCAACATTCATTTCTCACTTTCAGCACTCAGCCATAGAGATATTAGTATAAGGAGACAGCTTTCATGCCTACTGATTGGCTACTACTGGCAAGGTATTTGCAGGTTTTGACCATGAGTTCCATTCGTTAATGTGTTATTGTAAACAGCTTCGACCTTACCTCTCTTATTTCCATCGTGCCTCATGACGAGTATGTCAATGTCTCACCTGTCAAACTGATCCCTGTTTAGAGTAGGTTTTCTATTTCAAAGGGTGTCCTTCCATTATGTTGAAGTATCCTGTGCAGCTAACTAGCGAATTTGCTGAATGAGATTTCTGCAGAATTGCAATGGATGAGAACTTATAGTTTTCTTCGATACCGGAAAAATGGAAATTCCTCTGAAGATTACAGCGTGTATAAACTTCATAAGAACCAAACTACGGCTTTTACTGGCGAAGTAATATTATTTCGTAGCCATTTATCAAAAATATATCGAGGCGTTGGCACAGCAAGACGCTCTCCATCAACGTGGACTTTACCCGGAGTGCCTGCACGGGGCAGCACCTGAGGCAATGCTCGTGGTGTAGTAAAAATAATATTCACAATGCACTGAAACATAAGCAATATAGGAATGTTTTTAATTTGATTTGTAATGACACCTGGAAACTTGATGGAACAAGACCCATAAACTAATAATGTAGAGCATTTGTATAAAGAAATTAAAATAAGGACTTATTTCAATATTTATTATAATAGTATTTATTAAAATAGTAAAGGAAGAAATGTCAATGTCACAATGGAATAAATTATTAAATTACTATTTCATTTATTATACGCTTTATATTTCGAAAAAAAATCAACAATGTAAAATATGTAGTTACAGAAAAGTTACTCCCATTTTTTTTCTGAAATGTGTCCCCTGGTTTATTTCAATTTTGTCTAGCACTTGATTATTTTGCTTACATTTAACCTTCTATAATAATAATAATAATAATAATAATAATAATAATAATAATAATAATAATAATAATAGTAATAATAATCCTGATGGCCCTAACATAAATGTGCTACTTTCACTGTAGAGGAAGGACTTAATTTTTCCCCCGTGCTTTTACTTCGTATTGTCATTTCATTATCGCTACGCTTTTTGAAACAACTAAGTTTTTTCTATTTTTGTAGAGTGGAGAGAAGGAAGATTCCCACTAGTTCCGTCACGTAGTATTCAATCCAACAGAATAGCCAGCTATTTCGCTTGAGAATGATGCGCTACGGAACAAAGCGGACAAAATATGCCATGAAATATTCAGCTCCACTTAACTTTGAGATTAGTTCTTTATATTCGGTTGCACAACCAACATGAAGTGGAACCAGAGCCTGCAACTTTCTAAATTGCATCGTTCACAGTGATTGCCTTCCAAAAGCACAATTCACTCAATTGGAAAATCTCTCAGTGAAGTAAGATATTCCGTGAAAAGTAGAACATGACAGTGTTGAGACGTCATGTTTTCGAGTGTTGATCAGTAGGTTCGGGGTGTACCGTAGAAAGTGTATTGACAAACGTTGACAACCTTCTGGGAACAGTTTTCACTTAATGTTCCGTAATTCAGATATTTTAATTCAACGGCGAACGGAGAAGTCAGTATTTAGTGCAGTAGTATTTAGGGTTGAGAGTCAAGGTTTAACGAAGTACAATGAATGACGTGACAAAGTTGAGCAATATGTGGCCATAATGAGCGTTTCAATTGGAAAATATGGATTTTTGGCTAACGCAAAAAGTATTATGATATTTTTTAAGCTTTCTTCGTAAATTCTTATTGATAATTACGTTTGTAATTTGTTAAACTATTATTGAGATTGATATTTAAAATGGAAACATTTAACTGGCTGACACTATTTGGCCATCCCCGAGAGAAAGGTTGCTAAGGAAAATTCCTTCTGTGAATTTCCATAACAAATTCGCCTTGAGTAACCGACCGTTAGGGAAAAACGGGACAAAAGTACCGCCCCTGGTACCTGCGAGGTCTTCCTGCAGAGAATACAAAACCGCCACCGACTATTCAACAGAGTGCAGACTGACCGTTTGCAGTTGCTTGCGGGTTCGCTCGCGATATTCAGCACAAAATAAATTAAAAGACTTCTGCAAAACTAGGAACATCAATTTAAAATACAATATTATATTACAAGTATTCGACGATATGGCTCAAATAGATAGGTCTACAAAGTTAGAAACCACTAGAAGATGACTAAAGAAATCAAATTTTGTTATCAATATCATTTCAATACAACGTTAAGTACTGTTAATAGTTGAAAAATATGTCTTTCTGTGTTTTTTACTTTGCGTTAAATTCACTGGAATGATCTTATTAAAAAGTACTCTTCCCCTTAGAGTTTTGTTTGTTTCAAATAAAATGTTGATATCTTGATCTACAAAGCATTTTTATACATAGAAAACGTTAATCAATTGCTTTAAATGAAGAGAAATATTATTATCTAATGTATCATTTTAAGTTGCATATATAATAAAACATTTTTTATGACATTGACCTTTCTGACTATTCCGTACTTGACATAAGTCCCACTTTGCTGCGTGAAGGATTGGACTAGAGTACTATATTCCCCCTTTATTTAATTATTAAGAGTTATTTTAATATTTTAATTTAATAAACAAACAGTTACATAAACAATTTATTTGGTATTGAAAAGTAAGAATAACATTTTTTATGCAAGGTCAGAAGAGAATTATTGTTGTGTTGTGTGATACAGTCGAATTCTTCACATATAAAAACAAAACATGAATTTAGAGAACAATATTCCTTAATAATAATAAAAAAACAACAGAAATGCCACGTAGGAGCATAACTATAAAACTAGCAAAGGAAATAATTACTCAAATTATTCATGTTCCACATCTGACTTAATGTCACTTTATTGTATTCTGTCACTTCATGAATGTTGTTTAGAAATGCTTCATAGAATATTCTTTGGTTGAATGTATGAATAGAAGATCATTTAGTCTGAGACAAGTGATTGCTATCCAATGACCTATGTCAACATTGGCTGCTATCCACAGACCTAAGTCCACATTAGTCCTTCTTACAGCATCGAACTGACAAAACAATCGTAAGCCTATGTAAAGATCATTAGTAAAACCAGCAGATAGGATTGACTTTTGACCTTGGCCTTTCGTGCACTGGAAGAAGGGGCTTTAAAACACACATTCGCCATACAAACGAAAAATCACTAAAAACTGACATTGGTCCTTCTTGCACCAAGTTATAAATACTATATTATTTCCAAGGAAGTCCGGAGGAAAATAGTAATAATAAATAAAACAAAAATAAAATAAAATAACAAAATAAAATATATGTTTCCCTATTCTACAAATGTAGATTTTTTGTCATATTGCATTATTATATTAATATAGTATTATATTAATATACTATTATATTAAAATATTATTATATTAATATATTATTATATTAATATTCTACTCCTCCAATTCACGGCTAAAGACGAGTCGGGACTGTCGGTCAATACTTTGCGCTTAGGTCAATCATCTTCAATACTTTGCGCACAATATGGGCTGTTCCCAATAATACAATGTTATATGTTACAGGTATATTATGTTTTTGTTATTATTATTATTATTATTATTATTATTATTAAACTAAGCGTATTATTTTATATTTGTTTACCCTTAAATCAGTTTGATGGATCTAATAAAGTGTTTATGGGGGTTACGAGCATATTTTATTAAACCACAAATTAATCTCCGTAATACTCCGTAGAGGGGAATGAAAATATTACCCCGCAAAACCATAAGAGAAAACTATTCTTTCATTGAACTAGTAGAAGATGTAAAATGAAAACGGTTGTGTCAAAGACATTTAAAAAGTATAATCGTGAAGTGATTGCGTACAAATAATGCCATTTCTTCTTTGCGTGACAAAGCAGATAGTTAACTTTGCTGATGGAATTCTCTTTGCTTTCTGAGTAAATCTGTCCTTTTCTTCGAAATAGCAGCCCCCGCTGAGACGTGCCTCAATTTGCGTAGTCTTGGACCTTTCACTCTTTTGCACGGAGACTAATTGAGACCTGGGTTCCCAAGTGTGTTCCAATGTCGCAAGTATGTTTGTGCACGTAAGATACTTTAGGACCTTAAATGTCAGCAATAACATTTTTGAGATTGGAGATTTTAATCTTGTTATTCAAAACCAATTAAACAATAAAACATTTCGCCGATATAATACATTCCCCGTGAATGAACACAATACCATAACTAATGAAATAGTTTTAAAAAAATTTATTTTCAATTATTTGATTAGCTCATATTATGAATAAAATATCAAGTAAAACACAAAATGCACTGTCTTTCAGAAAAAGTGCACAATCGCAGACGATAGGTAGAGGGAGTCAATGGAATTGGTAAATGATCCACGAATAAAAAAGGTCTGAGTTCGGCACAAGGCTGTATCAAAAACGTCATCCCCCTGTGTGGTCAGCATACCAATCTACATTTCTTATTTCCAATGTGTACAAGAATTGAAAGAAAATTATACAGTATCTGGCCGCCATGTGATAGGTGTCTACGGTTTCATAAAATACTCAGGAACTCGAGAAAAATACATGTAAATTTCCCCGAAATACATGAAAAAGACATGAGATTTTGAGAAAAGCTATGAATTTCTTTCGACAATAATGTAACATGTAATTCATAAAGAAATGGTAGTGGGGTTCGATTTTCCCTGTTAACTCTGAATTCGTTAAAAATGGAAAAAAAATCTAATTTTTTGTATATATTATTGAAGATATGAACTCTTTTTTCCAGTGAAATTAATTCTCCACTAGTTTGCACTGATTAACAGGCCATCTTGTCATTGTCATCATTTTGACGTACATTTTTTTATTTTTCAAAAAATATAATATTGTGTGTTTTTACTTTCTTGCAATATGTAGTATAGAGAAATGTATTTAAAGCTGCCGAGGAAAACGGCGCTTTTTTTTTGCAGAAAAATCGTTAAAAACTAGTTTCCAACAATGATCGGTATAAAATTCAACAATGCAGTTTGTGGAATATTTATTGGTACACATTTCTTGCATACAATAATTTAAAAAATATTAACGTTTTAATGTCTTACAAGCAATACAAAGGGGAGACTAACACCTTGGATATAAAGACGCCGAGCAACGAATTCTTCCAAGCAACCCTTCGTATTGATAAAAAATGGCTATATGTGTAAATGCCAATTTTAAGGACTTTTTAATTAATGTTTTTTCCATGCAAAGGATTTTTTCCCTACAAATTAGTTTTTAACTGACAAATCTTTTGAAGTAGTTGACTCCGTGGCGCAACGGTAGCGCGTCTGACTCCAGATCAGAAGGTTGCGTGTTCAAATCACGTCGGGGTCATTGGGAATTTTTGAAAGCAAACTGCAGCATAAGCGTATTCTTTGCATCTCTACTGTCTCGTGTCAATAATTCGTTCTCACTATGCGCATTTATAATGTGCAATAAAATTGTCGAAAACAATTTGACTAATTCTGAAAACTTGGCGACTAGCAAATTTCACTGTCCGGAATTTTAACAGGAAATGATAATAACATGTAATAATTTAACACTAAGTTCTTTTTTCTTTTTGGACAAAGTAAAACGTTTAAAGTTAAAAAAAAATATTTTGAAACAGTACGTTTCGCGCAATATTTTTACTCATCATCAGGTGTGATTTATAACGTCAAAATATGTTTTCACCTTCAGACATAAGTAAATTTATATCTGTTTTATTCACATGTGTTCCTATAAAACATTTTTTAGAAAGGTTTGTAGGTTGTCCACGACGAAAAACGAATACCTGAATGTTAAAATATTAATATATTGTGACATCTTTACTATTTTATAAATTTTTGACTGTGTAGCCTCTTCAGACCCAAGAGTAATATTTGTTCACAAGCGACTAACTTATTTCCCGCAAAATTCTTATCTACTGAATTCATGTGCGACACTGGTGGCTACTATAGACCACATAGAGGTTAACAAATCAAGTCTACGTCTCGAAATAAAAATACTTACATTATGTCACGTGAAATAAATTTCCAAACGAAGGTGCACATGCTATGTGTACTGGACTCAAGAGGTTAAAGAAATGTAGTCGGAAGAATCAATATAGAGCTCGTTGTGATGTAAAGGAAAAGTTAGTTAAAATTGGTGTTGTAGGAGGTGGCATCATCGTTTGGCCCTAATATTAGTAAACTTGTACTCGAATATATCGTAAGAGGCATGCTCCTTCACTTTCAGCCGTTCACATTGCTTACGAGCCATCTCTGTTTCCTTGTTTCTCCTCTTCCGGGTGCCCCCCTCCCAAAGGGCCACGCCCTTCGCACTCGCATTCCCTTTGCGACAAATTTAGTCGCTTGCGTCATTCAACCTAACGTGGCGGTTCTTTTGCAGGGAAGACTTCCTATACGACTTGGCACGATGTTAGTATTTTGCGGTTGTGAATGCGGGAGAGAAATGAATCTGCAGTGCCAGATGAACCGCCTGCAGAAGTGACGGCGCGAGGCACTGAAGAATCATGTCAACTCATAGAAGGAAGTTCAGAACAACTATTGTTTTTGCCATAATTTCTCGATTCTCACGAAATATATTTCAGTCAATTTACATTGAAATATTTGTAGCTGTTGACGAACTGCATTTGATATTTGTGCTTCATGAAGTAAATTGCGTATTTTGATCGATAACATTTCGTGGTTTGTTGCTACCTGTCCTCTCGTTAATGCACTTTTTCTAAAACATTTTGAATTTTATCTTTTATTACCACATGAAGGAGCGATTAGTTACAGATACAGTTTAAATGAAATAACATATCAGTTTAAATAAAAGTAGATTTATGTTGATTTTTCGTTATTTAAGTAACGTTAACGTTTTATTAATGTAACGTAATTTACTACACCGTGGAATGATCCACTTTTTCGATACTAGGGCTCCATGGTACGAGTATTTCCGTCCAAATTAAGGTCGTTTTTTGCCGTAGTATTACAGTTCTTCCTCTTTACTACGTACGTAGTATAAAGTAGAAAATCGTAGGCACAAGTGAATAGCAAATATTTAATATCGGGAGGCCTGTTCCTTGGAGCCTTATTCTAGCGTTATGTCAGCGAAGCAGTGACGCATTGAAAATGCGAATTCACGCATGTTCTTCATCGGCTTTCGGGTAAAGCGGGGCATGGTCCCAGCTGGAACAAGCTCTAAACTCCCGACTGGTCTCGCGACATATGTAGGAGTGTGGTGGGTATTAGTTATATGTGTATAAGTGGTGAGGATCAGACAAGAATGAGTACGGAAGGATTACGTGCGGTCCCTGGGCCGTTTCTTAGGGTAATGCAGCGGCATTCTCCACGTACTGATCAGAAAAAACACTTAAAACTACCAATCAGAGCAGTCCGCCTCTGGAATTCAGCAAATAGCGCCTAAGTCGACTTAACTATACATCTAGTACCTCAAATCCACCACTGTCTAGAACCTCCCGGTGAGATTCGGGGAGGGGGGGGGGGGGAATAAAAAAAAACACATGCGTCGATCGGGATGTATGCCTCAACATCCAGGAATGGAAAGATACCATTATACACGAGACACGTCTGGTATTTAATCATTCGTATGAGTAGCCATAACCCGTAAAGGAATTTCCTAGACGGTCACCCAGCAAGGAGCAGAGATATCTCGAATTCGCTTAACCTTCCTAACTTTACGTAATTAACAAATTCGGCTAGTGAAGCCGGTTTCGCCGTCGCGATCTTTCAGTAGAACCATCCCAGCATTCGCCTGGATGACTGAGGGAAGGCTCGAAACCTAGGTCAGGATGGCCGTTAGGTTGATTGAACCTTGGCCTCCCGAATGCGAAGTCAGCACGCTACTCTCTGAGCCCCTTCACCCGGTAGACGAGACACTATCATTCTGTTAACACCTTTCTTCTGGATAAAATTGCACCACACGGTCCGTTGTACAGGCGCCACGCGTTGCTGTCTGCTGAACTTGCTCGCTTGCTCTGCCGCCTCTTCCCCCTCCCTCTCCCCCTCCTCCTTTCGTTACGGCCGTCACCCAAGGGCCCTCCAGCTCCCCAGGCGATGAGCCCCCGCGCAGGTAACGAGGCACCTGCAGGCCCCCTCTCCGCGACCCTCGCCCTCCCCCTGCTTGCACCCCGGGGCTGCCAACTGGAGAGATTTTCACAGCCGAATTACGAGTGACACACACGCGTTGACTTGTTTTGTCCGTCCGTTTACCCGTACGAGAAAATACTTACGCGGGTCTGTGGGTATAGAGTAATTCGGTAAGTAAATTGAATTGACGTAACGCAGGTTTATGGTTTCCATTGGGATGCGGATTTGTGGTTGGTTATCCTGAAAATTTAGTCTTATAAGTTTGTGCAATCATAGAGGAATATGTGTGTATCTACATGTTCCCTCTATTGTTAAATGGTGAAAGGAACAAAGCAATGGTGGAAAAAAGGTCAGAAAAATTAAATGAAATATATTATTACAATAAAATGGATTATTCCCCCTGTGGTTTTAAAGTAACGACGAAGTTATTAAAATCCCGATCGCGTGATTTCTCGTCCTCAATGAATTACCGCAAATAAAATGATTATTAGGCCAGTTGCTTTTCTTTGAATTTGGTTTTGTCCCTGCCACATCCTTCAGGAGATAGCGCGTTGGCAATCTTTTGGGCCTGCCGCGCCCGCGTCCGAGCGAAGGGTCGCCCTGTCAGGACAATGGGAGCAAAGGATCACAAAAGGGGAGGAGGAACAGCTGCCAAGAAATCGGTTGGTCGTTCAAAAGCTTTCTGTAGACGCTTTCAGCATAAGGCGAAGGGGCGAAACGGTGAAGCAGGAGACACACGGCAAATGCACGCAGACCAAACTAACATAGTATACATCTCGAGTGTGTCTGACTTTCTTATCACGAGACTCTGAAGGCGAAAAGAAACCTAGGATATTTTACGCCATTTATTCTTTACATATTTATTAAATCTAATATTACATTTTGAATTATGATCATCAGACTCTCTAAATAGATTTCTAACACAAGAAAATTTTATAATAATAATCAACGACACTGTAAGCATCACTCATAGTTAGATTGCGTTAATCTCAACCTTTTTTCTTGTCAAGTTCTCTCATCTTCATATTTATTTTCTTACCATGATCAGTGTCCATTACGTGTTTTCATTGTTTGGCACCGATAATGCCTATTGTTATACTTATCTTCTTTGAGTTTTGTTCTAACAAACTTACAAACAATTTGCATAATAAATTTATAATAAATTGCTTTAAAGTACCTGCATTTTTTCTATTTTCTGTTTGTTTTTGCATTTCTAATTTCCAATTTCTGTTTTTAGGAGAATTTTTATTGGTTCAGAAGATTGTATTGAAGGCTGTGTAACATTGCTTCTTCGCCCGACCGCTGTGTTGCTTCCCCAGTAGCACCCGGGGACAAGGCCGCCCTGAGCGAATTCGAGTAGGAAGGGCGTGGGCATGATCCTGCATGAGAATGAAGCAGACTTTCTGGACTATTTTTACTCCCGATCCCTTCCAAGAGACTGTTGCTTCACAGCGAAGGGTACACTGTCGAGAGGTTACTTTGTATAGGAATAGTCGTAAATGGGAATTTTTATCGTTATCATTTTTTCTACATTAACAAAAATTAGTTGTGACGCATTCTTGTGATTTTCTTATCTTTAATGACCATGAAGAAACACAGCTTTAGCCACACAATTAGTCCGACTAAATTGAAGGGAAAGTAATACATTAACAAATTAGCGCATCTTCTTACAGGCCTGCAATTTGTTATTTGCAATTTGTTATCTTCTTTGAAAACATGGGTGGTTAAATAAACCAGTATTCGTTTGGCTGAAGCTTCACATGTATAAGATCTGTTTTCCAAAAATATGTATGTGATTTGCCGTCGCATTATGCATGACATATTCGGTCGTTAATTGCGTATCACTGAAGTGAACACATTTTCACGTCACCAACTGGCTAATAATGAATTAAATGTCGTGAAATTACATTGACAAGTAACAATATTTCAAAAAACAAACCATAATGTAGATAAGTAAATATACTACACCCATCCATTCAATGGTTTAATTGTTATTAATATTTTAAACTCATAACATTTTCGTGGGAACGTAATCTTCATATCATCAAATGCATTGAAAGTAGAAATATCATAGCATTGTTAGGGTATGTGAGAATAATTCGACAAAATTTTACGTGACCAATTCAGTGAACTGTGGTCAGTGCATCGGAAGTGAACAGTGAAAATAAATAATCAAGAAAAGTAAGTCGTGTGTAAGGAAATAATCAAGTGAAGAACACAAGGACTGTGAAACCCATCTGAACAGAAATCAAGTATTTTAGTGTATCATTAAGAAACAAAATAAACGTCTTTGTTAAAATATTACCTGTGTTTTAATTCACCACTACGAAACGTTACAGTACCTTACTGGGCGTGTTATTTCCACGTTATGAAAATAGCATAGCATTGCAATGACTTATCGCGGTTTTGATAATAACAACTATTCAATGTCACCAGGACGAGTGTTTCCTGTTAACGTATGAAATTTGGTTTATCGCTTTAGGAAAATAATCTCGGCTTCCTGTTTCCTACGTGGCAAAGCGCAATGGGTAGTAATTCACATTTGTGTGACATCAGTACTAAACAGATGATGTGTTAGGCATGTTATCGTCAATCAACAACATGTTGCCAGTAAAATTAAATCTGTGTACCTTAGTCTGAAGCTCTGCAATTTTTCAATACAAGTTATTGCAGCCATCGCATTAAATGCAATCCACTTGTGTTACTAAAATATGAATAAATTAAGAATAATTTATCCAATAAGTGGATCAATTATCGTTCTTATTGGAATAATTATTGTTCTTCCTTACTTCCGTGTTTTTTCATCACATTTATATCTTTTAGATTAGACCACAGTTTTGGTAAAATGTGTTGCCTCTGAGGATTATTACTTACGGAAAATCCATCATGGAAGTATAACATTATTTCATATACATTTTAATTGTTCAATTTGCGTGTAGGTCAGTTTAAAACTGTGTGACCACGATATTTTAAATCATCAATTTTGTCTTAAATTAAAAATTTCATTACTCATGATTTACGTATATATCTAGTTTATTAAAGTATAAAAAGTAATGAAAATTTACTCCAGGTTTTATTATCAACAATATCATACCTTTCTTCAATTCTGACTGGAAATCTATTATTACTGGATGCATTACCAATCAGTGACACACACTCCTTCACTGTGCACACTCTATCATATTTCCTTACTTTTTTCATAATGACAGAAAGTCGCTGATCCAAGAAAGAAAAGAATAAAAGTGTTATAAAAGATGAGGCCCACTGTGTTCTCAGAAATCGCACCTACGTGCGCGTATCTTTTCAGAGTTTCCAGTCGTATTTTTATTATATTTTAAACTCTTTCCCTATTCACATGTTTTTACAATACAATTTTGTAACATGACATATGTTTTTACTAATATATATATATATATATATATATATATATATATATATATATGTTTACTTTATTTGGTAATTGATACGGGATTTAGTTGAACCATAGTGCGCATTTTTTATTCAGCTACTGTAGCTTTTCCCTGATCATCAACATGGTACGTGACTAGCACGCGTCGCGGCAAGGTATATTTAATTCTACTGCCTCCGCAGATATCTAATTACTACGTGTGAGATTGTTCAGACGTGCGCGCGTCGCCGACGTCCTGCACAAACGTGCACGAGTGATTGCCGCCCTTCGTCACTCAAATTGCGAAATAGAATTGCGCTACACCGAAACTACCGAATTTTACCGCAAGATGTTCCACAACAGCACCTCATTTAGCGAGGCATCCGGTTTTTAATTTTTAATTGCTTATTATGAAGGCGTTTTATTCGAAAAATGTGTCTTGGGGCAGCATAGTCTTAAACCATAAGTAATAACGCGCAAAAAATGGTTTCTATCTTGATTCAGTTGCTCAAAAGTTACCTATAGAATCTTAGAGACGCGTGAAATCATGTTACGAATCAGTGGTTGCCAAATACATGCACCTTTTGCGCAACCGTACCGTTTTTAAATCTCTGTCCAAGTGGACAGGAAGTTGTCCAGGACTGAAATAAGAACCAAGGACAGAAATAAGAACTTTTATCAAACTATCCACATCAGCATTCTAATGTACAAACAAAAAACATAATGAACCCAACCTCACGCTCACACAATCCACTACGAAACGGACAGAGACAATTGCGCGGGAGTATGCACACAGGTTTTCCAGCGTCATCAAACAAAATTCACATACAATACATTTACATTATTTTACATCACCTTGCCAGATGACATTAAACGATTAAATTCGATGCAAAAGTTTAAGTTCCAAGTAAAATCGTTTCTGCTGCACAACTCTTTCTATACAATTAGAGACTATACCGAGCATTCAAAAGGAAAGTTATATTAATGTTGGCAACGACATTTAGTGTATTATTTACCATTTGGATTGTATAATTCTAAAGAATCTGTAACAAGAATTGTACTTCAGCTTCTGGGTCAATGACCCCCATCTCGATTACTTTTTCGTCGAGTATTCCTGATCCTTGAGCAAATGCTGAGATCGCCTCTGTACATAAATGTAACTTCAAATTAACTTGTCTCCATAGCACGTTACGTACAGTTTTTAACTGTTTTGCAGCCAGTTCAGTTTATTAGTGAGTGTTTGAACGAACCCGGCTCATCAAAAGAAAATTCCCGAAGTCGGTCGACCGAAATTTTGGCCAAACTCATACATAAAATAGATATGAAGAGACAGAGGGAGAGAGAGGGAGAGAGAGAGGGAGAGGGGGAGAGAGGGAGAGAGAGGGGGGAGAGAGAGAGAGAGAGAGAGAGAGAGAGAGAGAGAGAGAGAGAGAGAGAGACAAACAATATAGGTTGCTTTATAGCTTGTTCTCGGTGTGTTGCAGACACCCTCCTCGCCGCCGCCGCCGCCGCCGCCGCCGCCCGCCCCACCATGCGCCGCCCCTGCGTGAGCTCCATGTGCGCGGCCGCCGCGCTGCTGTGCCTGCTGGCCTGCGTGGCCGGCGGCGCGAGCGCGGGCTACCAGGGCCGCAGCAAGCCCCGCACGATACGCGGCTTCAAGAACGTGGCGCTGTCCACGGCGCGCGGCTTCGGCAAACGCGCCGGCGGCGGCGTCACCGCCGCGCAGGGCCCCGGCGAGGTCGTGCCCGCCTCCGCGCTCGACCTGCTCGCCGCCGCGCCGCCCGCCGCCGCGGACGCCTTCGCTCAGCACGACAGGTACGCCCCCCGCGGCGCTTGGGCGTTGGGTGGTGGCCGGCCAGCCACGACGCACACGCTCAACTGAACGCGTTGGGTGAGGTTGACGATTCTGGGCTAGGGTCAAGAGTCCCGTAAGCGTAGTTCATGTTCTAATGGGAGGAAGGGGTGATGAACTTCTCCAGCTGAATGGAGAGATTCGGCAACCACCTATCAGTCGGCTTGCGGAGATTTCCATCCCCGGTGTTTCCTGCCTCTGACGACGCACCTGTGCAGCCGGGACAAGATCTAAGCCCCCCCAATAGCTGGTCACCCAATATGTGTGGGCATGTCAACTGCCATAGTTATTAACCCCGTTAGTTTTGTGAATGTTTAATCCTGGGAGGTGGCGAAATTCCTTCCCCGTTGGATCGTGAAATACGGCCCCAAACTAATCGTCTTCTTGCGGGGGATATCTCCGAAGTGGGGCACCACCCTAGTCGGAACATGCTCTAGGCTAGCGACTATTTCCCGGCGTGCGTAGAAGTGTAGAGCGTGTAAGAGTAAGGGTGAGGAGATAATATGGAAGAGGAAGGAAAAATCGCTCGTGGTCCATAGCGCGTTTGTTACGGCACTGTCCCGCCATGCGCCAGGTGTTGATCGGAGAAATCACACTAAATGACTGATCGAAGGAGCTGGCCGCTAGATTTCTTCTCCAGTGGCTGAATTATGAATGCTACTATGTGGCTAGTGTCGAAAATGTTCCCACTGTCGGCACTGCCCTGAGCCACCTAAGCCGATTCACTTTTAGATCTTGAGGCGGCTGGGATCGAAGTGCTCTACTGCGTATTTGTTGTTAAAGGTCAGATCAAAGGGCAGCAGAAATCTTGGGAAATGGTCAGATAAGCCGACGAACAGAGAATTACGACTGAGTTCGTGTGACGAATGAAACTGAAACTGTAACGAAAAGTTCAGTTTTATATTCATGCTCGAATTGAGATGTACTAATTCACAGAAATGTGGTTAAACACTCCTGATATTTATGGAAGAATACACTTGGTGGCTTTTGTAAAACAAAGCAGATTTACTCGTAAGAATTAGCACTAATTTTCGAGGTATGAGGTGTTACATTTAGGATTTGTTTTGCCGGAAAAACAAAGCAGAGTGCGAGCTCGGGTCACGATTTTTAGTTGTTTGAAATATTCTGCTGCCCCATTCAGACAACAATATTTTTAAAAAATATCAAAAATAATGTTATCTTATACGACACAACACTACCAGCTATTGCTTGCCAAGCTCATTTTTCCAGTCAGTGTAACATACCTTTACCGGAAGTATATTGACACTTAGACCTGAGGATGGTTCATTCTATAATGTTATAGAAATCTTATATCAACACCCTTGAAAAGCACAAATACCGAGCTAGAAAAAATATTTTTAAAGAAATCTAAAATGATCACCTTCGTAGGCTGTACCATTTCCAATAGCTTCCAATGTACCACCGCACTCAATATATCATTCACCATTTCGCCTACTTGTCGAAGAGAATAAGATCAAAATGTTGCCAAGGCGATCGGATGAAATAGTATATGGTATATTACACGTGGCTGAAATACCATTGTGCTTGTTAGTAGTTAGACACTCGCGCTAACGTGCTTATGAACAATTAACTAGCATGCACATGATCTATTTCATCCACTTATAAAACAAAATACAAATACCTGACAACCTAGCTATATCGCTTTTTTCCGTAATCGAGATGTACATATAATTTCCCAATCCAAATTTCTGCCGAACCGGTCTAGTATTTTTCGAGATCGATTTAAGTCAGTCTTAATGGCACAAATATACATTTTCCTAGTAGCCATTTTTGCGGGGGGGCGTATAGCTCCTTCAGGTGGGAAGGAACTGGCCCACGGGCCGTAGTTTGCTTTTTTTTTTAACTTTACCCCCGCCAGTAGCCCTGGCGAGGCGGGAGTTTATTTTCTTGTTGGGGTACAACATACGCCGCAGCTCTACGGCTTATGCGGCAAAGAAGGGGGCAGAACTTACTTACTAACTTATTTCTAGCTTAACCTATGGATGAAGCCGGCACTTTGGCCGGGAACCTAAGATTAACACAAGACTGTATTCTTCCTCATGCTTATTAGTTTTAGTTTTCTTGTTTTTTCTTGTTTTTTGTTTTTTTTGTTGTTTTTTTTATTCACACGCACATTCACACAAGATAATATTTTTACTTGACACACGCACTTTCACACGACACTATAAACATCCTAAACACTATTTACACTATGTGCACCAAGCGTCCGTGGCGGCTAGGTACAATGTGCCCTGGCAATGGCCCTGGCCGTAGTTTGCCCATCCCTGGACTAGGGTAATGGACGCGTCGCTGAAGCAGGAGCCCGCGGCCCTAGGCGCCTAGCGGAACGAAAGCCGCTCTCTTCGCGAGAGGCGGAGTGGCTGCGGGAGCTGCTTTGGGCGCTCTGGCGGGAAAAGACCCGGGCCACGGCCGCTGCTCCTTCGCCCGCGCCGTCCCCCCACCCACGCCTTCAAAGATGCAGCTCACGCACAAAATACATATGTTTTCCTGTACATCAACATTATAAACGACCTTTGCTGTTACAAGAAATCCTTCACAATCGGGCTTTTACGGCACAAATGATGACGTGGGCGTCGGCGTTTTACGGCACGAATAATTGCGTCATCACACATTCAGCCAATCGCAATGAGAGAACCGGGGAAGGAGTGGTAAATGGAACATCCGACCACAGTTTTGTTTCACAGATGTCACATTGCCGAGACGCCACAAGAAAATTGTTTTGCAAAATTAAGTATATTTTTTTAGTTTGTTATTTAAGGTCGCATCAACGGATTTTCTGCCTTAGCGATCTTGGCCACCGGATTGGCAAAATTAAGTTTGATTCTCTTGTTGTGATGTAGTCTAGGTGTCACTAATTTTATTCCTTAAGATCTTCCGAATTGCCTAGCGATCATCATTGCAGCTAATATTGCTGCGTCTGGGCAGAGAAAGAATTCCTGCTTTTTTTCTGAAGAGTTATTTTTTGCTGAAATTTAAAAAGTATTAACCACACAAGCAATTTTATTAGTCACACACGACCTTTTTTGATACACTGAATTTCGATGCACCGATAATCAGTTTACAGCACAATTCATTACGACATATCTTTTTCTGGAAGAATAATGAATATGAATAATGAATAATGAATGAAGCATAGCTGAATTGTCACGTGACGAGTATGAATTCTCGAATTAATTCGTCAGGTTGCTCAACAATGTATAATACAACTAGCTTTAACAGCCATAGGACAAGGAGTATGTATAATTAACCAAATAAGTATGTAAATACCTGTTGAGATATTTGGGTAAGGTAGTACAACATTCTCTCAGAGAGTATTCCGTTCCATTTTCTGCCAATTCAAAATATTTGTATTAATTTACGTAAATTTCTTGACTTTTCTCGAAATCAATTGTTTTCTAACTTCTTGTGGCAGATACCATCATTAGATTGATAGTTGCAGCTAATTATTTCCAGCCATTTGCAGCAGCTGCAGTAACGGTTACAAACAAAATTTCATTCCTAAACGTCTCCCGTTTGGTAATTCTTCACAGAGAAAAAGTTCAATTTTAATAACTAAAAAATTACGGGCCTTCATATTTACACTTTATTTACATAGTTTTCCCACTTTTTTGCACAGACGGCCAACAGCAAACATAGGGAATTTTGAAGAATCGGAAAAAAAAATTTATCCGATTTTGTGATCCAAATTTTTAAGTAATTTTTAATGATACAGTGTTGTAATTTTTGCCCATTTTCACTCAATCACTTTCATTAATTTTATAGCAACCATGTTTTTTTTACTTTCAAAATTATATAAATATTTTCTCACTCAAGTCTGCCACATTACAACAAATTGTTTTGATTTTTCATTTTGGGATTATTTGTTGATCGATTTTTTATTCAACAAATGAAAATATAAGGAAGTGGCTGAGAGATACTTGCTATCATAATTAGAAGAATGTCTCTTGTTGAAGAGGTGCATTTATAGGCACACACATACGTTCTACATGAAACGTTTTGGCAAACAGGGACTGAGAATACGCTCGAAAAGGTTTCATTTATTTTTTTATCAACAGTTCAACGCCGACTTCAAATTAACGTATATTGTGGTTATACCTGTGGATTCAGATCATACAAATGGAAGAAAAAGGCATGCTATATGTCTTTTTTATAATTACTTCTCCGGCATCCACCTGGAATTTATCGGGTGATACTATAGAAATATTTGATCAGAGAAGCCGCCCTTTGGAATTCACATCCAGGCAGCGGTACAATTTAAAGGAGACAGTTTTGCCCGGCGTTTCTGCAGCCCAGTCCATAGTGCTGTGGGGTTATGTTTCATCTTGTAGCTTTTCTCTCTTGCGTATGGCTCAGTCAAACTTGCAGAATCATTTCAATTAGCAATAGTATTCTCCTCGCGGATGTGTTATGAACATTTCTTCCATCGAGCACTCTAGCTCCGTTCTCATTACTCATTTTATGTGACATAATAATGGAGGCTGAAGTGTTACACGTTAGGCGTAGACCTTTCTGGATGCTATTATTACAAGCTCCGAAGTAGTAAGAACTCAAAACAAAATAACCGATTCAACATTAAGATTCGACAATGCTGTTCACAAACAGTACCGGTATTAGCAACAATTTTGTTCATATTTACCCGAAAACTATGGTTTCACAGGGCAAGAGAAACAATAGTAGTTTATGCAATACGTTTATAATGTTAACCTTTATTGCATGAGTATATGTTTTAAATAAATAAAATAAGTATGTAAATTTATAAGAGAATTAAATTTAATTTTGCGAAACAAGTCTCGGGAATTTGACATCTGTGTGAAAAAAGGGTAGTTGGTTGTTGCTTTTACCTTTTTTTCCACACGATTCTCTCGCTGCTATTAGCTGAATGTGAAGGCCAGCTGGCTGTAATGGCCAGTAATGCTGTCCATTACAGCCAATAAAGCTGGCCTTGCCTGCATTTCTGATAATGCAATCACTCGTGCCGTAAAATGTCATCATTTATGCCGTAAAATGCCCGATTATGTTATCTTATGAGGCTGTAGAGGGCCAATGGCCAAGCTAGAATAAATAAAAAAGGCCCGATTATGAACAATTTCTTGCAACTGAGAAGGTCGTTTATAATGCTGATATACAGAAAATGATGTACAGCACAATTAAAGAATCCAGACTAAAATTGTATGAGAGTAAGAACAAATACTGAAATATAAACGCAACTTAATAGAAAGAAGTCTAAACGTACCTCTGAGTCCATAATATAATAATTATTTAACTCCACTAAGAGCATTTTAATAATGAATAGTTTCAACACCGTACTAGTACTGCACTGTTGCCCATACAATATTACGAAATCATGGTAGAAATTTTGAATTTCGTTTTCTAAACCTTTGTACTGAGATGGTGTCTTAAGCAGATCTCTGATCTTCAGACTCTTAATTCGCCAGTTTCTAAGAGAGACCTTATTTAACATTCCATCGCGTCGACTTACACGCGTCAATTAGTTATTCCATTAAACCGCTTCCAGCCGTAATTTTACACCGCGTTTGCACAGCCGCTCTCAACTCACCACTCCACGCTCCGCAACGTAAAGCGTAAATGCGGACATTGCTGGCAGAGCGCGCCTTAAGTACGGATTACCTCGCTTTTACTCAAATAAAAATACTTCTTTGGAGACAGAGATGCATATTGCAAGCGCGAGACTTCTGCTGCGAATGAAAGACGACACTCTCAATTTTCCCAAAGAACATATAATATGTTTGCAAAACAAAACTTTTTAAGTACCTCGAGGTATTCAATTTTTCTTTTCATTACCTGTAGGTACGTGTAGGTAATTAACAGGAAAATTGAGAGTGTCGTTGGGATTATAATGCTAATTCATTAATGATTGATTATTTCCTGGCTTCGGGCACGACAGCGGCTACAGTCAGTCGTCCCGTCAATATAGTGTATGTTTATCACGGAAGGTGGTGCAGGCCTGCGTGATGGTGAGATCCGGTACAAACCTACAGGTAATCTAGCAGAATTTCCCCATCCAGGTATCTCCCGCCAGCGGAGTTGCTTTCCAGCCGGATCAAGTTCTAACCTCCCGGCATGTGAAGTAGCGTAATTCTTGTGAGTGTGTAATTAAATGTGAGGGAAGGATGAGGAAGAGGAAGGAAAGATCGTGCGCCCATTTGTTAGAGTGGGTGTGCTTCGGCATTTGTCTGATGTTGATCAGACAAACGACGGAAAACTATGACCGCAGTAGCCAGACGCTAAAATTCTCTTCCAGATAGTGGCTGAATTCGACCCAGCAATGTAGCATGTTGAAAATCCTGCCTCGGTCGAACCTCGAACCCCAGGACCTCCTGGTCAGAAGCGCTGCAGTGATATCATTTGATGCCCCGGGCCGCCTCAGCCAGTGAAGGACTTCGTGCATTGCTTAGGCCGCTTTCCATTCGGTGTAAGAAGATCGCCGGCATGGGATTGTATGGTCTGTACTACACTCAGTCGTAAAACTGGAAATGAGCGAATATACCAGTGTCGATTGTTAGGGAGTATTAGAACTCTTTTGTTGAGTGGTTGGTGGATATTTCGCTCCACAACCGTCGTTTGTCGTGTAGAGCAACCAGCTCAGTTGGAAACGCTGGTCAGGACGACAGTCTAGAAAAGCCACTGACGCATGAGAGACGGTGTAAAGGGAGTGTAAAGGGAGTTTGTTTTGTGAATAAGGTGCAGTTTTTGTGGCCAAGTATTGTCATCATTTGCAAGGCATATATACCACTGACATCATTAACAACGATTTTTAACCTTCATCAAGATAGTTTTTCTATTTCTGCAAGACTATATCCATTGTTATGACTCTTTTTCAACGTTAAATTTTCAAAATGCTTTAATTCATAAGCAAATAACAGATTTTAATTCGTCGTTATTGAATTTTGTTTCTATTAAAGTAAATTTTAATTTTAATTTTTAATAAATAATAACTTTTTTAAATTCACAATATTTGTATAAACTGAATGAATATATTAATTTAAGTAAGAAAAGTTATCCAAGCAAAATTACAAGGAAAATGTATAAGGTTAGCAGCAGTTACATTTAGAGGTATTGCAGATTCCCCTGAATTATTGTGAAAAAGGTTTATGCTAAAAAATTGTAATCACAAAAATTAATTATACTTTAAAGAGAAAGAAGATGATACTCTTAAAAGAAACGATACTTAATGAGAAAGAAGGAAACTATTTTTGTGTTAGGCAGATTTTATTGCAATGTCAAAATATTCATCAATTTCACGTTGTATCACTCCGCATAATGAGATGATCAATCTCACACTGCCAATAGCTTTACAAATTGAAACTGCATCAATGTTTATTCATTTATGATTCTCTGTATCATATACTAACAACAGGCTGTGAATGCTTCACGAATAGATGATGACAGCATTAATGTTGATAGAGCAATTGTGAAATGAGAGGCAAAGGAGAATATACATTCACGAATCTCTGATTAATTTTCTCCATAACAAGTTCCACATGGAAATATTGCAGATTCAAAAAGCAGTTTTACTCAGCTATATTCTACAAATGAGGCAAATACGTCTGTACCAATGTTTTATTGAACCAGTTCATTAGATAACTTTCCATGGCGTAACTTCCTCAAGATCTGGCGTCTGGAATTCTAGAATTGTATTACTTCTCCGAACCAGAAATGGTGAACTGTAGAAACTCTTTTGTCCACTTAGTAAAAACGCGGGAAAAGGAGATGGATGAATGGTTATGATGACGGGTGATTATAAATAAATGGGAATGATGATGAAACAACATTGTAATGAGAAGCAGGGGGAACGGGTATAATTCCGAGAAAAGCTTCCACTAATCTACTACCGCATCCACCAAAAATTCTTCTTGAATAAGTCCAACTTTGAACCGGGCCCCCAGCAGTGTAAGGGGAAGGGTCTAAAACCCACACCGCGGCTCACCACAATAACCACGATTTAAAGTTGTGTCAATAATTAGAAAGTTCAAAGAAGCAGTCTACAGGCCCGACGAGCCCACCTGCAGCGAGGAAGAGAGTAAAGGCACGGCCCCGCGCCGTTAAGCGGATTGTTTAAGCTGAGGCTGGCGAGAGTGCAGGAGTCCGAGGTCCCATCTCCTTTGGTCTTCTCCCTGTCCTCACCCCGTCGCTCCCTCCCCCACCCCGCCTCGTCACCCCCTCGTTCCCCACTCCCCTTGCCCGACACCTCCCAACCTCTTCACGCTCTCATGCCTACTTCGTTCCCGCCTCCTCGCCTCGATCACGAGGTCCTGGGGTTTGACTCCCGACAGTGACAGGATTTTCGACACTAGCTCGTCAGCTAAGATGAATTCAGCCTCTGTCTGGAGAGGAATTATAGCGAACGGCTGCTCTGATCGGCTGTTTTGTGTCGTTTCCCCGATCAACATCACACGAATGTTGAAGTTCCCTAATAAACGGGCCACAGATCGCGTGCAAATATTTTCTGCACCTTCCTTGTCCTGTTCTCACCTTTATTTACACACACTTACACTCCCATGCACTACGCACTCTATAGCACACATGTTGGAAGACCAGACAGACGCTTACAGCGTGTCCCGGCTGGGGCAGCAGATCTCCCATCCAACGGGGAAAATGACCGCATCTCCGCGTAAAAACGCATGCACTACACATACGGACTATGACCCGAGCAGTTGACGCGTCCGACACCCCAGTCTATGAACCCGTCTCCTCCCCGTCTTGTCCCTTTTCGCCCACTTCAGCTCCCCTCCCCCCCCCCATCCCAACAGAGAGACTTCCTTGTGTGGACAGCGTCAGTTTCCTGTGGATACGGCACGTAGCCCCGACGCGAAACCCCGAACAGTGCCTATCTGGGGGATGCAAACATTCCATTCGTACATGTTACATAGTTTGCTTCTGCAAAGCGGAACATGATAAAAACATATATGTATGTAAAGTTATTGATATAATACTGTTGTTCAATGTTATATTTAAAACTAATAATTTTTAAATTTATTCTTTGAAAATACCAATTCATCCCTTTTCCATCTATAACCACACGCCGACAAAATGAATGTAATGGTTTGACTTACATACGTATCGAGAAGGAAGAAATATGTATCTTTTCTGCTATTATTGAGATGCATCAATGTAAAAGAAGTGTGCAAATTAGATAGTTTCTTCATCACAGGAAGAAAATGAAATTATTGGGAAAGATTGAATTACGTTATCAGCATGTATCACATTGAAGTGTTTGTTTTTCAGAATAAGAACAACGGTTTTCATTCTCAGTAATGGAAATTTGCTAACGAATTCACTGAAAAATGCATTGTCTCTCCAAGTTGAGGAAATCTTGGCGATAACACCCTTATCGTACAGAAGACCTACTTGATTTTCGAAGTTTAAAAAATTTATAAAACAATGGCCGGAAATATTTCTCTCGGATTGCACTTCCTAGCTTTCATATTCATTTTAATGTGTCAATAATTTTCTCTGATCGATTGCCTAATGGTCATTTCTTTATAGTCCTATAAACTTTGAACAAGCTTGCTTTTTAGGAACATTTTATTTAATTCATAGAAAAATCTAGATATTGTTAGAAAACAAAATAATTTACTTGATTCTTTATATTACATTATAGATCAATATGCAGGAAAATACAGGTTATAATCAATATGATGGACTTACGCTATCTTATTTACAGATCACTACGTTAATTATACCAAGTTGTTCTTAGATTTTCTCCCCTGGACTATAACGAATCCTTTTTTTGTTGGAATCTTACGATTTGCTTGAGGGCAAAAACAAAGGAATCAGAGTCATGCTAAAGTATCATTTACTTCGACGACCTACGATCAATGTCGTTAGGTCAAACTCCGACATGTAGTCAGCGAAACAGTTTTTCCATTATAAGAAAAGGAAACAGTTTTCTGAGGGATCAGGTCTTAAATCCAGAGATAAATCGTGAATTTCAAACGATAATTTAAAAAAAAGGTTTTGGGGCTTCACAGTTATAGCGGTAAGGGGCAGTACTGTGCATTTTACTTGATTTCTACATGTCCTTACGTATTCTTTAAATTTTTCACTTCATTTTATTTCTCTAAAACAATTAATTGTGTTAATGAAATTTAACATTTCAGTTCGTTAATACATGGGAGTACTGCCGTATATCATTAAAACATAAAGACTCCCACAGTTCATGTGCAATAAATAATTAACACCTTCTGAAAGTGTACAGCTTATAGACTCTCCATGCATAACACAGGCTTCCGTGCAGCCATAGGAGAATATGCTCTAGACTGGTTGCTTTAACACATAGTGTATTTTTCTAATTACATATGTTCTAGAACACTTTTGTTACTGGTACAAAAACATCAATTCCGAGAGAAGTACCACCTTTGTTCCGCATGAAAACACAATATATTGTTTGCTTTGACCATTAAAAATGGTACTATTTCATGCAAGCAACGTAGGGAACTTTTGTAGAGAAAAAGAGAGGGAGCAGCCTAACATATTGTGACGTCATAGATACTCACAGCGAACACAGACACAGAGCTTTCATATAACAAATATTTATTTACAAAATCCGGAATTTGGGGCTTAATTTGTTTTCAAGCGTATAATTCTAAACTAATAGTCGGATCACGTATCTTTCACCATGAATTCTCGCGAAGTGTACTTACATACTGATTTCAGAAGATACTACGAAATTAGGTTTTTTCCCAATTTTTTACCTAATTTCGGGATTTGGGCTTAATTTGTTTTTAAGCGGTATAATTTCGAAACATAAA
>BOPP01000143.1:3326874-3361192 GCA_017312745.1 Gryllus bimaculatus
GATTACAAAGTAAACCAACAAATATTTACACTGATTTCCGTCTTACCCTAGCTTGCTGAAGCCTAACCTATGACCCTGATGCAGAGCGATCAAAACCCGTTGATGATCGTTTCGATGTGGCCATTTTGCCACTCTACTCTGAAGCGCGCACCAAAGCAAGTCTTGACCGGATGACACACTGGACCACAAAGTCCGTAACTCGTACACAACCGCGGTTGCTCGATCGCGGAGCGAATCTTACCCGATTGAGACCGGCGTGGAATCGTAGCACTCAACACTCCTCACTCGAAGCCCACAAACACAGCTCGCTCCACGTGACGCGCAGTCCCAGGACACAAGTTCTCATAGGCTCGTCAACACGGAACTTACATTCGAGCCCGGACCGCCGATGCAACACATCATCGTCGTAACGCCAAGTTTTGTGCAACTGCACGAGGTTCTCCACTGGCTCAACCACCTCCCCCCCAATGGCTCTACACTCCGTTATATAAGTCGAGGCTCACTTGACCTACTACGTCACACCCGTATAGCCGCCCCCCACCGCGGTCTATAGCTAGCCATTAAGGGTTTGGGTCTCCGTTTCTTAAGACACCGAGACCCAAGCCTGTGTCTCCTTTTTATATGCGTTTTATGATTTATATGCGTAATTTCAGAAAGAACAAGAAATCGATTTTTTTCAGTTTCTCCCTCAATTTCGGGATTCGGCATTTTTATTTCCGCGTTTAATTTCGAATCTATAGTTTGATTGACTTGCTGCTTTGCACCATTAAATTCCGTCTCGAGAGTTGCACTTACATAAGTGTATCAAGAAAGAAAACTACGAAATTAGGTTTTTTCTTTTTCCCCGTAATTCCGGATTTGGGACTTCATTTGATTAACGCATATAATTGCTAAACTCAATAGCGTGATTGACGTCTTCTTTGCCATTGAAATTCTCGTCGAGAGTTGTACACAAACGTGATTCAGAAAGAGCTACGAAATTAGTTTTTTCCAATTTTCCCGCTATATTCGGGATTTGGGCCCTCATTCGAATTCAAGCGGGTATTATTCTAAACTAATAGACCGTGAGTCTGCTTGCACCATTGAAATCCTCGTCACAGTTTACTTACATACGTGATTTCGCAGTTACCACAAAATTAGGTTTTTCCAATTTTCCCCTTTTTTCGGTTTTGGCCCTCATTTCGATTTCACGCGTTATTCTAATATGTCGGATTACGATTTGTTTGCACCCATGCATTCTCGTCACGAGGTGTTTTCTTACTAGTGATTTCAGAAGTCTACAAAAATTAGGTTTTTTCCAATTTTTCCCCCAATTTGATTTTCCTTCATTTCGTTTCACGCGTATAAATTTCTAAACTAATAGTCGGATTGACGTCTGCTCTCACCATTGAATTCCTCCGTCACGAATGTACTTACTACGTGATTTCAGAATTACTACAAATTAGTTTTTCCAATTTTTGCTCCTATTTCGATTGCGCTCATTCGTTATACGCTATTAATTTCTAACATAGTCGGATTGACGACTGCTTCCACCACTTGAATTCTCTCGTACGAGTTGTACTTCATACGTGATTTCAGAAAGTTACTACAAATTAGGTTTTTTCCAATTTTTTCCAATTTCGGATTTGGCCTTATTGTTTCACGTAGTATTTCTAACTATAGTCGGATTGACGTTGCTCTGCACCATTGAATCTCGTCGACGAGTGTACTTACATATGTGATTTCAGAAAGTACTACGAAATTAGGTTTTTTTCATTTTTCTCCTTTAATTTCGGTTTGGCTTCATTTGTTCACGAGTATAATTCTAAACTAATAGTCGGATTGACGTCTGCTCTCACATTGAATTCCTCGTCGAGTTGTACTTACATACGTGATTTCAGAAAGTACTACAAAAATTAGGTTTTTTTCAATTTTTCCTCAATTTTCGGTATTTGGCTCTTGTTTTCACGTATAATTCTAAACTAATAATCGATTACGCTGCTTTGCACCATTGAATTCCTCGTCACGGTTGTCTTACATACGTGATTTCAGAAATACTACAAATTAGTTTTTTCAAATTTCCTCCTATTCGGATTTGCCTCATTGGTTTTCACGCGTATAATTCTAAACTAATAGTCGGATTGACGTCTGCTTCACACCTTGAATTCCTCGTCCGAGTTGTTCTATAAACGTGATTTCAGAAAGTACTACGAAATAGGTTTTTCCAATTTTTTCCTATTTCGGGATTTGCTTCATTTTGTTTCACGCGTTAATTTCTAAACTAATAGTCGGATTGACGTCTGCTTCACCATTGAATTCCTCGTCCGGAGTTGTCTTCATACGTGATTTCAGAAAGTACTACGAAATTAGGTTTTTTCCAATTTTTCTCCAATTTTCGGGATTTTGGCTTCATTTGTTTTCAGCGTATAATTTCTAAAACTAATAGTGGATTACGTCTGCTTTTCACCATGATTTCCTCGTCGACGTTGTACTTACATACGTGATTTCAGAAAGTACTACAAAATTAGTTTTTTCAATTTTCTTCCTATTTCGGATTTGCCCTCATTCGTTTTCACGCGTATATTTCTAAACTAATAGTCGAATGAGTCTGCTTCCACCATTGAATTCCTCCAGAGTTGTTTACATCGTGATTTCAGAAGGTCTTTACAAATTAGTTTTTCAATTTTTCCTCCTACATTAGGAATTTGGCCTCATTCCGTATTACGCGTATATTTCAAACTAAAATAGTTAGATTAACGTCTCTTGGCACTGAATTCCTCGACTCTCTCTCCTTTGTGTAGTCGGATACACGATATCTTTGCACCATTGAATTTCTCTTCGGAAGTAGTACTTACATACGTGATTTTAGAATAATACTACGAAAATAAGTTTTTTCCAATTTTTGCCCCAATTTCGGGATTTAGGGTTAATTTGTTTTCAAGCGTATATTTTTGAAACTAATAATCGGATACACGATATCTTTGCACCATTGAATTTCTCGTTGGAAGTAGTACTCACATACGTGATTTCAGAAAGATACTTCGAAATTAGGTTTTTTCCAATTTTTTCCCCAATTTCGGGATTTGGGCTTAATTTGTATTTAAGCGTATAATTTCGAAACTAATAGTCGGATACACGATATCTTTGCACCATTGAATTTCTCATCGGAAGTAGTACTTACATACGTGATTTTAGAATAATAGTACGAAATTAGGTTTTTTCCAATTTTTTGCCCCAATTTCGGGATTTCGGCTTAATTTGTTTTCAAGCGTATAATTTCGAAACTAATAGTCGGATACACGATTTTTTTGCACAATTGAATTTCTCGTCGGAAGTAGTTCTTACAGAAGTGATTTCAGAAAGATACTACGAAATTAGGTTTTTTCTAATTTTTTGCCTTAATTTCGGGATTTGGGCTTAATTTGTTTTCAAGCGTATAATTTCGAAACTAATTGTCGGATGCACGATATCTTTGCACCGTTTAATTTCTCGTCGGAAGTAGTACTTCTATACGTGATTTCAGAAAGATATTACGAAATGAGGTTTTTTTCCAATTTTTTGCCCTAATTTCGGGATTTGGGCTTAATTTGTTTTCAAGCGTATAATTTTGAAACTACTAGTCGGATACACGATATCTTTGCACCATTGAATTTCTCGTCGGAAGTAGTACTCACATACGTGATTTCAGAAAGGTACTACAAAGTTAGGTTTTTTCCAATATTTTCACATTTTCCGGAATTTTGCTTGTTTTGGTTTCGCGAGTATAATTTCTAAACTAATAGTCGTATTGACGTCTGCTTTGCACTATTGAATTCCTCGTCGCGAGTTGTACTTACATACGTGATTTCAGAAAGAAACTACGAAGTTAGGTTTTTTCCAATATTTTCACATTTTCCGGAATTTTGCTTCTTTTGGTTTCGCGCGTATAATTTCTAAACTAAAAGTCGGATTGACGACTGCTTTTCACTATTGATTTCCTCGTCGCGAGTTGTACTTACAAACGTGGTTTCAGAAAGAAACTACGAAGTTAGGTTTTTTCCAATTTTTTCACATTTTCCTGAATTTTGCTTCATTTGTTTCGTGCGTATAATTTCTAAACTAATAGTCGGATTCACGTCTGCTTTGCACCATTGAATTCCTCGTCGAGATTTGTACTTACATACGTGGTTTCAGAAAGAAACTACGAAGTTAGGTTTTTCCAATTTTTTCTGATTTTCCTTGAATTTTGCTTCTTTTGTTTTCGCCCGTATAATTTCTAAACTAATTGTCGAATTGACGTCTGCTTTGCACCATTGAATTCCTCGTCGCGAGTTGTACTTACATACGTGATTTCAGAAAGAAACTACGAAGTTAGGTTTTTTCCAATTTTTTCACATTTTCCGGAATTTTGCTTCGTTTGGTTTCGCGCGTATTATTTCTTAACTAATATTTGGATTGACGTCTGCTTTGCACCATTGAATTCCTCGTCGCTTGTTGTACTTACATACGTGATTTCAGAAAGAAACTACGAAGTTAGGTTTTTTACAATTTTTTCTCATTTTCCGGAATATTGCTTCATTTTGTTTGACGCGTTTAATTTCTAAACTAATAGTCGAATTGACGTCTGCTTTTCACCATTGTATTCCTCGTCGCGAGTTGTACTTACATACTTGATTTCAGAAAGAAACTACGAAGTTAGGTTTTTTCCAATTTTTTCACATTTTCCGGAATTTTGCTTCTTTTGGTTTCGCGCGTTTAATTTCTAAACTAAAAGTCGGATTGACGACTGCTTTTCACCATGGATTTCCTCGTCGCGAATTGTACTTACATACGTGGTTTCAGAAAGAAACTACGAAGTTAGGTTTTTTCCTATTTTTTAACATTTTCCGGAATTTGGCTTCATTTGGTTTCGCGCGTATAATTTCTAAACTAATAGTCGGATTGACGTTTGCTTTGCACCATTGAATTCCTTTTTGCGAGTTGTACTTACATACGTGATTTCAGAAAGAAACTACGAAGGTAGACTTTTTCCAATATTTTCACATTTTCCGGAATTTTGCTTCATTTGGTTTCGCGCGTATAATTTCTAAACTAATAGTCGGATAGACGTATGCTTTGCACCATTAAATTCCTTGTCGCGAGTTGTACTAACATACGTGATTTTTAAAAAAAAACTACGACGTTAGGTTTTTTCTAATTTTTTCACATTTTCCGGAATTTTTGCTTCATTTTGTTTCACGCGTTTAATTTCTAAACTAATAGTCGGATTGACGTCTGCTTCGCACCATTGAATTCCTCGACGAGAGTTGTACTTACATACGTGATTTCAGAAAGAAACTACGAAGTTAGGTTTTTTCCAATTTTTTTACATTTTCCGGAATTTTGCTTTATTTGGTTTCGCGCGTATAATTTTTAAACTAATAGTCGGATTGACGTCTGCTTTGCACCATTGAATTCCTTGTCGAGAGTTGTACTTACATACGTGATTTCAGAAAGAAACTACGAAATTAGTTTGTTTTTTTTTTTTTTCAATTTTTACCCAATTTCGGGATTTGACTTTCATATGATTTCAAGCATTTAATTTTGAAACTTAAACTCGAATTGACGTCTGCTTTTCACCATTTTTTTTCTCGTCGAGATTTTTACTAACATACGTGATTGTAAAAAGGAACTACGAAAGTAGTTTTTTTCCACTTTTTACCTTTATTATGGGATTTGTGCTCCATGATTTCAAGCGTTTTATTTCGAAATTAAACCTCGGATTGACGTGTGCTATTACCCTTTAATTTCTCGTCGAGTTTTGTACTTTTATACGTTAATTTAGAAAGAAACTACGCAATTAGGTTTTTCCAATTTTTCCCCCGAATTTCGGAATTTGGGCCTCTTTTGATTTCGCTCGTATAATGTCGAAACTAGTAGTCGGATTGACGTCTGCTTATCATAGTTTAATTTCTCTTTGAGAGTTGTACTTACATACGTGTTTTCAGAAAGAAACTACGAAATTAATTTTTTTCGAATTTCCTTCCCCCCCTCCCCCCATTTCGGGATTTTTGCCTCATTTGATTTCAAGCGTTTAACCTTTTAGCTACGGAGTTTTTTTTCGTTCTGGACTCCGTCTGGCACGGACGTTTTAAATAGACGAATTTCCTTGACACCATTTGAGGTTTAACATCGATGAGTGATGACTTCTACCTTCCTAGTGTTGAAAGTCTTTCTTGATAGAGATTTAAATGGATTAACTGAGTAAGACAGTTTAATTTTTTCCTCTGCAAAAGAAAGTAATATTATTTTGGACAATGATCCTCTTTTTCATTTATGATCTTCTATATGTCATATTATAATTATTAATATTATTATTATTATTATTATTATTATTATTATTATATTTGAATGACGTCTCCAAGCGAAGGTTTACTGGCGTTCAATTTTCCCGTATGTTCCCGTATGTTCCCGCTCTGTAAAAGCAAGAAATATTAGAGAAGCCTTCTCTCGCTCTTTCTGCCGCAAGTCCGTACTCCATTAACACGTCCCTGCCTGATTGCGTGAGAATCGGAGCGCCGCGGCTTGCCATCCGTCAGCAAGCGATAGATAAGAGCCGACGGGCGCCTCTGGAGGTCAAGTGAAAAGTTGCCCGTTCGTACGGCTGGGTTGAAATGCTTTGGGAAACGTCTTTCCCATTCGTATTTAGAAGGTTAATAAAATATCTCATAGTCATAAGTAATGTTTTCAACTGACAGATGAGCTGCTAGCTTTGTGTAATTCAAAATTTTAATCTACTTTTTACAACTAATTATAATTATATTTTTAAAGCATTATGAGCGTATATTACGAAACAGAATATTAGGTGTGTTTGTAGATATTTAATATCTGTGACGGGCAATTACATTATCTTATTAGACAGTTAACTAGCATCAAAATGTACTAAATCGCTTGTCTTCCAATTAAGGTCAAATGTTATTGATTTTTACTTCATTTTATCAGGGATATGCAACGGGGCCTAATAACCCCAGCGCACAGCGGTGGGGGGAGTCAATACACCGGATGGCGCCTCACTGCCCATGGCGTGTTGTGAATTAGATTACACGTGAGCGATTCAAAGAATTTAGCGAAATACCACCAGATGGACACAATGGCATATTGATTAAACAGCACATACTGTTCATAAAATATCAATTAACTCACTTTTGCCCGTCGGTTTTTGTGGCTTTTAATGTTTATTGACGAGGAATAATAGTCCGAAACGCGTTCTCGTTTAAATATTAACCGCGCCCCCATGTTTCCAATCCCTAACGGGAGGAGAGTCGCGATTTTCACATCCCAGTAACGAGTTTTTAATACGGAAGCAGGGGGTCAAAAAATTGACACTTCACACACATGTTTATAAAGTCTCTAGGTCTTTGTTTTCGATTTGTATAATATTTTTAGATTAATTTACGATATAATTAAGTACACGGATCCAGGTTTTATCTAATAGTAGTATTTTGAAACTATTACGTAATGTTGAGTAATATCAAGTAAATGTTACGTAATATCTTCATACACGAATATGGAAATATTGCGATACGAGCGAGAAAAGAGCTGGCTGGTGGACAACTACCTAGATGTTGCAGGTGGCCTGAACGTAGTCCAACGTCAAACGAACAGAACGCGATTTAAGTAAGGATTCAATTTATTAAAGAAACACCATCAAATTGATCTCATTTTTTCATCTGCTTAATATCTATAATAATAACAACCATTAATACAGTTCTCTTAGTGGAATTCAGTATTCAGATTTTCTTATGAATTTTGGAATCAGGGTAGGGCCTATGCGGTTTCCCGTCACCACCCTGTGGGTTGTCGCGGCACAGTAATACATTCATAAAATAAAGATTTAACAGAATTACGACAAATTCCTGATTACGTCTCGAATATAAACTTCTCTATAAAAAACAAATATCTGTATTATACTGAAGCTGTATCATAATGACTACCATTACGCAACGAGTCTTATAAAACGAATCCTTCTCAACCTCTATGAGCATGAATTATCACGAAAATTGTAACAAAGATTTAAAAAAATATTGGAATCGAATTTCGTTTCACCCCACCATATGCTTTATTTTTTGTTCCTTTATTAGATACTAGTGTACCCGGCAATGCTTTATAATTGCAACTTATTACACTTCACACGCTACTGTTTGTTATTGTTAAGCACATTTTACGCTATGCTCTACAAAAATGTTAATAGACGAAAGATTTTCTCGCGAGAATGGGTTTGTTTTATCTTCTGGTTTGGACATGGTTGTCAAGTTCAAGTAATAATTCTTGTCCGATATTTCACAATCGCTGGGGCAGAACATGAAGCAAAGACGCGCTAAGTACTTGAGGGTGCTGCGGGTTGCGTTGACCTTATGTTCAGGGGTGCTTGGGTCAGCATAAACTCAAAAAAGCATCATTAACGCGCATCTATGTGCGACTGATACACACATTCCCATTATACTATATGTATATTCTTTTTGCAAGTACAAGCAATATGTTGACGTCTATGTGCGACAGACATACCCATATTACCTATGTAAAATGTCCAAATTCTTTGAGCAAGTGCAAGCAATATGTTGACAAAGTTTTACAGAAATCAGATGAACAGTATGAAAGCGCGTAAAATACGAACAAACAAACATTGATTTCGTATTATATTTCCTGTTAAACATTTATTGTTTTGATCTTTAATATGTTTTAAATATATTTATAAAATTAAATAATGTTTAATATTTGGCAACATCAAAGAGAAAAGCTTTCGGGAACGAACAGTTCACAAACACAAACGACAAGTTGCCAATAAAATGTAGCGACGGTGAACTTCGCTGAAGGATTGCACTCTGTGGTTGCTGAGAAATTATTGGATTATTTACAGCATATTTTCTAGATGTGTGATAAAGAAAAAATGTGCAATGACATCACAAATTACTGGATTTTTTTTTCTATTTTGAGTGTTTCGAGAAACTTCTATAGACACATAAACTGAAAAGCATGTTGTTCTCCTTCAACCAATTTAAATTGCATACTACCGAGCTATGTGGTGTTTTGCTCGACCGTCATTTTGTTTCTAACCACAGTAAAAAACTTCGAAAATTTGAGAGTGCGGAATCGTTGAAGTATAGAATACAAATGTTGCGCGTAGATGGCAGCTCTTCTGAGATCGAGAAATTGAGTCTCTATATAAAATGGAATAAAATTGTTCTGGAGAGTCCTGATGTAACCATCTCCGTCGTTTTTAATTGTTTTTACTATTATTACTATCGCATTCCTGAAAGAGGAAGACACATTTACCACGTTGTTGGGACACACGTATTATATCTGTTTTTAACGATGCCAATACGTAAGTATGAAAGTGACATACCTAGGTGGTTTAATGATTAGACGGATTTATAATAATGATTATAATAGTAATAATAGCAATTATTATTAATATGGTTTTCCCGCCAACAAAAACAAATTGTCTCGAGGGATTGACAACTGTTCTCCGCATCGTATTTTCTGAGTCAGTGGGATGGAGTCGAATGATCCGAGGAGGTGGGTGATCAGGCCTTTGCTGGGCTGTGGAAGCCAAAGAGGTCGGGGTCGGAGGGAAAAGTCACGCGCGGTAAGCGTCACACCGTGTAGGGTGGTGCTCCGGCATTCTTCTTCCAGCGGCCAAAAACATCAAAAAAAGAACTGATCAGAACTGATTTCTGCATGCGCCGTAAACTCACCGATGTTAATAATTGAAGTAAATTTCATTGGAAACCGCTATGCCCCAATCACACGCCTGCGTTGCCATAAGGCGTTGGGCAATGCTGATTGATTGATTGATGTCTGGGGATATGCACTGCTGTAGTCATTGGTGCCGTTCGCGTAGTGAATGTTTTATCGCAGAGGATGGAGGTGCTCCTCCGTCACAGGATGAGAACAGGTGACGACCTACACGGACACTTGCTTTACCTCTCCAGATAGTTGCTCCAGCGTGGCACCGCCCCTGCCGGTGCAAGTTCTCCCCCCCCCCCGATATTGAGTGGTAATGTAGTGCATGTTAGTGGAAATGTGTGTGAGGCGCGTTGCTCGTTTGTTAGGGTTCTGCTCCCACATTGACCTGATATTGTTCGGATCAACCACCGAGACTTACCGACCAGAGTAACCGGCCGCTAGAACTCTCCTCGAGACGCGGCTGGATTCGGCCCAATTTTGTAGCGAAAGTCGGCACTCGAACACTGCGACCACCCGACAGATTAAGGTGTTGCACAAGGTCGCGGTGAGATGGTAGTGATTAAATATCGACGTTGGAAGAGTGGTTGGAATGAAGAAAAACGAAAAAAAAATAACAAGAAAACCCGCCACAATCTCCACATCTGTCGTCTGGTGTTCAAACCCAGCACCCTCGGGGAGGGCGGTCTGCCGGACGTCGGGCGTCTGTGTGTGTAAACCAACGAGCTAGAAATGTATACTGCATTGAGTGGCTGACTATGGTGTCAGCGCTCTTGGCGGACGCCCGGCGAAATAGGGGCCGCCGTGGGTTTTGCAATCACAAGATGAGAGGTGCCTGATGGTGGGGTGTAGAACTGTTGCAGTGAATCGACGTGAATGCGACGACTGCATCAGATCTTATTTCTATATTGTCGTGTTTTCGCTTATCTGTATTTAAATTATATTTGTGGTTAGAATTGAATTATTCATAATGCATTCAGTATAATTCGGCATATAAAAATAGACATCAAACAGCCATCATTTTTCAAGTTTTCTGCCTTATATGTGATCTGTTTGTTTCTTATTGCAATAACATTCACTTTCAGTCATTATGCTAATTATAACATTTCAACAGCTTCCATTCTTAAGACAATAGCAGATGCAGGAAGTAACGTATTTTAAAGTTTTTCAATTTGTTCCCCTTGCATATTGCGATTTCGTTTTTAAATGGCCTCTGGCGGCGTTGAGCCACTCTATGTAATACCGCTTGGGTGTGAATGCAATGGTGTGTGGGACTCATTCGAGGCCGAGGCGCCCTCTGGCGGCGTTGAGCCACTCTATGTAGTACCGCTTGGGCGTGAATGCAATGGTGTGTGGGACTCACTCGAGGTCGAGGCGGCCGCTGGCGGCGTTGAGCTCCCACACGCGCCCCACGCCGCCCACGCGGATGACGCCGATGATCATGACGGCGATGAGGGCGCCCACCATCACGAACGCCTGCAGGAAGTCCGTCCACACCACGGCCTTCAGCCCGCCCTGCAACGCGACACCAACGGGGCGCGGACTCAAGGTTTGCTGCGTACAAGTACTCGACGTTAAAATACTACTTGGCAAAGCTTCCTAAGAATGAACGAGAAAATTCATTTCGCTTGTTCTTGACGGAAATGTATTCATAGGTACATAAGGGGATACCGATGAAAAGTCTATTTTAAATTATACGGTTATATTACTAAGCCTATTCCACTTGTGAAATTAAAACCAACAGTGTTTGACTATACATACAGAATGCCCCAATGAGCGCGGTATATCTCAAAAAGTTTATCGATTTTTCTAACCAATTTTTCTTACCGCTTCTTCCTACTGGCCATTCATAAACTGTGACTCATCTATCTTAGGTGGTGGTCTACTACATCGATCGCTGTGTCGCATGTGATTTTAACATAGCTTTCAGTAATTTTCAATATTTGGCACATTTTGGAATTCTGTTGGACGTAATTTCACTCCTGGAATAGTCTTATTAAATACCACTCGTCCTTTGAAAATTATCAGATAAATTACCTCACAATGATAAAGGCAGGTCGACCTATGCGCCTTCTTTGAGTTTCAAAAAAGTATTTGCAGAATGGTGAATATGAAGAGTTCGTAATAAACATACTAAACACACATTGAAATGTATGCCCCTTTTGAAAGCAGATTATAGGGAATGACAAATTTAAATACTTGATAAATTGCAAATTAATTGCTTAAATTGTGTAATACTAGCACAATATTTTTACTATCATTTTAAGTAATTAAGTCACATTCGGCAAGTAATTTATTTTTGTGACGGCGATTAATTTATCGTAAACTGAATATGATAACTTCTGAATGAATGTAGATGTCAAATTCTTGGCTATTCAAGAGGTAATTCATAATTGTTTATCCTCTTTTACTGCGACTGACGTTAGCGCATTTCTCTAAATATGCCGCTTAAGCGCGGCTGAAATGTTATTTTGCCACAGATTGAGAGTTTGTCGCATTGAGCAGCCTCTCTACTCCAGTGCACTCACCAGCATCGTGTAGAATATGCAGATTACGCATACGATGGGAGAAATAACGTGCAGGTTGACACCAGACACTGCAACGAAAACAAGGATTTACAGCGTATCCTTCCCATGATGTCGCATAACATAATTTTTACTGGTGGCTAATTGTCAAATTTAGCTAAACGCTATTCAATGAAATACAAATTAGCAGCATTTCAATTTCATCTAGGCTCTGATTAACTTTTCTACAAAGCGTAAGATGTTATTTATGGGCTACTGTGTGCGTACGAGATAAAATTCCACGATATCTTTAACGTAATATGAGCGAACATTGGAGCGCACCTTGGCCGAAGGCGAGGGACGGCACGTAGACGACGATGGGGATGAAGAGCACCAGCTGCAGCGTGAAGAGGAAGGACGCCATGAGGCGCGCGCTGCGGTTGAAGCGGAGCTGCAGGTACTGCAAACCACAAATCGCCACAATTCGTAACTTTGCTCTAATGTACTTACGAAAATAATAGTTCAATGCTAGTATTCTGTAGGGAACGAAAACCGTTGGCCATTATTCCATTACTCCTCTTTTTTTTGAATTCTCACAAATGGCAGCGAATAAAAGTTCAGGCAGGCAGGAATAAATGAATAAATAAGATAGCCGAATACAAAATTACCAAATAAACACGAGGAATGTTAGGCGGAGGAGCAATGCCACTGGTTCCTATTCAAATGAAAGCTTATTCGAAAGGTTCAGGATTTTATAACTTTTCAAACACGACTCGTTTTGCGGATTGAATTTACAAAGAATTAATTTCTAAACTGCGCAAGTAAAACAATCACTTTTTGCAATAATTATTTTGGTAAGAAAAATTGTAAATAAATATTTAATGAATAATTTAATCTTCAAAAACATGTTGTTTTGAAAAACACAATATAAAACTAGTTATGCGGAAACATTCCAGTATACAAAATTCTGAGGTTCTTGCTAATATGATATGATTTAGAGGAAGGGTGCGTACATGCATCAGACATCTCTTTAAATTTATATCGATTGGTTGTTTTTAAACTTCCATGTTATAATTTACGTTTCATGGAAGCAAACCGTTGTTAGAATGATGTGATTATTGCTTCCATGTTTTCGAAAATAATTTATTGTTGATTATCCGCATACAGTACAAAATACCAATAAGGATCGTTAGAAAAGAAAAAAAAATCAGAAAATTCCGGTGCACCGTTAACTGGTGTTGATCGACTAAAATGAAGGGAAGTGTAATTTCATTCCGCCAACGGCGCCCCTCTCCGGAGGCGGCTGGGAGCGTCTTGAGGAGGCGCTGTTTGGACTCTTTGGCCTATTTTTGAGGAGGCGCAAAAGGAGGTCGGGGCGGCGCCGTCTTAACGAGGCCTCGCGGGGCGCAATCAGGCGCCGGCGGGGGCGGGGGCGCTGAAGGAGGAGGTGGAGAAGACAGGGGAGGGAGGACAGAGGCGGCGAAGGAGGAAAGAGGGGGGGTGAAAGGGGTGCGGTCAGGAGGGTCGAGTCGAACACATAAGTGGAAGATGCGATGGTGGCGAAAGCAGAAGAAAGACCGAAAAATGATAGCTCATTAATGTCGGATGTCTTATGAGGGTGTCGGAAGAGTAGAAGGTGGATGTCGCAGAGGCAGCGGGTTTAGTGTTCCGACGTACGCAGTGGTGGATTTGGCGGTGGCTTGAGTGAGCGCTCGACTGGCCACACTAACAGGAAGGTGATCTGGGCTGTCCGGGAGACGCCGCGTCGAAGGCTGAGTTGCCGACGTTTCGACCATCCTGTCGTGGTCTTCCTCAGGGCTGGTATGCACCCGGACAGCCCAGATCACCCACATGACTCTGGTCGCGGAAGCCTACGACATCAGACTAACAGGAAGGTAGAGACGTACAGGTCTAACACGCTGTTATCACGTCTTGGCGTTAGCGTGGCGTCATTATCGAAGCTCAGAAGCTGCGAAGCAAGCGGCATCATGCGATCTGGGGCACGGATTCTTATCTGAAGCTCTATGCTCTCTACGGATGGTCGAGTTCATAGCCAACACAAAGGAGACAAGTGCGCGTACTATGCATATAAAGGAAATATTTATACGAGGAGGTGTAAATTTGAAGAAATGTCAAGCAAGTCCAGAGTGCATTGCACCCAGTCTTTGTTTAGAAACACGATTTGCGCGATACTTCCAGAACTGATAAGCTTTAAATATAACTAGGCGTAGCGTATTCCCAAAATAAGTGTTCGATTTTTTAAGTAGCTTCTTGCATCGCACTTGAATGTTCAGGAGAAAGAATTCATTGTCAAGGCTAAATTGAAATGTTCATTTCCTATTTTTATTTCTAAACAAAAAAAATATACTTGAATTAAAAAGCTACTTCATTCTTATAAATATATTCGACACTATAGATTAAAATATTTTCATTGGGTCAATTAAAAACTTCTTAATTTTGAAATGCGACCACTCAAAAATTTATGACGTTTCTATTAAGTTAATGTCTGCAGCTTTAATTTAATGAACCAATGTTTTGTCCAAAAATTTGTCCAAATTTTGTGTGAACAAAATTGACTGAATTATTAATATTTAGTTACGATACTACTACAACAGCAATGCCTTACCTCATATGTAGAAGTTAGCTGCAGATCGTAGAACACAGGCAGATAAACGAAGTCAATGATTAGTCCCATAATAAAGGCTACTATGCATACGAGAATATACTGGATACCATGGATGTAAATTTCAGATGGTACACCCATCAGTGTAATTCCTGAGATATGACTGCCAATGGAGAAAAAAAATATAAATACATGCGTTTTGAGAAACTCCAGCAATAATATTGACACAATTAATTTAAATTGATGTTTTATTATAATGTTATCACACTAATTTCTTCTAATCCGACAATTAGTAACAAGTGCACAAATAGAAAATAGCATGCTTGAGCAAGTGGAGCCTGCTGTTGTATAAATCAATAGGAAAGCCCCATGATCTTCCAAGTAATAATAATAATAATAATAATAATAATAATAATAATAATATTTAATTTGGGGGTTTAAACATAGATCACACTGTCTACAAAGTCCGAATACATGAAAAGGCACGATAGGTTTGGAGATAGAATTTATATTGTAGTTACCCCCACTTGCAGATCTGTTACTCTCTCATACTAGTTTCAAACAAAGGCTCCATTGTGCAACAAATTTGCACGCTGGTGACAAATAATTTGATGTTGTTATTATGGATTTAGAGAGAAAGCATATCTACTCGTTTCTTTTGTCTATAATGTTGCTGTACCATACAATGACAACGACGTTTTCTAAAAGTCAAATAAACGTCTTCAATATGAGAGTTTGTAAATTGAGATAAGCCGCACGTGCGTTGTAAAAGTACATGTACTGCTTTTAACGGAGCTCTGGGATTTGTTCTGCATAACGTACGAAATAGCTTGTCCAAACTTCCAGCTCAATCAAGAAACTGGGAAGTAGAAGATGCAGCGTTATTAGGAACAGCGTGCATCTTATACAAAATATTGTAGAGGCACCTATAATTATTTGCTCATCTCCTTAGGAAGGTATTTTTTTTTATTTAAGCGACTGTTGCCTGTGTATTTCTTTAATTTACGTGATACCTAACCTCTCAAGTCGCGAATCATGGGATAATAATAATAACATAATTAATATTATTAAGTATTTGGCATTTAGGATCGTAATAATGCCACTTTTGTCAGCTAGCAGTGTTCCCGGATCTAGGTCCTGTTCTTACTTGCTATATACGTCGTTTTCCCTTCACAGTATCTAGCATACTCCAGGTGCCAGAGCGTTTCTTTCGTCACACAGCAGCTGAAATTGGGGCGATTATACACTGGAAAGCTACGGCTCTGTTTTTGTCCCGTTTGGAAAGGATCGCTCCACGGAAAGCTAGCATGCTGACGACGAGCCACCCAATGGACTATTATTATTACCGTTATAATTATTGTTGTTATTATTATTATTATTATTATGTAAGAATAGATATATAATAATACAGTGCGCGAGGAAAGTCTCTCCGCACTGAGCCAAATCAGTGTTTCCTATTAAACCCTGTATTTATGTTGGTATCAATCAGACAACTGGGAAACAAATGAAGGTGACATTTGCAGCATCTGTTATGATTGTGGTGAGTACACAATTTCAAACCGCGCTCCTGCTACCTACATAATTTCCGGTGAAAGCACCCTCACAAATTTTCGCTATGCGGTCCAAAAGTGCCATCGCGAAGGCGCGCCATCAGAGCAGAGCCGCTGCTCCCTTACCTGGCGACGAGCGACACGCCCACGGGAAAGATGGCCATGGACTTTCCGCCCATGAGGTAGTCGACGACGGCCGTGTTCTTGCGGCGGCCGCACACGCCGAACCACACGCCCACGGCCACCGACACCACCAGCATCAGCGCGAACATGGAGTAGTCGAGCGCGCCGAAGTTGAGCGGCGCCTCCGGGATGGCCCTGCGCACACGCCGCCCGCCCCGCCTCACCGAGCGCTCGCTCTCTTTGGGAGCGGAGCGCCCGCTCTCTTTGGGAGCGCTCGCTCTCTTTGGGAGCGCTCGCTCTCTTTGGGAGCGCCCGCTCTCTTTGGGAGCGCCCGCTCTCTTTGGGAGCGCTCGCTCTCTCAAGGAGCGCTCCCTAAGCTTCGATAGGTTGTTTGTAAGAGTTGGCGAGACTTTTAACTCTAAATTTCTGTTAAAAAGATTGTCGCGACTTTACAATGCAGATTTGCTCGACATAAAAAATAAGCGTTTATAAATAAAGCAAACGGATTTCAATTGTCTGTTATTTGAACTACTGCCCACGGCTGCAAGAAATTTATCGAAATCAAATGCCATATCAAAACTAGATGATTCGTACGATTGACTAATTCACTGATGTGCCCAGGCACGTCAACTGGTACGGTCATTAGTCCCGTTTGTGTTGTGAATGTTTCTTATACTTGGATGTGACTGTGTTCCTCTCCCATTGGATGTTGGGACCCACCGCCGACTAGCACGTTGGTGTAAGGGGGATTTCCCAACCCAGATATCTCCTCGGCGGGATATTATCCAGCCGAGGTAGAAGCTCTCAGCTGCTGACTGGTATCCCGATAGATGTGGCAGTTGTGTGCGTGTAAGTTGAAGTGCAAGTAAGAGGAGAAGATAGGACAAGGAAGAGGAAGGGAAGTTCGCGCGCGGTACATGACCCATTTTGTAGATTACTGCTCCGGCATTCGCCTAGCGTTGATCAGAGAAACCACGGAAAACTACCAATTAGAACTGCCAGTCGCTAAGCATTTTGAATTTGAGGGTACTTGACATGAAACCTTGTGAACATGAAAAATGTCGATTTCCGTTGAATTCTCTGAATTATCGAATATTGAAAAAGTAATATTTTTCGGCGTATACTTTTTCCGTAAAATTTGCGCAATTTAGCGTGAATCGAATTTTATTCTGTAATAAAGAGAGTCGAGAAGAACTGTACAATTTCTCTTGGTAAGAAAATCATGGTAAGATATTATCAATGTTACGTCCAATTCTGCGAGATTTTAGTGTTTCTATTTGACGAGATGCATTAAATATTGGTTCCTCAAATTTTTATTCTTTCAGCTCACTGCGAGATAAACTTGAATACCCCAACCACCGAATATTTTTTGTCATCAACAATATATCTCTATATTCCACGGGAATGTTGCACGGCTTAAACTACTAGTATTTAACCGTTAAAATTAAAAACTTATATAAATTTGTCATTGGTAATTATTAGTTTGGAAAAATCGAAAAATATTCGTAATAGAGAAGCAAATTCGCAAAGTTTCTTCTGGAACTGAAAGAATCGTAACTTTTGCGAACCAATTTCATTACACATTTCAAATGCATGTAAACTTGCTTGAAGCGTACTAAACTTCCCTTCATAGGCTCTTCATAAAGTAACCCAAACGACCATTCGTTTTCCTCTAGAATTTAATCAGTTCCCTACATTTCCTTGGAGTTGTAAACATAAAATTTTACTGACTTAGAAAAGTTTGAGGGAGATCGATGTCGCAGAAATGTGACTACACATAAAGAGACTCCGTAACAGGTATAACATTCTGTTTTTTATTTCTCAGACGTCATTGCTCTCCTTCCTGAAGGTTCCGATTTACGTTTCTAATACGCATTGTTTTTGAAACCATCAATTAGAACTTCTAATTCAAAGTGTAAAAACGTTTTTCTGTTTATAAATATGTTAATGCATATTAAAGTTTTTCAATTTTTGAGAGTTCTTTGCAATGAACAGTGACATTTTCATATATTTCTTTTCATAGAGAAAACAATTCACTCCTACGAAATTATCACTTAAGTTCTGATTGTCCCTTTTATAGCCCCTTTAACATATGTCCTCCCTTTTGCCGTCTCGTTGAGTTCTCAGTTTCCATCACCGTTCATTTAAACCATAATTCGTTACATCACTTTTTTCGAATATTAGAATGCTGATTCATTTGAAACAGTATTTGAATAAAGAGGAATTAAACAGAATCTTTAACTTCTGAACAAAGTAGTATGCGAACCTGCATTACAAGAGAAGATCAGCACTGCTTTTCCACCTGATATGCAAAAAATTCATCCAAGTTAGTTTCCGATTCACACGTCCAAGTTAATTAATGTTCATACCGGACAACGAGCGCGGAATCACACATCCCCTCCGCACATCTGGCTTCGTTCAGTCGGCTCAGTAGCCCCCCACCATTATTTATATCGACACGACGAGTTCGTGAATGATTTAAGCACTCGGACTAACTCCGCAAGCGCGTTATTTATAGAGCCATTTGTTCTTTTTCGGAAGCTCGCCGCCGCCGCCGCCTTCGTCTGTGCGCGTGCGGCCCGCGCGCGGCCTCCGAGGCTGATGGATGCGCCTGCGAAGACCCGAGTTATTGGGCTCGCGCCGCGTAAATCTGGCGGCGGCGGCGGCCTCACTGGCGCGGCGCGGCGCTCAGGTCTGGGAGGCTGCGCAGAGCGCGGGAGGAGGGGCATCGGCGGGGGCGGTGAGGGCGGCAGGGCGGTGTCAGGGAAGCGGGGCAGCGGGGGTGGATGAACGGATGGCGGGCCGGTGGCGGGGTCGATGCCTGGGCGGCGGGAGTGTCGGGACAGCGGGGGTAACTGTAACAGGCGCGACTGTGGATGGACAGCAGGAGCGGTGGGGACAACCGGAAGGGTTGAACAGGGGAAGGGGAGGGAGAGGTGGCGGGGGTGGTGACTGGGCAGCAGAGCTCAGGGGCGACGGAAAAGCCGGGGGTGGTAAGGGATCGGAGGCAGGGTATCTGGGAGCGGTCGCTATTTTAGGCGCATTTCGGAGCACCGGCGGCGGCGCAGTCGGTATTTTTGCGAGGCGTGCCACAAAATGTGGCAGCGGGTGGGGGGGGGGAGGCGTCACACAGCAGCGGGCGGAGTGCGTTGTAAACCGCGTGGATGCCAGGGAGAAGACAGTGCGGAGGGCACGGAGGGTTTGTGAGCAGCGCAGAGAAAGACTGGGGGAAGTATCAGGAACTATGAGCTGCGAGAGAAGCTGGCTGGTGAGGAGTGCATAGAAATCGTAGTTTAGGTGAGAGCAAAAGGATGAAGAATTTGAGATAGCAGCGTGAGGTAACTTCATGAGTTATAATTCTAGTTCCTCTCCTCGGTGACTCCTAAAATATTATATGGTGAACTGAGGAAACTGTATTCTGTAAATATACATAAGCGTATATAGCAAAAAAAGGAATGTATAAAACAAGGCGACAAAGATAAACTTAATCTGTTAGCTGAAGGCCTAAGCCTCACGACCGATGAAGAGCGAGGTATTTTTCTCCAGTAGAATAGGTATTTTTTTCAGTTGTTCATAGTATTTTTTCTATTATTTTGTTGTCCTTAATGCAAAATAAAAATTGACAGGTTAGCTTACGCCGCAAGGAGTCCACGAGAGTAGTTGAAAGACTTTTTGTTCACCAGCAGACAATAAAGAGGTAGTAGCTACTGAAGCAAAATATTAGTAAAAATTTAGAAGTATCATTAACTCTCTGAATAAAATAAATATTTAAAAGTGCTGGTATTACATGCCTTTCAATATTCACCCTACGTTTCAATAAAATTCTTTGGAAATAAAGTAAATTTAACGAATGAAAGAAAACTACATGAACAGAACAGACCGAATCAGAATCAAAGGAAAACTGTATTTTAGGAAGTCGTATTTTAATAAATGCTGCGATCAATGACGTTTTCAAGTATAGAAATGTATATTAGCAGGCCAGGCCAGCCTCGCGCGTTAAGGCCAACGCCAATACCCCGAGGTGCACCGGTACTCGTCAGCGTCTCTGGGCCCCGCCAGTGTGTGTGGGTGTCTGTCCGGGAAGCCGGGGTGGCGTCAGCGGCACTCCTCACCAGCTCACCTCACTCGCGGCATCAACTGCTGTCGCTGATATGCCTCTCCTCGGAGGTCCTAGGGTTTGAGTCCCGACGGTGGCACTAGCTAGACATTCTCGCCGAATTCAGCCGCTGCGCTGTCTGGAATGGATACTAGCGGCCGGCTACTCTGATCTATAGTTTGCCGTGCTTTCTCCTAAAAATACCTGGCGAGTACCGTAACAAACAGGGGATCTTTCCTTTATCGTTCTTATCCTATTCACACCCCTTACACACTCACACACACTTTGATGCCCTGCGCTATACTGTCGGGAGACCAGCCGGGAGCTTAGAGTTTGTCCTGTCAGGGGCAGTGTCTTGATGATAGGACATGATACGTGACTGGGAAAAACCGGCAAGTCGATGTGTAGGTTGGCGCCGGATCAACCATCTAGCTAGGGGGAAGAACATTGTCACCTCCCGTGATAAGAGCATGCACAGCACTTAGGAGACTAATGGCCAAGTCAATTAATGCGCCAAGAAACCCGACATAATTAAGCAAATGATAAAATGTACCGTACGTTCATCACGTAACGATCTGAAGAAACATTTACTAAATTAAAAGAATGAAAATTACAAGACTCTGCAACAGGAAGTGGTTTTTAGAAGCAATAACCAAAGATACAGACAAAACTTTTTTCATTAGAGCAAAGTAAACGATAATGAGTTACAAGAGATGAAAGCAGATTCCGAAAGTAACTTGTCCCACATCAGCGAGTTGACACGTCACGTGGAATGGTACGTACGTAGCTGTAATGAACCGTCCGAATAAAATGCATCGGGGCTGCGATTTGGTAAGAAGAGCAGGCATATGATCTGAGATATGAAAGAATGCGGAAGAGGCGTAGAATTCAAATGAAGCGGAGAATGAAACTGAAGAGCCCCAGTGGGAGAGGCTGCGACGGCGACGGCGCAGGCACTAAAAGTGTGGGTAGGCGACGGAGGCGCAGGGCAGCTGCGGAGCGGGCGGCGGCGACGCAGCGCGACGGGCGGGGGCGAGGGAGCGGGAGGGCAAGTGTTTGTCCTTCCTCAAGGGGGTGGAGCGAAACGGCATAGCCTCCCACCAAATACACCTCGTGGCGATGCCAAGGGTGGCGAGACGGGTCGGGGGCCGGGACGAACTGTGACGAGGCAGAGGGGTGGGGACGAACGGAGCGAAACGGGCGAAGCGGGGCTGGGAAGGGCGGAGTGGCGGGGCATCCACAGAGAGACGGGGTGAGGTGGGTGGAGCCACCAGCTGGGATTAATTGCGCGGAGCCCGGGGCCGCTCCGCTGCCTCAAGGCGAGGGCGAAGAGCGGGGGCGGGGGGGGGGCGACTCGTGTAATGGTCGCGTCGCCGAAAGAACGATTGAGTGGAGAACTGGCGCATCGGGCAGATGCTGTGCTTCAATGGAACAGCTGCGATTAGCAATGTACTGAACGCGTCTGTTTGGGAGTCGCAATTCCTCCCTCGCGTTGCAGAATACTCTATTCCTTGGGCTCAACTCGTGGATTCCTAAATAGAGTGATGTTACGGGGTATTAGTTTAAAGAAATTGAATTGTCCCAAAAGAAGAGTAATGAATTAGAGAATGGCTGCAAAAATATATGTGTGTGTGTGTGTTTCAATTCACACAAACAAACATAACACACAACAAAATTCAGATTATTGCAAGCCGAAAATCAGTAATTTTTCGTCAATCTTGTGGTGGTTTTCCTCATGCCAAAGACAAATTTCACAGACCAGCCAGGCAGTTGCCCTTGAAGATCGACGAGTGAAATTAAAATCCAATACAAAATGTTTAAAACCGCGGTACCGACAGTAACACACATTCCTCCCGGCATCAGTAAGTTGGCGAACTCATTTGTTTTCAGAGATTTGTCGTGGCTGCCATAGTGCGAGTTTCTGCTACAGGCGGATTTTCGACACTAGTCAAAGATTTGGGTTGAATTCAATGAGTCTCGGAATGAATAGTAGCGGCCCGCTGCCCTGAACAGTTGTGTCCCGAGATTTCTCTGGATATTGCAAGGTGAATGCCGAGCAGTTACATAACAAATGGGTCACGACCGCGCGCGATCATTCCTTTCTCTTCTGTGAATCTGCCTGTTCTCGTACACATGCACACAACTCAATTGCATGACACTACCAGACATGTCGGGAGACCAATTGGAAGCCTTGACGGAGGCCCGACTGCTCCGTTACCCGTATGGGCATGAATTGATGCAACTACAGTGTCTCTGACCGGGTTGTCCTAGGGTTTGACACCCGACGGTGGTAGGGCTTTCGACACTAGTTTGTCATCCATTCGCTGTTTGGAGGAAAATTCTTGCGGCCGGCTGCTCTCTTTGTTAATTTTCCTTGGTTTCTCCGAAGACCACCAGGCGAATGCCGAAGCAGTACCCTAACAATCGGACAACGGACCGCCCGTGATATTTCCTTTCTCTTAATTGTCCAATTCTCTCCTCTTATTGTACTTCTGCACGTACACTAGCATGCACTCCGCTACCACACATGCTTAGAGCTTGTCTTGTCTGGGCCGGTGTCCCGCAGGTGGGAGAGACGCGCGGGAGAAACCCTGCCAGTTGGTCGACGAAGACGGGCAGATCGACGCCGCATCTCGCCATCCAGACAGAAACATTCACTACACGTACGCGAGTAACGACTTTGGGCGTTGATGCTCCCGGAACCACTAAACAATCAATTAGCCCGAAGTGAAGTTCGACGCCGAATCACACGTTCGAGGGGGCGAGGAAGGATGTCACCTCCCGACATATAATATGCACTACACTCACGAGACTAATGATCTCACTCAGAGATGCTCACTCAGGCTCATTCACTCACTTTCGCGCTAAGGTATCAATTTCCGGCCAAAACTTCAACTTCTGAGGTAGATCCATGAGGAAGAAGGAAAGGCCCTAATTAAATTTTTCAGTATAGTAAAAAAATTACGTCGTATTGATGGTCTTGAATTAGAAAAATATATTTGTATTTCAAATGAACAATTTTTGTGTGGTCCAAACTGAAATAACCCCCTTCTCTTGACATTTTTTATTGGGCCGATTACGCTTAATGCAATGCCGTGGTACTGCTCATGTGAACTGGGCCTTTCAATTAACATCAACAGAAACGTAACACGATAAAGGCAGGAAAATCTTGCGGCAGCATTCAGATTCTGCATATTCATAGTTGAAGAAAATTTCCCTTCTCACGAAATTGGTAGCGTCCCTCGAATCACAATCGTAAGTGGCGATCCAATCGATATTTTTGTGTATTTTGGGTTTGTGGTCCAGTGCGACAGTCCGCACTTTGTATATATTTGATTGACATGTTGAAATAGCTTCATACTTGAATCCGACTTTCAACATTTGGTCAACTCTTGCTTCAAAGTGGGGGTATTCCCCAATAAAATGTGATAGAACGTCCAAAACAGCCTAAGACACATTAGAAAAACATTTTTAAGGATGTAAGACCCATTGTTAATACGTTTGGCAGGTAGTTATTCAATTGTTTGATTGTGGCCAGAAACTTACATTATCAGATCACTTGAGCGTTGGAATTCTCCACCAGACGCCCCCAGCTTGCTAGTAACGAAAATCCTGCCTCCGCCGGGACTCAAACCCTAGGACCCCCCAATCAAAGTCTGTGCACAGTCAGAGGCCATACTGACTGCAATTATAGTTTGAGAAGATACTCATACGTAAAGCCTTTCATTTGTTTGAGGTCCAATTACTAAACGTAAATGAATAAAAACTGCTGTGTCAGGAGGATCCTGTTATGACTGATAAGAGCTGGTGCGACGCTGTTTTGTTGACTTGGCTCATCGAGAAAGAGGGAAAGAGACTCCATTCACAGTATGTAAACACCAAGAAGGCCTAAAAGCACTTACAATTCACAACAAAATCCAAATTAAATAAAGGGTAATGTAACCACTACATCTCAGATAAAACCATGATAACTAGTCAGGTGTGCATAACATGCTTTTTCGAGGAAACCGCAGAGTCAGTATCGACGAATCAGTAGCTTTTGTGAGTAAATATAACTGGCAGTATATAGCGTAGAATTTTTCCAATGTGTAATCACATAAACATTTTCCTTATAATGTAGTGTGACATTCTGATAATCTCGTGTAGATCTCATCCAAATCAATGCAATGATTTTGAAATATCAATGACTGGCAAAGAATTTAATCCAAAAAAGATGCTTAATCATTAATCTTGCTTGGTGTAATTACAAAATGAATTGTGCATAGTATATTTTCTCGAATAAAAAGTCTTATATAACGATAAATATTGTCTTAAAAAGTGACTATCTGTAAAAAGGATTTCAACCACCGGTGTAGGCACAAAAACAGTACCAACCTATTCAGTATCTTGGTTTCCAGGGCCGTTGAATTTAAAACGCCTACGGTTTAAAAAATGAAATTAAAAACATTTACCCCGTAAAAGCATCTAGTAATTATAATGAACCCAAATGTGTATATTACCAGTGTGTGTGTTCCTGTGTTCCAGTACATAGTATTTCATTCATGGTAACCATTAAGCTCCAATTTTCAAGTTAATAGATTGACAGTTCATAAAATATGATCGAACCAACAACATTGTTGCAGCGCTAATTGAAATTTACGTAACATAAATTTTATGTTCTTTTTCAATTTGTAGTTCATATGCAAATAAATGCAAAATGCAATTATTATGTATTCTACTTTTTGGGGAAAGGAAGTAAATATGAATAAAAAATAACTCTAAATTTGATTCATTAATTAAAAATAATTAATTTATTCGAAAGTAAAAAAATTAGCATAAAAATAACTTAAAGACCTACACAAAAATATAACTTTCGAAAATTTTCAAAAAGATACGTCCTTTCCATAGCACCAAAAAACTTCGTACTAAGACGGCTATGGCAATGCTAAGATTCTTCAATGGAGCTCTTTTATTCCTTCTGCTAATAAAATTATAGATAGCCTACCAAAAGAGCTAGCACACTGAACACCGATATGAACTCGTTCACGCTGAAATTATCGGCGAGATTAAAGTTCTGTAATTCTTTACATTACATTACATTACTCTTTCACATTACGCCTGAATCTCATGGATTATTCCTTTCAATACCACCATTAAAACTGACAACAAAATTTGAGGCAACAAAGAGGCCTTATATTCGGAAACATTTATTTCACAAACAGTCAAGATGTCTCTATTTTTTCATGTCTAATGACATTTAAGTCAGATACCTTAAAATTTAATGTTTGTAAATGAAAAATAAAAACTATTATACATACTACATTTTCCTTCGCCTGCTGGTGTAAGAACTACAACCCACTGAATTAAAACAATAAAATCGCGTATGATAAACCAAACAATTTATTCATATTTTGCGGCTAGTCTTGGTTACTGTAAAATATCGTGACGCTATGAAAACTCATGTCATCCACACTACAGTCAGATTCTGAATAAGTCAAAACTACTTCTCAGTTGTTTAGAAATAGAAAAGCGAAATATATAAAATTATTATTTTCATTTACAAAAACAGCATTAAAGACATGATTTAACTATCTATCTCTATCTTTCTTTCTCGTCTCTCTCTCTCCCTCTCCCTCTCCAACTTCTCTCTCCTTTCTTTCTCCCTCTCCCCGTCTCTCCATCCTTCTCTCACCTTGTACATCACTTTCACCACTTATTTATTTACTTATTTTAGTTGAAGTGCAAAATATTTCATTGTAATTTTTTTGTTCTTTATGTCCTACTTAAAAACTTTGTATTAAATGCATTATTACCGTGGGCACGTACACGAATTAATTTATTTTGATTTAACATGCCTATAAAGCAGGTTTTAAAATGTACAACATTGCAAATTATATTAAACAATAGAAAATTGTCCATCCTACAAAATGTGTGTGTATTTACAATAACGATCCTGAGGGAAATTGAAATTATTCCCCGTGTATCAGTTGAATAAACGTTTCCAGATACGTAATTATATTATAATTACAAACTATCGTAAATAACAAGAATAAAACTTTTCATTATTTGAATTCCTTGAGATTGTTTTACATTGTTCATCATTCTAATGAAATTTCAGGTACGCTTGTATAGCACATTTCTTTGCGATTTGCCTAAAGTATTAAGCACTCAAATAAACTTTGTCAAATTTAATGTACTACGAAGTTTCGTAATTGTCTTATTATATTTTTTAACGTTATTTTCACATTGTAGTTATTTTGTTTTGACACATTTATGACATACCTTTCATTTTACATAATTTGCGAATAGATAGTGTTTGAAACAATGAATATTTATGAAGTATCCACCGAGAATTTCGTTTATGTTCCAATCGACTTCCCTGCTCGCTCCGCGAGGCGTTATTTCAAGACCTGTGTAGTCCACTCGCGGCAAGGCGATGACACTCACATGGTGCTGGTTGAGGGCGCGGTGCGGGTCGGTGGGGCGCTGCCGAGGGCTGGTGGCTGTGGGCGCACTGACGCCCGGTGCCTCGCGGCGCTGGAGGTTCCTCTCGGCCCCCGCCCCCGCCCCCGCCCGCAGCTCCGGTTGCGCAAGCTCTCCCTGTCGTTTGTGATAATGACGAAAACCTCCAACAGCCATTGGTGGATTGGCGCCACTCGTTTGAACTTGTCTTCGCCGGCGGCGGCAATATAACATTGTCACCTGCGTTTGGCCATGGCCTTGAAACATTCTACGAGGCCCATTAGTATTACACCTGTGGTGTAGAGAGAGATTGAACAACTACTTAAGTTATTGTTTGTTCTATTGCGTAATAAAACAGAATCTAAAACTTTGGTCGACACTACATTTGTTTTTACACTTATCTTTAGATTCAATTCTTGAGATTGAAGACATTTTTTCCCAAACAATCGTATACGAGAACTGTTCTACAGACCTACTGAACAGTTCAATGCTAATATTCTTGCGCATGGTGTGGAGATATTTCTGAGAACTGGTGGGCTCAAGGATGTTGATCCTTTTGTGTCATGGGGGAATAGTAACAATTAACCTTTAATGGTAGTACATTCGGTTACGATAGTCTCCTGATAAGGCGATGGTACTATTTATGCTGCCCACTCAATTACTTCAGCAAATTCGTTTACGAAGAGATAACATCCTGACAAAAGGTAACTTGCAATTATATACTTTCATGACTTTCTTTTTACTCCAAAATTTCTTTGGGTTCATAATATTCCATAAATGTATATCAAACGTTTTCATCATGTAGTAATATTGTATTTACAAACTAGGTGGATGTGCCGGCGACGATATAGAGTGTTTTATAAGTATTTTCAAATGTTGAAAATCTCTACTACACAATTTCTTAATAAAAAGACATTTTAAAAAATACCGTTACCTAGCTATTTTATCCTCGGGCGTGGAACGTGAAAAATTATCGATTAAGAATGAAATGAATAATAAATATTACAAAAACATGTGTGGTCCAACTCTTCTCGTGTGTTCTTTCGGGCTCTGACCACTATCCACCCCATACGATTTTGGAAAACCTAATCCGAACGCCCCCAGAGCAGTTGCTCTGAAGAGTACATTCCTTTAGTGTAATATCAGACCGCTCATTAAAGAAAATGTGTATATGCTTCCATTCTAGAACCTTTATTGTGAACTCCATTCATATATGTTTATATTAAAATATAGTTTCGTCGTTGCAATGATCGTATAAAAGGATAGTATCCTTTTAGCATTATTGTATATCCTCTTCATGGCAAACTATCCTACAAGAGTCACCGATTGGCGTTATTCACGACGTGCCTTTCCCATCCGAATGATCCAAGCCCTGTCCCGCAAGCAATTAACAGCTGCCCATGTCTTGGCTATCCATTTTCAAGCAACCTGTCTTATTCATCGCCTGAATGCGTGCCGTGCGATTACATTTAGTTTCATCGCAACTGCATTTCGAAGTCTCACGATGTCTTGACGTGGCGGAGGCGATTTCGAACGCAACCTTCGAGCTGACAGTGGGAACACTCGTGCTCGCTCTCGCGCTCTTGTGCGTGATGCTGTGTAGTGTGAGGGGTGCATTTCATTAGGGTTTAGGGAATGTGCCGTTTCTATGAGTAATAGCATGAGAAACTTTTCCCCCATAAGTTCTTAGTTTCTGGCATTGGTTTCCCAAATGAGCTGTAGTACTTGGTACTGTTATTTTCTCGTTCAAAAATACCCAACACTTGATAGCTTTGCAGATTGCCTTTATGACGAAGGTACCCTAACATAGAAAATAATTCAAAAAATGTACTGCACGTCTCTATCAAATAGATTGCATTAAACGAACTAAATAAACCTACAATTACCACAGATTGTATTGCAATGTTTGAATTAGTTGACATGTCATTATTATCGTAGATTAATAACAAAATTTTTATGTAGCGTTTGAAAATAATTAAAGAAGTACTCATTTTCAATGTGTATAATTCATTGATGGAAGTACTTTTCTTTAAAAAAATTGTGTATTATTTTGTAGTTAGTTTTAACTATCTTCAGAGTTATGAATAAATTCTAAATTGTTTTGGATGCTGATGATTCATTTGCGAATACCTACATTTAAGTTTTATGAAAGTATCTATTATATATGTATATTTAGATAATATTTAAAGAATTCATTAAGTGTTTTTGTTTTGTTTTACCGTTTAGATTCGTTAGTTAATTCACACAGGAGTTGACGATGTAAAAGCTCATAAGAAGTAAAAACAAAACAATGTGTCATCGTTACATCTGTTCGTCGAGTTGATTTCGAGTCGCAGCCTTTGTAAAGACCATAGTAAGGATCATTGTTCGTGGAATTTGCCACTCGGGGCGGTGATATCAAACAAGGAAAAACATAAGACATCTTATCTGGGAACAATATTTCTTCAAACTAAATACGCCTCTCATTTTTATGAACCAATTTCCTCCTCCTTCTTTCATTATTATTTATATTTAATATTGTTGTTATTACGGTTAGCATTTCAGATAATAATAAAGGGATATTGGGCAGGCAAATGGAAAACTAAAGTCAGCTATTATGAATGTTAATTTGAATGAATCATGGTTATGAAAGTATAACAAGACAGTTTAAGAAAATATATAATATATGACAGTACAAATATTGTAATTTATTACAAAACAATCCAGCTAAAAAAATTAAAAACACACGAATCTGTTACGTATTACTAATGCACAGCTTGATTCCTGTAATCAGTTTTCATGGTTGATCTTTAATTACATTAAAAGGAAAATGTATATTCCTAACAAATCTAAGATATAAAAGAAAATGTTTGTTTTGGTTTGTGTTTAATGTGCAGCCGTATAGTTCGTCCGATTGCTATGAAACTTTGTCAACTTATTGCTTACACTTTCCAGAAGAATATAGGCATAGTACGATGTGAATATGCGTATGTCTCGCACATAGACGCACTTTGATGATTATTTTATATAGACTCAAGGGCTCTGATCAGGGCTCTTTATAACACGGCGTTCTCTACGCAGCCCGCCACACACCGAAGTACTATTATTAAGACTTCTTCATTTTCAGGGGCATTCTGCTCCTGCGATTGTGAATTTCTTCCGGGAGAGACAGATAGAGAGAGACAGAGGAAGATAAAGACGCAGAGAGAGAGAGGGAGAGACGGAAAGACTCGGAGGGAAAAACGGAACCACAGTCGCGAGAAAGTCTTTCGTCTATTGAATTTTTCGCAGAGCGTAGCGTAAAACAATGTGTTATGCAAACCTACAACTTAAACACGACCCGCCGCTGTTTAACACAATGCACCAAATACGCACTTCTTAACCTACAACTATTTTTTTCCACTCGGTATTGATTTTCTCTTCGTAGGAAAATTACAAGTGTGTATTTTGAAGTGAAACACCGTGTGTAATTTGAAGTAAAAGTCCGCAACTTTCGTTTTGATATTGAAAGTCACGAAAAGTACTTTAACAGGTAATTAAATTCTTCAGTAAATTATTCCTATTATAACCCTGCGCAGACTGTGCGGATGACACACGTTTTAAAAGTTATAGGTAAAGTCCTGATGTGAACATAAATACATTTTGACCATATTCCTCTCTTAGTACAGCATATTTCAGTTTTTGGATCTGCACAGAACTGAAAGTTCAAAATGTACTAGCTCGGTCTTTAAACGACATCAAGTAATGTTGTGAAAGTACATGAAAATACAATTCTCTTGGTTACATTGGGTTTCACAGCTTATCGAGTGGGACGGTATGAAGAAATTATTGCTGTCATGTATAGTCCACTCACGTCAGCAGCTAGTTCGTACTTAATGGAGTGTATGAACTGGCTTACGACCAAAAAGTACCTTGAAAGTTACGGTCTCGCAAGTTTTCTCTGGACAATTTAAAGGGCACGCTTCACCAGAGGAATGGCAAACACTTGGTCAGTCGTACTCCACTATATCATTCTCCCGAGCGGTTTATGTCGTTCCCCGCCCCTCGGCTCAGCGTGTTCTCTGGGGCGCCTTTCAGGGCGGCGGCCGCCGCAATGGGCGTAAAAGCTGCCCCCTGGCGGCTGCGGGGGGAGGCGCGGCCGGGCCGCCGGAAGGCGACACGATGGCGGGCGTTGCGGCGGAGAGGGCAAAGCCGCACGTGGGGCAGAAGTTGATTCATCATGTCGTGTTTCGGAACCGTCACTAATTCCATATGGTCATTTTCTCCGTAAATGTAGTGCACGTTTGTTTTATAATTTCGGCAGAGCGGATCACATGCACAAAATTCAGACAAGAATTCAGAAATCGGACGTTGAGAAATTTTCATTCGCGAATCGAACAATAAGAGACTGGAACGGTTTGCCTGTGACAATCTTCGATCCCTTTCCTTAAAGCCTGAGCAAATTTAAAAATAAATTATTTTCTTGAATGTTGATATGTGTATTATAAATACCTTAATATTATTCAGTGTAGGTAACTACGTCTTCTATGCTGTTAAGTATATTATTATTATTATTATTATTATTATTATTATTATTATTATTATGTGCCGTGTAGGGGCGTTGTGAAACTGAGGGAAACGAGTGTGTAAGAAAGTCATGACCGCTCGGTGTTTCGCAGTGCGGTGAAGTGAAGTGTGGTGAAATGTTTACGTTAATTTGTGAAGTTTGTAACTTTTGTAACGTTGTTAAGTTCTGTAAAGTTAAGTTAGTGTTCTCAAACTTAATTGCAGAGTTAGTAATAAATCCAATACTGGGAGGTGGCGGTGTTCTTCCCCGCTGGAGGGTGAGACCCGGAGCTGGCCTCCTCGTCGGGGGATCCCCCGTCCAGGTATCTCCCACCAGCGGGGCACCGCCCATCGGGGACAAGGTCTACGCTCCGACTGGTCTGACAACGTGTGTGGCATTGTGCAATTGTGAGTTACCTATTAAAAATCAACAACTGTGAACACATCGAAAAGTGCATATAAACTGAAGAATATATTAAATCGCGTAATAATGGAATGGGGCTATATTCGGTCTGCGGTAAACCTGTTGCACGGTTTTTACACGGTATTTTATGTATTTTATTTTTCGTGTGTTTTAGATAGAAAGTCAATTTTCTGCAGTCGTAGTACAGAAGTATGTTTAAATGAAGACAAAATCCACCTGCGCCAAACACGTTTTTTACCCGATGTAATCGTGTAATGTTCTTTCCATAAAATATTTGATGAATTTTAAAAAGGTCATATTTTTCTTTATGCAATCTTCTAAAAAGTGAAGTAACAGATTGGACAATTGCAAATAGAGATCACTTCAGTGTGCTTAACGCTACTTTTTGCGACGCACAAGTCAACTGTTTACTTATTATGTCAACTTGGAAATGTGTATAATTTACTGATGAAAAATGTAATGTCAATGACTAGAAAAACGAGGCCAAGCAGGCCGCCAGGCGCCACGAGACACACAGCAATGGACGCGCCAAAACTATGAAGAAAGAGAAAAAGGAAAAAACGAACTCACGGGCTTCCAAACGCCACGTATGTTCCCTAAAACATAGAAACGTCGACTCGCCTGATAGCGCGACAATTATGTTCAACGCCGCCTACGAGTGAATAAAGAAATCACAGTAAAGCATCTCAAATGTGAGTTGTTAACAATAGTGACACGGACTGCGCACGAAAGTTGGTCGTTTGCAGTTAAATTGTTAAACCATCCAAACAGGATTCTTAAAGTACACATTTTAATCTTTAATTTCATGTAGAACTGAAAGTATTTTGGAGAAAACGTCACGAAGATACATCAATTTGAAATGTGTATATTTTTATAGTGCTAATGTAGCCTCATTCCAACTTAGTGGCACACGTTCTTCTGTTAGTCAAATAAATATTTTTAATCACGGCATTGTAATGGTTTATAACGTACATTTATTTCGCCAATATCCCTAAAAATAGCATTAAACAATATTTCTTTCTTTTTTTTATAAAAGCTAGATCTAAAAAGCAACCCAATTAAGGTGAGTTTTTTTTGGGGGGGGCATCTCTGATCCCATTTTAAATAACGTATCGTTAGTGCTGATCTTTTTAGATTAAAACTAAATTTATTTTGCTAAGTTATGGAAATTCATTTTTCCACAGAGCAAATTACATGTAATAGAACACGGTTATTAATTGGGTGTTGGTTTATTTATCAGAACACGGTTAACTACACAATATTTCAAAAATGGCATTTCAGTAAAAATGTAGCTTTTGGAATATTGGTTACAAGAAAGATTACATGTCCCAGAGCATCCCCATTGCTAGCAGATAAAAGCGAGACTCTCCTCTTAAAAATTAATAGAAAAAAGAACAAATATTATTTGAATAAATTCGGGGAAAAACAATAGAAAACGAACTATATGAATTATTTTTGATTTCAGCAATAAAGCTATTTTTTAAGTATTTCTTTTCAAAACCTGTTCCATTTAAAAAAAATATTTTATCATGGTTGCAGCAAAGTACGGTAAACAAATTGTTACTGGTCCCGTTTTTTGGCAAACTATCTGTGTTTTCGAAAATTGCAAAACATTAACATTAAAAATTACAAAATTCAATTTGATTTTTTTCTTAATTGTTAATAATCTTAAAAACACAGTGGAAGGCTGAGGGTCCGAACCATTATACGTATGACAGTGTTCATTTTAGCTGTGATTGTAGCATGGTTGCGCGTTCTTATCTCCGTGTATCGCATGTAAATTCATTCATCCATTCCGATTGAAATAAATATCAATGTCAATATAGGACTGCAGGCTGCGGAGTCGAAGAACAGGGAGGGTTCGATAGGGCGGTGGCAACAGCTCTAGGAGCAGGAAGGTTCACCGCGATTACCACACCAGAATGCTCCATGCGGCTGCTCTGGGATAGCCGGTTACAGAAGAACGCTAAGGATTTACTGGTTGATGCGCAGGGCAAAAGTAAGAGGGCGGGAAGAGCGCGCGCGGTCCAGAGAATGCTTTAGGGTTTTCTTCCGGCATTCACTTGGTGTTGATCGGAGAAACAACGGAAAACGAGCGATCAGAGCAGCCGGCCGCAAGAATTCTCGTCCAAACTGCGGCTGAATAGACGTAGCCGGACAGCCTGTCACCAAAATCCCGCGACTGTCGTGACTCGAGCCTGGAACCTCCCGGCCAAAGACACTGCAGTGACAGCACTTGATGCCGTGACCCGCCTCCTACGGTAACGATGTGAGTTTTGGTTGGTATAATGAAGGGATAACCTGTACAGCGCAATGTGTGGAATTTCGGGCTCCTGGGGGCGGGCGGGGGTG
>BOPP01000143.1:3362884-3386761 GCA_017312745.1 Gryllus bimaculatus
CTGCAACCGCCACCGCCACCGCTATCCGCCACTGCCCCCGAGAACCCGGGCGCCACCACGCCACCGCCGCCGCCGTCACCTCCACCGCCGTCACCGCCGCCGCCGTTGCCACCGCCGCCGCCGCCGCCGCCGCCGCCGTTGCCACCGCCGCCGCCCGCAGACGAGCTCCGCCACGGCGTGAGATGAAAACGAAACCGACGCATCGCAGCGCATCGCGTCTCTCTTCCGAAGGGGAATATCCGCTTATGCACTTAGCAGCCAAATCTGCTTTGCTCTCCAACTTCTCGGTAAATAACGAGGTATTCCAGCCCATCGTTGGCACTTGCCAAAAATTAAAACCGCGAAGTCGTAGCTGAATGACATGCTTGAGAGTGAACGTGTACAATTTTATTCGTTTGTCTCATCATTTAACATGTTTTTTTGCTACATTTGTAATATATCTTAAATATCGTTTAAGTCCTCGAAAGACAAAAGAGTCGAACGAGAAGCAATAAATTTAAAAAAAGAACTATTCATTTGTATTCAAAGCATTTTTGATTTAAGTTATTCGGTTTAAGATTTTACTGACAGCCTTTATGAAATTGATATCAGTGTGTGACTAACAACCTCTTTCATGAGTACGTAAGGGCACGTCAGAAAATTTAAATATAGGATATAAATCATAGAGTACTTTTAAAATAAATTGCCATACCACCAAATGAATTCTAACAGGATACCTCTATTCAAAAGTTTATTATGTACTTCATTTCATATTATGATGTATAATACTGTGTGTATTCGTTACAAAAACCTCAACATGTTCGTTTACAAATTATGTATTTATCTTGGCAGTTGGAATAAATCCCCATTATATATAAAACGCAAAATTATATATGACCGTTTTGTACATAGTATATTTTACCATTGTCACAAACGTGTCGCTGGATAGTGAATTACTCTCGGTGATGCATCAAACAGATTTAAGACCGACGAAATTAAAAGTATAAAAAACATTATAGTGTACTAAAAGTAAACAAAAAACGTAGCTGCGGTTTCCTTGTGACACACGTTACGATATTGCGTACCTCTGAAACGATAAGTCCTAGGTGTTTCAACCTAGGTTTTCGTAATCCTAATGGAACACTAGTTCATTCTCGTGCCGTAATTTCAAAAATAAAAGATAATTTGGGCGCTTTATTACATTTTTGAAGTGAGCTCCACTAAGACTTTTCGGGTCACTTCGTAGGGCTCTACCACGTTCGCTTAACAATCACTAAAGACTGAACGTGACTTGGCATTACAGTTTTCCTGTTTTAGAATGAGAATTTGATGAAACATACTTACAGTAACCTTCAGAGAGCACCCGTTTTAATGTTGATATGCGATGCGCCGACAAGAAGTGTTTAGCCACATTGTAAAGCTTGGGAAAAAAATATCACATCACTCGGATATGAAGAGTGTCTACTACTCGCGTATTAAATTAGCCTCATTGGTCTTAGACAGGATTTGTTTCTCGCGATTATCTAGCTTCAAAATCCTAACGCAATGATTTCTGCTGATTTATTTTTAAAACACCGTATACGGGATGCAAATAAAATTGTTCGATCACAAACTCTTTATTTTCTTCGTTAATCCAGCGGGAGAATAACTAAAGAGCTTCCTGCGTTAATGGATGTGATATTTGATCTCTAAAGCCATCAGCTGGCGCTGTGCAAACAGATCGTTTATCATAAATCCCCATTGGCAAACCAAGATTCTGAAAGTTAATTTAAATTGAAATATTGTCTAGAGTCGCAAGATTCAGTATTTAATACCGGAGAACTGAAATCGTCAAACTTCACATTGAAGCATCCTTTTGCAGTATACTCAAGCTTCTTTACATTTATTATGCGACCTCCTCAACATGACTCCTTCCGTCAATGATACGCTCACTACATTGTACGATTTAAAACATTTATTGTATGTTCGTATCAAGAGCTGAATATGCGTTCTATGAATAATGTGTACACTAATATCTGGTATGATTATATCAAAATATTACAAAAACCTAGTTATGTAGGCTACAATGAATTTTAGTAATTTTATAAGAAGGCTCAGTTCATACAATAACACAATTTTTATTTTTTACACATACGTAAATACAGATAGTTCAGAAATGTAAGTTCTCGTATACGTAGTGTAGAAAACGTATACTGCGAAAAATCGATTTCGATATCTCATGTTTTGAAGTCCACGTAGTGACTTTACCCTCTAAATTCTTGCGAAACTCGACTATTGTTGGATATAATTATATATACTTGAGACAGATCATCAGCTGTGTATTCATCCAATCGGGATCATCAATACCAAAAATTAAATTCGTAACGAAGTTCTGTTTGGATAACCGCGACCAATTGATGTCACAAGTCACTATATTTTTATCTGACAATATGTAGTACTTATATGTGGCGTAAGTCATTAAGTGAATCCCCACTCACGGCAAACACGCAACGCTACTGATTAATTAGCTACACCTCTTTTTTTTCAGCAGTTTTATTAGATATTGTCAGTAGTTGCCCTCTTTTTGAGGTGAATATTATTTAACTTACTAAAATAGTAAAGATGTAGACCGTTTCTAACACCGTCCATCAGTTTTATTTTCGTTATTGCTTTTTTTTTAAATTACACTTTGCCAAATATCACAAGCTCTGACGAATAAATATGCAAAATCTCGCGTGACTTCCCTCGCGAGCTGTGTATTTATCCGTAGTAATCAATAACACATTTAATCTGCCAGTGACAACTGCTAAACAAAGTGAAGTTATAGCTCAGCCAACCCAGGATTAACACTCTCGTCAGTTTATAAGCCCATAACGCTTATGGAAGCAAGTAATGAAGTTACATCCAAACGCGGATTTGCCGTATTGATTTACACACCTCCGCTCGCACGTGCGACATGACGCTACGTGTATGTTGACTCAGGCTTCGCGCTGCGTTGCGTGAAATAGCATTGCGCGGCGTCTTTCTACTGCACACTCACGCCGTAATATGACGTTTTTTGCTCGTTCCATATACGTATCCAATCAGAATCGCGTGACACTAACGGAGGGGGTAAGATTCTTAAGACTTTAATAAGCTTGAAAGAGTGGGGACAAAGATGAAATCTTTTGGTACTGAAATAGAATGAAACGTATACAGCATTTAGGAGATAAAAGTTCTACAAATATTACAAACCTTACGTTACTGTTACGAATCTTCGTAATTCTTAGGATAATACTCATTTTACGAAGTCTTCAGTTGTTTTTCCATTTACACTTTTAATCATCATTTCACCCAATACAAATTCGTTAAATAGTTTGGTAGACCTACGAATATTTTCACAAACCATAAAAAATTATAATTCCTGGTGTAAATTGATTTTTCAATCATCGTGCAATGAACTAGATTATATTGTTTTCAATAAATGAAATGGGATTAGTTAATGGTAGCACAATTGAGATATTTACCTGTAGAGTTTCTGATGTTCTTGAAAGACAATTTCCTGTAATTTTAGATGTAGCTCATTTACGCTTTAAGAACCCCATTTGGTTGAGACAAATTGGTAAAGTTTCTAACAGTATTGATCAGAGTATTGAAAAAGACTCCCCACCTCCGTTTCAGCCGAAGTCACAAACATTTTCGACCTTGCGATAGAGAGCACATTTGACCATGGGTTATCGAATCTTCCGAAGTATAATTATTTAATTATGAAATAAACGTATATTTGACATAAATTGCTAAAATCTCTCCTACGAACACATGAATTAGTCATCAACATGCTTGCATTATTTAGGATTATTATTAAGTAAATATTATTATTTATTATTATTATTATTATTATTATTATTATTATTATTATTATTATGAACATGTTTAATCTTGATTAGGAAGATTTGCAAAAGAATGAAACATATAGAATCTACAAATCGCACTTTCATGTACGTGTCATATTTTATAATGAATTTAATTGTATATAATGATAATCACATTTATATAATCAATTTTGCACATTAGTTTTTGAATCCAAACATTCATATTTATTATGATCCAAAACACCAAATATTGTTACTTCGTTTACCAGACGAACACATTTTCTGCAGTTTAAATTAGCATTGCTTGTACATAATTGTGATTCACTCTGCAAATGCAAATCGCATATTTTTAGTTAATACTAGGAACACGTTTAACGCGTTGTTCAACCTTTGTAGAGGAATTTGCACGAGATATCATCAAAATAATTACTCAAGTGGAATAATTCATTTCTTTAAAAAAAATACTTTTATTACAATTAATTACTATGAAAATTTCACTAGCATTGAAGTCTATAGAATCTACTTTATATGGCTGCGAAACGAATAGGAAAGAAATGTTCATGATATCACAATAGATATTTGTTGCCATTTCCATATCGCGCAAATATTCATTTTAACATGAATTGAAAATTTGAACACTAATATGTGTCAAAGAAATACAGAGCTGGACCTCATTTTCAAAGTCCTGTTTGGATTGTAAATTTCATTTTAAGAAATGCATTACAAGGTAGAAATAACTGTGCCAATTGGTCCCAAGAGGCAAGATCGACAGGTATTTCAGCAGCAGCGATCTGAGATTGACAGTATTCTCAGATCGCCAGCGCCCTCAATTCACTGTACATTGTGTCAGTAATATCGTATTTTCATGAGAAAACGGTCCCAGTGAAACACAGATCATTGACAACGATCTCACTTAAACAACAATATGAGTTTGAAAACGTTTCAACTATACAAGGCCTTCATTTATCCAACGATCTCGGTTCGTCAGCGCTTCCAATACGCCCCCAGTGCCAGTGCGTTGTCGATCTCAACTCGCCTGGGGTCCGGCGCGCGTCAGGGCGGGGCTCAGCGGCGCCAACCGGCGCGGACCCCGCGCCACCGCAACCCTGCCCCTGCCCGACCCTTATCGCCGCATGCGCCGTTACGGCGCCCCCCCCCCGCCCCCCGCCCCCCGCCCCGCCGACCTTCAAGGCTCCGCTCCGCTCTGCGGCCACTCACCTGATCCCAGTCCACACTACGGCGCACACAAGCGCCCCTGGGGACGGCACTAAGCGGACGCAGGGTGAACGGCTCATTTTGGTGCGTTAGATGACATTTCGACGATTCTCAACTCATCGAAATAGCAGACGGTTCATTGACTCAAATTATCTGAACGAGTTACACCGCCAAAGAAAATAAGTAGTTGAAATGTCTTGTCCTAAAATGTAATTGGAATTAAGTTAATTTTCTTTTTGAAATATGATTTAAGCAACTATTTTCTGCTATTAATTGCATTAAATTTCTTTAATAGAAAAGTCATATTATGCGTACCTACGGTAAGAACTGCCACTAGTTGTTAGACAACTCCCCATACAGAGACGTACAGTAAGTAAATGAAATCTCATTACCGGAGTCATAACGTGACCTGCCGAACAGCTGTGTATAAGTTTTGTAAATATCCCGAGAAAATGCCATATGTGTAACTCTGTTAGATGAAATTTTTCATCAAATTTAATTGGAAAATATTAAACTTTTCGATCCATTTCACTGCAGAATATTGTTACATTATTCTGAGACATATTATATACCTTCTTCTTTCACCATTGTAAAACGAAAATAAAATTATTTTAAAGGCTAATGTAGTATATCTCATGGGACTTTAATAAGTCTAACGTCAAGCACTCACATTATTGTTGCACAATGGGGAAAACGACGTCTTTAAAACGAAATGATGCTCGCAGAAATCAGAAATTGTTATGAAAAGGCACAATAGTAGTTTATACATAAAGGGATAAAAATGCATTATTTTTACAAAAGTGTAATTGTAGCACAAAGCCCCGTGAATAGCGTTTGTTACCAAGGAAAAGGTCAAAGAAACTATGCGTTTAATGGAGGCCAAGGCTGAACATAAATGCATATCTGGCTCTGGTAATGAAGCTATTGGAAATTTAATTTCAAAATATATAAAGAAATGTATAATGCAACTAATTTAAAGATTGGTATTAAGATAAAGAACTATTAAATATGAGTACGTCACTTACTGAGGAGTCTATTTCAGTGAGGAGGAAGCAAAGTACAAATCACTTCTGTTTCATGTTCTGTTCAGATACATAGATTTTTACTCATGCGTGTCGCTTGTTTTCATTGTCATACAGTAAACACGGGAGACTATTTTTAAACCCTAGAGAATAAATATTATCTCCCTAGGCAGCGAATTCTTCACTTTAGTTTGTTTGCTAACAAAAAAAAACACTTTTCTTCCGATCATGAAAGAATATTTATATGATGAGCTTTGTTCTGAATCCACTTTTATCGCCGTATCACGAGGCTATATTTACATTCATGTAATTACTTATCATCAATGATAGGCCTATTCATAAATCACAACACATAGAAGAAGCATAAATGAAATTGAATATTCTATTGTAATAATAATAATAATAATAATAATAATAATAAATGTATGATTTCCATTTTGAATGATATGACAAAGTATATATAATATTACTTGCTGTCAATAAGTATTGTATTCTTTTTCATGAAATAATCTCAATTTTCTTGAAAGTGCAAGTCAGTAAGATGTTGTAAAAGCCTGGTAAAAAGATACTGTACCTTATTAAACACTCGCATCTTTTAACGCCTTTTAAAACCCAACGTTATAAACGTACACTTCTGAAATTCTATTCACACAATACGGTAATAAATCACGACAATCCCCTAAGGCACATGAAACTATTCCCACGCTGGCGCTTTTGCATGCGAGGTCTTGCCGGCGCTATTCTCATTGTTTAGTATTACTGCCCTAATATTGAATTGACTTTCAATGATTATTATGTTTTGTAAATTCAGCCAATTTTGAAAATGTCTTACAGTACATAAATAATATGAACTTGTGTTCATTAGATAATGTAATGTATACTTTGTGCCAAAGAACGCGCTCTTTTTTGTCAGTTGAACGTTCATATGCAATGTGATTATTTTATTCTGCGAAACGAAATATAAGTAATTCGAATATATATTTTTGTTGAATAAATGCATGAAGCTAAGTGGTGCGAGCGATGGAAAGCAGTGCGCAGTGACGTGTGTTGCAGTGATGAATCAACGCAAGTCCCCGTGCATATGGAAGATCATGTTGCAGATCACAACTTGGGATTTCCAGTTGAGGTACAGTCGAGTCTGATTATAGTAAATCTCTGGACACGAGCGTCTGCGACTCACTATAGCCAAAAAGGCAAAATTAAAATAGTTTCTCAACAATGTTTGATTTTTTCTGAACTTGATTACAATATTCTAACATAGCGAACTTTAATGTCAATAAAACTATTTATTTGAGTATAAAAATATTTTGTTAACATAACTTGTGTACATATTGTTATCAAATTTCCCAGATCCTCCTCCAAGGCCTCAGCTCTCTTCACACTTGATTCTATATTGTATCACGTCTCAAAATATCTTAGTCCTGTATTAATATCCTTGAACATCATTTGCACTGGGGACATTTTCTTCATTTGACTCTGATTTGTGTTCACACGTAATTTTGTTTTCGTTCTGAAAGACCCTTTCAGTGCATTTGCATGTTCTGGGATTTCACTAGTTTCCATTTCCTGTCCGCTGTCCGCGTTGATCAGGCTCGATGGAATTGCCTTGAAGCGTTGAAACAACTTCCTCAGTAGGGCGTTCCCTCAAACCCTTTCATTGGCCGCAAAAGCTAGAAAAGTAACTCTCGAGGCTGACCGCCTGCAAACCCTTTCATCTTTGGAGTTCAGTGACCTGAGGCGAAGTTTGTTTCCTTGGAAATTGTATTTATGTTCACTACATCCGTGGGGCGTTCACTACAGCATCTTTTGTTTATTTGTAATATATATGGATCGAGGCCAGTTAACCTGGTTCACTATATCCGAAAGTTCATTATATCAGAGCACTCAATATCCAGGATCAACTGTATATTCGTATAACAGAGATGGTGAAAGTACCTAGAGCAAATGAGGAGCGTTTATACAAAAACAAACATGTCCATCAGGAAAAATGAGTTAGCTTTGCAATACTAATGACCGTCACTTGCGTCTTCAGTCCGGATGTGCCGGAGCGAAAACAAATATATCCCAAATAATTTTACTCGTAAACATACAAGGTTCAAGCAAAATTCAACATGTCTACAGCGTTATTGTAAGCAATGAAGAACATGTCCATGTAACCAATAAAAAGTCTAAGTTCACAATCACATGCCTGCACATGCCGCGTGGTTCATTGGGTCTGTGAAATTATCACAACAGGGTCCTGTTTTATGTATTAGAAAATTGGGATCTCAAGGACACAAAAACTTTAGTATGTGCAAGAACGTACTAAACACCCGAAATGTGAAGTGAATCATTATTCAGAAAAGAATGAAAGGGAAGAAGTTGCACACAGTGAAAGGTAACCCACAGTAATATTTTAGATTTGATGAAGTTACTACTTTGGCCCTTTAGAAACGTGTTTTTTCATTTACAAATATGGTACAATTTAACGTTCAGCAGTTGTCACCTGAAATGGGTTTTCCATTGGCAAAGAGATTAAATGTAGCAGGTCCATGGGCTGAACGTTTAGGAGATACATAGAGAGAATTCTTCAGATACTACTGGTATTCTTTTGTTTTTGATGTACCGACAGCTGAAAATCAAACTGTAATGGATAGCAAAGAACTGAAAGAATTGTGATTGTTCAGAAGATGATCATGGCTGGCATATATAGATTTTAATTTCTTTTTAGTTCCGAACTGCGGTTAACATGTTGCCCAAACTGCGTAGCCAATAGACGCCGCGAAAGCATATGCTGCCAAGTTCTATGATTTACCTTTACAGACTAGTGGACCACAGTGAAGATGAAGCAAATCTCTCGGCAAAAAAATACTTCATTAATTACTTAATCGCATTCCAGAGGCACAAACAAATATTGTATTTCATAAATATTTCTATGAAACTCTTTTATTTACTTTTTAAAACTCTTCATATCCATTCAAATAATTTATAATTTACATAATATAATATTTCTCTGTTCATTGTAATATAATCATTTACGTACTACCTGTACCAAACATATCAATTTACAATATATCATTTTACAATTCATTTTTTATTAATAAATTTTAGCAATTAATCAGTAGTATTAATTTACGGTTCCATAATTGATATTCGATCAGAACATTTTGTATTATAGATCCGAATACATGATTTTCTACACAGCATATGCTTTTTTAATCTCATATATCTCTTTAATTTTTAACGCAATACTCTTTTGCCAAATGGCTGTTTGAAAGCAAGGTATTACAAAGTGTAGCTAAATTTGGGACTTGCAACCATTAAGTGTTTCGCTCTTTTGGTGGGGTCACATTTTCATTTGATGTTATTTCAGTTTCTCGCCAACAGAGGAGGGAGCGTTTGTTGGTACGGAAAAGCCGAAAATAGGACCACGTACCTTCAGGATTCTATTTCGAACTGCTTGGGCCCTCTCTTATTCTGAATTTCAGTTGGACATCGGAGAAATTAGAAGGTAGGCGCAGACCAGTCAGGTAACGCCTGATGCAGGCTTGTGATAACATGCTTCTAATGATGGAGTTTTCATTAGTCTAGAACAATCTTAAGCCTTTGAGATATTATAGCCATTAAATAAACCGTATGACGTCATTTACAACTCACATTTACGAAAACTTGAAAAAATAGGGATATTAATACGGATCGTTCTGAAGCTTTCAAGTTGGTATTGCAAATCTAACGAATTTAAATCGGGCTTGTGCCGCAGCGAAACTCTCTCTGCACGTTCTCTTGTTTATCGACTGCTGCTATCTGTAAGTCTTTTAAATGTGTGTTCACGTAAACAAAAGCAACGTGTGATCAGCTGTAAACTGGCTTGACCACGCGTGCCATTACGAGCAGTTCAACCTGTGTTGCGTGTGGCTGCAAGTTGTTTTTTGGCAATTTAGAATAGTTTATGTCGCAATTCTTTAATGTTTAAAGAACCACACATTATGAACCAACGAACTATTCCTCGGGGAGATACAGCAGGAAAACAACATAAAAACATTTAGTTGTGATGTAACTAGTAATGTATGTAACTTAGTAATGAATACAAATGTTTTTTCTGCTAGTAAATTAACGCTTAAATATATAAATAAATTAAAATATGATACTACTTGTTTCCTCAGACGTTAAATTACATTTAAGTCTTTAAAGTCGTTAAATAAGTAAAAGTCCCTGGGCTTATTAGTATTCGACATCTTAAGGGGTATGGGATCGTACATCCGAAGGGATAAAGGTTTTCAAGTAGAACGTTATGGGCAGCACAAACCGAATATGTATATTTTTGAAGACGAATATAATGTATTATAAACGCAAGATGTGACGCAGTGTCATTAATAAAATAATTCAAACCACAAGTACTAAACTATGAAGTTATTACAAATCTCCTATCTTAATATTACGTGCATATTTCTGCTAGAATTAAATTGTACTGACTTCGAAGTGAACATGTAGTTACATTATTGTGTTACTAGCATCATTTAACATCTACAATCGATTTTAAAAGAACAGATGCATGTGAAAACATCGTAACGATACAAAAAAACAAAAAAAACGATTTTTTTAATGTTCACCATTGGTATTATGATAATATGAATTAGCAATGTTTCATTATTTTTCAATGATTTTTATATTTTTTCTATAAATCAATACGTGTTGTAACATTGAAGTGAATTGAGTTGTGTTGAGGAAGATGTTCTGCCATTTGTGCCGTAGGTCGCCTGGCTGCGAGTGGACACGCAGACTATTCTCACCATCGCCACACACGTCATCACCAAGAACCACCGCATCGGCGTGTCGCACAGCGACCACCGCACGTGGTACCTGCAAATCCGCGAAGTCAGGGAGTCGGATCGCGGATGGTACATGTGCCAGATCAACACGGACCCCATGAAGAGCCAAGTCGGCTACCTGGAAGTTGTCGGTGAGTAATGGAAACAATCGCCACGGACACGACTTCTGCCGGTGCCTCTCCATCAGAGTTGAGCTAAGGGAGAGGGAGGTAGAAGCTTTATTCTACAATTGAGCATAATAAAAATAACGATATAAAAACATTTTATCACTTATTTATAACGGGCTCCGTCAAACCATCTTTCCTTTAGCATAGAAATCTCTATTCCTGCATTTTGGAAATCTCTTTGCGTGGGAACGCCCACCTACCAAAGACCTGGGCACAACGAGTAGTCAGGGGCAAATATCACGTGCAACTTCGGTGGGATTATCCTCCACATGTTCATTGATGAAAAGTCTTCGCCTCCCCCTCCCCCATGCCCGAGACTTTGTAACTTTTGTATTGAAACGCCTTTAATAAAAGATTGTCTTCAAAGCACGTACATACGATGTTTGACATTTGAGATGTAATATAATTATTATGGTCAGAACCCTAAATAATTATATTCAAAAGAACGTCGTTTAACAGGCATAAAATGACTGTCATAATTGTATCCTATTACAGGATTTATATACTGGTGTATCAGAATAAATGTTACTAACGTTTAGGGCAGGTAGAGAAGTACAAAATAATAAGTTTAGGCAATGAACATATTCTGAGATTGGTGTTCGGCAGTAGAATCTCCTTGACTGCATCTTTACGTATGAAGTTACTTAAAATTCAAGGGAAATTTCCGCATGTACAAATGCATAAACCCGTTATATTCAATTTCGAACCTTGTGTTCACTGGCAAAGAGTGAACATTTTTCCCCGTGTACTTGCCCTAGAAGTTTGTAACATTTGTTCTGTGGCTCTCAATGTAGCATGCCGACAATGCTTTCCCTAGTAACGAGCCAAGTGTTAATGAGCGTTTGGTTCGCTGCAGTGCCGCCGGACATCCTGGACTACCCCACGAGCACGGACATGGTGGTGCGCGAGGGCACGAATGTGACGCTGCGCTGCGCCGCGACGGGCTTCCCGCAGCCCAACATCACGTGGCGGCGCGAGGCCGGCGAGCCCATCCCCTCGGCCAGCGGCCAGGAGAGTAGGTAACCCGTGCCCGCGGCACCGCCGGCGCGACAACTGCAACTTAATTCAAGACTACTGCAATGGCGGGTACAAGAAAGTTAGAGGTTACAATCACTGTCATCTTTAATCGTGCTCGGTACTGCAAGAAAATAACTTTACTGATTTATTTATTGTTATTAATAAAGCCAGTTTGTGAAATTTTCAAAAATCAAAAATTCAATAATGATGGTGAAAAAAGTAGTGCAATAGTTAGAATTCAATTTTTTAAATAGAATTACCTGTGTTGAAATAAATACTAATAATAATACGTTAAATGTGTAATTGTGTTATATGTGTTTTTATTTATACTTTCAGTAACTGAAAGCGATAAGTATTTTCAGGATCAGAAAGACTAGAACTGAAAATTTTGAATGAAACGTATTTCTTTCTAGTGTGTTTGAAGTCACAAATTGCAATTATACGCAACCATGGAGCAGACACCTGACAAATGCCATAACTCATTTCCTAAGAATAATAGATCAACATTCTTGTAGTTTTTGAACGCAAATTGGACTATAATTGAATATATACTACAATAATAGAACATTGCTGTTATATTTTTGTTATTAATGTAGACAGTTCATGCAAGTTTCAGAAATCAAAAATACAAAAATTATACTGAAAAAAGTAATAATTTTTTGGGGATTCAATTTTTAATAATGTTTTAACTCTTCTAATAATTGACTCCGACTAAGGCCGTGAATCGAACCCAGATCCTCTGATAAACAGCCGTTGGCTTTATGATCTAAACCTTTGATATCGTGAGTCATGCTGCCCAATTTCCTTTTGGGAATTTTTCCTTTTTATAATATCTGATACTAGAATTTGCACTTCACTCAAATAATAATGTATAGAAGAATAATGAATTGAAGGATATTTCCGAACTAACTAGTTGAATTTAGACGATTAAATTTTGCAGAAACATTATGCTTGATGCATTGCTGCTGGGAAACGAAAAATTAACTCTACGATAAATCAATTTCCCTCGAAAAACGTACTGCGGTTACGTCAGATTTACAAACGCACCTCTTGAAAAACGATCCATGACGCCAACGCGCAAGCTGACTTTCTGTCCGGGCGCGCGTGGCGGAACTGTCGAGTGGGCGGCGAAAACGGGCGACGGTCGCGCGAGCGAGGCGCGTGGCTAATTGAATCGTTTATTTCAGAAACCCGTGAAACGCCAAAATCTAAAACTCGCATTAGGGACAGATTATTCTTCCAAGAGAGACACATCGTTTAGTGCATGTTTATATGAAAAATATTCATTTTTCAACTGGTTTAAACCGTGAGAAATCAAGGCGCCAACTGATGCCACTGCAGTCCCTCTACCAGGAGGCCGCAGGGTTCGAGACCCCTCGGTGACGGATTTTCTATACTTGCGACACGGTTAGGTCGAATTCAGCTGCTGCAGGGAAGATCATTTTAGCGGCCGGCTGCTGTCATCGGTAGTTTTCCGTACTAATACCAGTCGAATGCCGGAGCAGTGCAACAACGGGCCAAGAACCGCATGTGATATTTCCTTCATCTTCATTGTCGTGTCCTCTCCCCTTACACACATTCACCCTTGCCTTCTTGTTGCCCGCCAACTGGGGGGACACGTGCGCAAGCGCGATACTTTTCCATTTCTCGGTTCTCCCGTTCCTCAGGGTTTTCCGTTTGTCCTGCTTCTTGTTCCATTATTACTGCGCCATATTCACCTATCTATGAAAGCTGTCATCCATTGCAGGTACTAGCGTAGGAGTAGGTTGTGGAATCACAGTAAAGAAAAAGAAGCATCTGTCAGCTGACTTTCGATTGGTGAGTTGGTGACTTTTGCCTGGTTGCTTGGTGCAATGCCACATGCGTTGCATCGTCACTGCTATTCCGTCGATAATTTGATCTGGCCCGCTGATCACGAATAGAGCGTGCTGATACACATATCCATTACCCTTACTGAAAGTACCTGAGGTGTTCCCAAGACTCGTCCTGCCACTTACATGAATAGTAGGTGCTACAGAATGCAGGATGCTCACCATTGTAGGAACTCGCTGTTACCAAGTGCTGATACCTGCTTTTGACAGTAGGAGAGACTGTTGCCCCCTTGATACCGTTTGAGCTCCTTATCTAATAGATCATGTCAGTATCGTTTTGTGGTTGCTATTCATATTAGATCAAGTGCATCTAGAAGTCATTAGTGTTTTAATATAAGTTAAGTCATTTGATATTTGCACGCAAGGTTTTGTGTTTTCATCTCAAAGAGTAGCCTTTTGTTTTTGTTATGTTTTATTTTTTAAGTTCATGAAACTGAACAAATTTGACATCAGATGTTGATTATCTAAAATATTAAGTACTTCTTTGTAATTATTTTCATTTTTGACATAACTGATAGCGTAACTACGAATTTGTTTAAAATGATGATGATAATGATGATGATGATGATGATGATGATGAACAACATTATCCCTTTAGGTCGCGTACGGCCCCTGAAGATCCTCAGGCTTTTCGTTGCAAGATCAGGGTGTTGCCATCCCTTATTGACTGAACTAAACATCTGTGTTTCTCCAGATACCAGTGAACAGTTTTACATAATGCACCTGTAAACACTGTTTATAAGGTGACGGCTTTATAAAGACAGTCATTCTTGGTGTTTAGAGGTTATGATTCTTCGAGTTAGGAGCAACGAAAATAATAAAGAAATGGGGACTGATATTGAGAGACGATGTAATTGGGATAAAAGGAATGTAATAATTTTGAAATTGGCGGTTGCGTTTTTATTCGCTTTTTTTATGAGAAAACAATGCCGATTTAACGGAATAAATTATTCATTTTGATAATGAAGGTTCTGAATATCAGATTAAGTATCTAAATCGACTTTATGGAAAAATATGCCAGCAAGGAAATATTTGGATTTCTGAATCTGAAATTTGGTAATTACCAAACCAGCTGTACCGTACCGTTCGAAAAGAGAATGTACATCTTCTTGGGGTTAATTTGGGCAACAATAAAAAATATGTAAAATACTTATAAGTGTTCGGCGAATGCAAAAAAACGTTATTATTTTCAATTTAGTTAAATTTCAGGTTAATAATATTTCAATGGCAAGAGATTGTCTGTATTTTAATATACTTCAAGTTAAGCCAATGATATTCTTTTTTTATTTAAATTCACCAAAAATATGTGTTCACTAGAACACGAGGTTTTGTTTAATTGTACAAGACTATTGCAACTGAGTTTTACGGAAAATGAATTTGTGTTGAAAGGTACAGCAGTGTCCCCTTATCCCTCTCAACTTATCAAGAATTTCCATTCAATTCCAGAGAATATTGATCACTTCCCTCTATTTGTTACCCTCCAACTGACGATTGCTGAATTCTACCATACCCAACCGCGTTGGATTGTCCCTGCTGGTTCCATAGCAAGAGTGTTGATTTGGGCGTGGGTTAAAGACTGAATTTCCACTCTCTGCGTTCTTAATGCTTCATGATGATTCCTGACTTCATCGTTCCCAATATCTTTCCTTTTGAGTGTTACTCCTACATCTTTGGCGACCATTATCGCATTACCGAGGTGATGTTCATTTATTACCTTGTCACATTTTCATCACTACATCACCGTTACATTTTCATTACACCTGACTTACCTGTTTGTCGCATCTTGTATAAAACCTATTCCAAAGCACAAACCTTTCTTCAAACAATTTTCTCGTTTCAAATCATATGATATGAAGTAAACTCCCAATACAGTAGATCACTGCTCATGCACTCAGCAGGCCGCCAGAACTCTCGCCAACCGTTATCCTCTCATCTTCATCAGGTCACTCTCCACCTCTCTTCATCAACAGCCTCACCCCGTGGCCACCACCGTCACCTCACCCTGCTGCTCCCCGCCAGTTCCACTCTACTTTTCCCCTCCGGCAACCTGCGCGCCGGCCCACCCCATCCAGCTCCGCCCCCTCTGCCCAGCCCCGCTCTATCCTGCCCGCCCACACGTGTCCCCAACCCGCTCTGCCCCGACCCAAACTGCCCCCTCCTCTCGCTCCCCGCCCCTCTCTGCCCCCACTACAACGCCCTGCCCGCCTGCCCCGCCCTGACCCGCTCTGCTTGCCCTGCCCCGCCCCGCCGCCCGCCCACGAGGCTTCCGCGAGCCGCCACCAGCGCGAGGGCCGTCTGCGCGCCGGCAGAATTCAAAACGCTAAATCACCGCGGCGAGCGCGCGGAGCCGGCCGCGAGAGCCCAGGCCAGCCCAGCCCAGCCCAGCCCAGCCCACCGCCCGCCACCCCGCCAGCGCCGCCCAGCCGCAGCCGCCCGCGCCCACCCGCCCAGCCCAGCCCAGCCCCGCCGCCGCCCCGCCCCGCCCCCCTGCCCGCCCCGCCTCGCCCCCCTGCCCCGCCCTGCCCCGGCCCTGCCCCGCCGCCCCCGCCCCGCCCCGCGCCCCCTCCGCCCCACTCGGCGCCCGTCCCGCACCAAAGTGGGCTTACGGCCGGCCCAGGCGCAGCGGCGGCGGCGGCGGCGCGGGCACAAAGCCAGATTAGCGAGCGCGCGGCTTTATTTTAAAGGAAAAATGCGCCGCCCGCGTGTGGAAATGTTAATCTCCTGCCCGCAATCTGCCGCCTTTGGTGGGCCCGTGACCGCGATACTTGCTTTTTGCGTCACGTTCGCCCTGCAATGTACTCGCCCGAATATGAGTGGTAGTATCCTGAGGGTAGAACTGGATTTGTTCTTTCAGAGAAGGTGGAAATGTTAAGTTGCTACCTGCTGTTCGCTGCCTTTTGGTCGTGAAAATAAGAGGTATGTGTCTTTCAGTCTGTAGATTAACTTGAGCGTTCTAAGATTGGGAAGGGTGCTCTGTGAATCTACGATCTTTGATGTGTTTACTTAATAATATTTGGATTTAGTTTAATAGCAGGAACTGAAACGGCTCTGACCGAAGAGGCGCTGCTTCGAAATTTCTTTCTCTACTTAATGCTTACAACGTACTTTACTGGAAACGTCATAACTCGTTTTTGGGCAAATTAAAGCTGAATTGCCTTAAGTGTCCTTGCTATTTTCTTAACCCTGTAAAGGAGACATCAAATATGTTATCGTGGAGTAAATAATTTGTGTCACAATTAAAACGTAATGTTGAGGATAATCTGGAACAATTATAAATAGTAATATAGGAATATCGGTGAGGTGACATCCTGCTATACTTACCCTTTGAACAAAGCCGCACTGAAGATTTCCTTCACCAAATAAATCATCCTCCAACCATCGGGTAATAAACCAAAGATAAACATTATTCCAGTAGAATGACATTTGATGTTCAGTGTGTGTATAATAGACTATGTATTTCATGTGAACCTCGACATGTAACCCTGTAATTGTGCGAAAAGAGTGCTTGAAGTTTCCAACAAACATCACAGACATTTGAAGTGAAGCAGGTAATTAAATGACACACTAATTACGTAGAATTTAGTATACTTGGGTGCACTTAGTTAATGTTTGCTCGTTCAAAAAATTTTTGAAGTGACACACACTCACGTATGAAAAAAATCTTACACACAGAACAAGCAAATGCGTAAATGTGGGTGAAAAGCCTTGTAAACGCGGTGAGTCGTGAAAGGGCAATATTTGCCTTGAAACAATTCCAAGCAGAACACGAAGCGCTGTTATCGAACCTCGAGCGGCCAATGTTTCTCTCAGATGAAGTACACTCACGCCCCACCTCCTGGGTTTCCCGATGTGCAGTGCTCGTATGCCATTAGCAACGAGTGGAAAACGCATTCTGTAGCCTGCGGGCCGCAGCACTTCAAGGGAATATCCTTTTGTAAGGATTTCCCTCAGTCACTGGTGCGCGTCATGAGCGCTCTTCTAGCCGCCCTGCCTAACCGCCAACGTTCTCTCGTGGATCTCATTTGCCAGGCCCGTTTCTGCTCGTCTAGTCGCTGTCTCCTCTTCCTTCACCTATTCACCAAACGCCAGATTCGCGTTGGTACTGTATATTTTTATGTTTGTCCCTGAATTTTGTAATCGTTACAAATAAAGTAAACCGATATCGTGCTAAATAATAAAAAGTATAAATATCGTTCTCACGCTCAAAATGCTACATGTATCTCTTACATAATCAAATAATATTCGTACTTACGTTTTCTTACGTTTTCTGTTAAATTGCACCAAATTTAAATATATTGACAATAATAATAATATCACAGAAACAAAATGACGAATCCAACATGTTTTTGTTATGACTTCACAGAAATTACTGTACCATCAGTGACAATATTTTAGTTTAATAAATAGTGAGGACAGATAAATGTTATTGGGATGAATCAGTTTCATTGCTCGCATTGCACTGTATAGTCAAAAAGTCAGGGTAATACTATTTGGTGAATTTGCCTGAATTCTAAAATCATACAAAGTCATTTGCATTCAATTCTCTGATACATTTTTTTCCATTTCTATTATTCAATCTAAAGAGTGAAATATTGAACGATAATGTGAATCAGTTGTTTTAGCACCGTTTTTATACAATCTAAATTCAATGGGACACTTTTTCTTATGCACCTTTTCATTTGTTAAAGAGACACTCAGGGATTACGAGGCAACATTTTTGTCTATAAAAACAAATTTTGTTAACTTTTTATTTTACTTCATTTCTCGGATTGTATTAGCAGTTTATGTACCATCTTGTCTGCAGTTATTCCAGTTAGTGAAATTCCTTGTTTACGCCAGTCACTCACCCCCACATTCTCTCAGTTAGGCCAAAACTTTCAATGCAGCCCTCGAATTTTCATACCTTTTCTTTTTCTAGCACGCTTGTTGATTCGTACTTTTTCTACCCACCACTGTATCCTACCATTTTCTTTACGCACGCTTCCTCCAGGCTGTTTGGGTCCCCTCGCTCGCGACTTCGCCGGCCTGTTCGCTCGCGTGGCTGAAGGCGAGGGCCGCATTCACTTGCTATCGGCTGCGGCGGCGGGCATCCCCCGAGAGAAGCGCTCGCGGTTACCCTCGGGGGTTGGCAGCCCTTGCCTGAGCCAGTGGCGCCTTCACCGCCGCCGCCGGCAGGGTAAAAACGCGCGGGCGAGCCAGCGCTCCCGCCAGCTGCATTGTCGCCGAGTCTTATCTGACAAATTGCGTTTCGCCCGCTATCGGCCCATTGTGCCCCGGCGCGCGCGCGGGCGGGCGACGCCGATCCACTCCGCCAACAAGTTTAGGGTGCGCCCCCTCCTCTCGCCCTCCTGGACTGGACCACCGCTGCCGATAAGAGCATGGACGCCCGCGGCGCGGCGCCTAGTTAATGAGCCCGCCGCACCACTAGGGCAGCGCTGTCGTCGCCCTGATGTTCCGCGAAAGTTTATGGAAAGCACGTACAGCTCAGCCGCTCACAAAGGACCCCAGAACCATGTCCCATCCTTTTCCGCACGTTTCTTCGTTGAATTCCCACGAGTATTCTTCGAAAGTCATTGACATTTAATGAAAAACGTAATTAATTTTATGAAAAATAATTCACTTTTAGAGAATTGTTTATATTGTGTATCATGCAAATTCTTTGATATATACAAAGTACAGATAAGTCAATGTAGTTACATCCCTCCATCATATAATTCTTAGAAAGCCTTTCTCAAATGCCATCTATTAAAATTAAAAACAATCTGTAATCAATGTCAGTGTGGAAAGTACTATGGCGCTCACTTCAGCCACTTGGTTTTAGCCTAAGCTTCCGCGGCTCGAGTACGTGACTTCTTGGCCGTCCAGGTGGCGCCACGTAGTTGGCTGAGAGGGCGGCGTTTCGCCTGTCATGTCGCAGGCTTCCTCAGGGCAGTGCCACTACGACTGGACAGGCGAAACCTCGGCCTCTGAAACAACTACGCGGTGGCACACGGACAGCCAAGAAGTATCATTTTAAACTCACTATAAACAGGAAATATAAGTATTATAATATAGGTATTATAAGAAATCATCAAGTCGGCTGGACACTACATCTAATACCTCACACACACACACACACACACATATACACATGTACACACTTGCACACACACAGAAATCCTGGGTGTGCCTCTGACAATACAGAGTTAAAAACACTGAAATTACTACAGAATTTTTTTCTAAACCCATACAAGATTACAACAGAATTGTCTCTTTGACAAAGTGTCATACAAATAGCAGCCATTGCAAAGCACTATTGTTTTCTCTGTAGAGTCGGCTCGTGCTGCACTGCGCATTAAACTGCGGAACGCTGCTGTTTACCCGGCCCACCTGTAGTTAATGAGCTGGCCGCGCAGGGAGAGCCGCGTTGTGGCGCTGGTGTGCCGCGGGGGATTGTGGGAAGCGCCGTGTAGTTTTCGGGAACACCGCGAGAGGGTGGCGGCGCGGCGTTCCGTTTGGTTGAAAAACGAAGGCTTCGACTGTTCCCTCCTGTTTTAATTTGTGTGCTCTTTTGACGGTTGGCAGAACAAAGAGCGCAGCGGCGTGAGGTGCAGTGTGAGCAGCGATTCATAAAATGAGTGGGATGACGTATGGCTTTGAAAACATCAGAGTGCTTTTTTTAGGCTGAACTGGTAAAATAAAAATACACAAAATACAACATTAGCACCGACTACTACGAGTATACACAACTCGTTTCGTTCACAAGTTTTGTGGTCGCAAATATCAATTTACATGGAATCGTATAAAAATTGAAATTCATTTTGGTTTTCAACTCTGTGCCAATTCTAAAGGCCTACTTGTGAATTTATGATGGAAGTCTCTCATGGTTTAACGTTTCTCGTTGAAATACTGGCACAATAACAGTAGTACTGAATATTCAACAATACTGAATTTGGTTATCAAATGACAAACTGACATAGATTCCCCATTTTACTGTTTGTCGGTTAATTCTAAAATGTTTGAAACTGTTTCGTTGTATCTGTGTTCTCCTTTAATAATTCATTTTTTGTTTTGTGAATGAATTACATGTTCAGTCAAAAAAATCGAAGTCATAATATTATATTTTACAGTGAACACTTTTGCATGAGTAGAGTGAATAGTTGGAGATGAATCGAAATACTAATTAGATAACCGATTGTTTTAAATGCTCCGCAAATATATAACAATTTTACGAACGTATTGTAATTTAAAGTGATTAAAATGTATTAAAACTGTGAATTTGAAACAAAAACGAAATCTATGCGAGTAGCAAATGTACTCTTATCTCCGAGCAAGACCTGCACAACGCCTGCTTCTGCCTGATGTGAGTGACGCCGCTCGACCCGTATAGCCGAGAGAATGCTAATTCGCTTTAGGTTCATATTTCACGTTGTCAACGACCGACCACAAGCATTTCCAATACAATCCGAAAGGCAATATTACTTGAACTGTACACAACAGTCCGTCATCTAGCAGATTATTCTTTTAATTCACGTGTTTCTATTCGAATTGCGCATTGTCCTTGGCGGTCCCCACTCCAAGAATGAGCCCCATCCCTACCCTTCCTCGCAGCCTCCATTTGCAGTCTAGTTGCTCACGCGCGGCTCCCGAGGTCAGTGAAAGTGCAAAATGCTGTGCAGCCTGCTGTGAACTATAGGATATGGTGATACATCTTTTACAGCCTGGAGTCTTGGAAATGACGTTGATTGCAATGCGCGCGGCGTAAGAGCAGAAACGTGCGCTCCGCCGGTGACGGGGTGATGCTCATTTTTTCAGTGATGAGCATCGAGGGGTCTGTGTTCAACATCACCCGCGTGAACCGCCTGCACATGGGCGCCTACCTGTGCATCGCCTCCAACGGCGTCCCGCCCACCGTCTCCAAGCGCATCATGCTCATCGTGCACTGTGAGTACTCCCCCACGTCTAGAAATTTACTTCAACCAAATTGACACTAACAACGATTATAACTCAATTATTAAAATATTACACTAATTTATTTTACTAGCATTTTCTACACAGAAATAGCACATTTGCAATAGACCTTGATACTTATTCGTTCGTGTGACAAAAGAATTGGATTTACAAATAAATAAAAAATTAAGAAAGTAGAAAATAATTATTTTATAATGTAATTTGTTATTAGGTAATGTACTTTATATATTCTAAATATTTCAATATGTCCATAATTACATTTTTCATAAGATGGAAAATTCACGAACCGAAGTATTTATTTCCAAGTTCTTATTTTTCAACATATTCCTCCTCAGATTCCAGCAAGAAAGGACCGAATTTAGCCTTTATTGCAGCGCCTCGAATGTTTTAATAAATGCCGAACTTTCATTTCGCAGTTCCACCAATGATCTGGATCCAGAATCAATTAGTTGGCGCCTACGAGGGGCAAGAGATGACTCTGGAATGCCACTCGGAAGCCTATCCGAAGTCCATCAATTACTGGACGCGAGAGAAAGGAGAAATCATCTCGCAAGGTGCGCCTGCAACGTATCACTCGTAACGTACATACAAATACGCAATCAACATGCCATTCAAACATATCACTGGTTGTCAGATGTTCATTACTGCATACAACTTATCTTTTAAATTAAGATACAACTTCCATTATTCTTTTAAAAGCTGTGAAGACCACATTTTTTATTGGTGCAGCGGATGTGATAGAGGTATTAAACACCTCTGTTTCAAGGTTTCCATTTAAATAACACCAAATATTAAAATTTGGATTGAAGTATAGATACATCTTTGATGTAGTCCACGTATTGTGTTACAAAATTATTAATTTTCTAGCCGGTGTGATTCCCTCATTCCCTCTCATGGGAAAATAAGATATGCATCGTAGTTTCTGAAAACAGTTTCGTATAAAGATGTTTTGGTTAATTCAATTAATTGAAAATAACTTTTCTGCAAGTTACCCCTTTGTTTTCAGCTTTTGTTTCTTTATATTTTAAATTGGGAACAACTTATTAGTGAGAATTGCTTTCTGAATAGAGAGCAACCAGCCCATACAATCAGTTTCGGAGTCATTATCATGTTCCCTAATTGCCTCATTGCCCTGTCATACTATTTAAAAACGTACTAATTCCTTTAGTCTCATAGAGATATTGAGTCCTCATATATTTATTTTTTAATTTTGTGTGCAAATATTAGTAGTTTTTTCAGTATATTTATTTAATCATGGCATGAGCCTCTTACTAACTGTGCAAATATTCTTCATAATAAAAATATGGATTTTTTGATGTTTTGATAATTAAATAATACATTCCATTTTCCGCTTCAGTAAACAAGAGGTTAACGTTACAATGGTTACCTACCTTTCATTGACTGATAAGTAGAGTTCAGTAACCTTAGAAACAAAGCTTCATAACCAGTTGTTTCTTTCATTCTAATTCATCTTCCTGATTCTTTTGAAATCTTGAATCTCGTTATGTGCTGTGCGAACTATATGATTACTTTCGTATGTGAATAAATAATAAAACATATGAAAACAAAAATCAGCCAGAGTTACGGATGAACATACAATTTCTCTAAATATATTTCAAATAATAAATGACCAACGAAATTATTATGAAACTACGTCTGCCTTTTTGTAAGAATCCTAGCCTGCAGTTTATTCATTCTGCGATGTATTCGTGCCGCATGAAGAAAAGAACGATCATCCGACTCACACCTTCACACACACTGTAGCGAAAGCGTACGTAGTGTAAAACAGTCGCTTTCGCCGGAATCGAAGGTAAAGGAATAAAGAGCGTGCCGAACTCTGAAAATCCACTTTGCAACCCGTCAGAATCCTAGTCACGAGTGGCGTTTTGAGAAACGCTGCGCCGCCCCCTCCCCGCCCCCTCTTTCCCCTCCTCTTAAAAGCGCCACGATTGAATATTCCCCTCTCCGCCCGCCTCCGCCATGTTCCTGCCTTTGTGCGGCGGGAAGTAATTTCAAAA
>BOPP01000143.1:3405204-3436892 GCA_017312745.1 Gryllus bimaculatus
TTTCTTGAGAAAAAAGAAGGAGAATTTTATTTAAAGAAGCCAAACTTTTTTTTTTGGGTTTGGGAATTTTTTTTACTGGACTCTCACAAATGCAAAAACTGGGGTAAACGCAATTAACTTGGTGCCAGTTTTTTTGAAAAAACACGTTTTCAATCGTTGACCTAAAGAACCGAAAATTGTACCTTGCTTTACGAAAAGAAATGACCTTTAGATCGCTTGAACGTGCACAAGCGGTCCCCACGTTGCGGGCAAAATCGCCGCAATCCGCCGGAAAAAATGGAAAAAGTCGTAAATCTTCCGAATGAATTCGTTCGCCACGCGAAGGCCTCGACGCTCGCGCGCCTATTTGCCCTGGTGCTCGCTTCCCGAGGCTTCTCGACACTCTTTAAGCAATTGAGCACTTACTTGCTGTCGCCTGGTGTTTGCACGATAACAAGCGGCAGAATTCCAAAGTTTAAACGTTAATTGTTTAACAAAACTTAGACGAATAAGTAAATTCAATTTTGGCGAATTCAGCCTGCTCGTTACATATGAGATAAGGCCGGCGTATTAGCAACGAGAATGAATCACCTTAATAGATATGAGATCGAAAAGGAATACGAAAGTAAATATGAATGAATGTGAAATTAAAAAAAATAATACATTTTGTTGAACAATTATTTTAGGATCACTTCCTTACATTCGACTCAATCTTGTCAGATATGGACTGTAAATATATGACTAGCTTGCAATAACGCCTATAAATTAATGTTTTATAAAAAATTAACAGCATTTTCTAAAATAAATAGTTTGTATCATAAAATAATGGAATTTTTTTTGTTATACAATTATAGCAGAATACCCTTTGAAACCAGTGTTTTAAGAGGAAGGACATGCCGAATAAGGGAGAGCGAGAGAGATGAGAGAGAGAGAGAAGAAGAGAGACGCAGAGAGAGAGAGGACGACAGACAGAACAGAGAGAAAGATAGAGAGACAAAGAAGAGAGAGAGAGTGAGGAAGAGAGAGAAGAAAGAGAGACAGAGAGATAGGAGAGAGAAAAGAGAGAGACAGAGCGAAATAGATGAGAGAGAAAGAGAGAGAGAAAAGAGCGAGAAGAAAGAGAGAGAGAGAGAAAGAGAGAGGAGAGAGAAGAGAGAGAGGAGAAAGAGAAGAGAGAAAGAGAGAGAAAGAGAGAGAGAAGAAAAGAGAGAGAGAAAGAGACAGAGAGCAGTGAGCGGTGGCAAATTCGTTTTGTGTGTGTGCCGTACGTATGTATGTGTCTACGTGCGCACGCATGTATGCGTGGCGTGGGAGTGCATGCATATGTTGTGTGTGATGCGTGTTGCGTGTGTGCTTCACCCGGCTCCTCGCTCGTCAGCGGCAGCTCCGTCGTGGGCCGTCGGGGCGGGCGCGTCACGGCTTTCGGATCTCTGCAACATGCGCACGCGGCCGAACGCAATTTAGTAAAAGGTTTACTCTTAGTCAAACATAGTGCAGTCACCGGCAATGTGGTTAACGATCTCCGCCGAAGTTCGCTTAGATAACAGGAAGACTTTTGTTTTTTAATTTGCGTTTTGAAAGAAAATAATTAACGTAAATTATGTTCATATGCGGCATCCCGTCTATATAATGAAGATTAGCTATATTACGTATGCGCTTCATGTGTTACACCAACTAACGGTACAATGAATAAGTGACAAAATCAAAAGAGTAGAAAAAATATAAAAATTGAAGTAGAGAAATTGAAAAGCGCATTGCGGGAAGTGACGTAAGTCCATTTCCGTTTCGTTTACGTATCAATATATTATCAAAATGCTCCTAAATCATGGTTGCAAATCAATTTCTGCGTAATTTGGCTATCGCTAATGTAATTTATCGTAAGCTATTACGATATAATTATTGAATTAGCAACAGGACCGTGTCAGTCTTAAGTTTCATACTCGAGTATCTAAATAAGATTTTACAATACGAATTTAGTACGTTTTAGATATTTTTTAAATAAGATTCCAAAATCAACTATATTTTTCGTTTAAATGGTATAACATTTGACTATAACTAATGTTAGAGTGCCAATCGGCTTATTACAAATGCGCAAAGTGTTCTAATGATACTTATCACGAAACTGATTTTAATTTCAACAAGTTTTTCCTCTCTATAATCAAGCGCATAAAAGGCATATGTGATAAAATTACCGGACCCGCTCCATCGGCGCTTTCCTAAACCAGACGCCCTCATGACCGCAAGCAACAGAAATCAAGTGGAAAAATTTTCAACTCGCCTTGATCACAAGGCGAAGAATTTGGCATCGCACGTACAATATTATTGGACGCACATAGACAATATAAGAATTCCTGAAAATGTAACTCGTCGAACAGTTTGACAAGTTTCGTTCGCAGAACCTTTCAACCTCTTGTAATATTCCATGCGCGTTTCCTGGAATACAGCTACCCTATTGGAAAGTTCTATTTTTCATTTACATACTCGCATAACATGCAGTTGGTGGCCAGCAAAATGATACATCAGACAAAATGTCGGTTTAAACGCATTATAATACGAATCGGAGCCGTTTGTTCTAGGGCGGCTAAAGGCAATTTGGTTTTAAGTTTAATAAAACCACCTGTCTTGTGAACGTACCTTAGGCGAAAATTTTGTTTACGTAAATTAATATTTCGTAAACATTTCTCTTACCTCACAGAACGACGATTCTCAAGTTTTCTCACTTCTCCTCAGCACCGCACGAATATTTGCCTTTATTCATGTAAGTGCCAGAAACGTTTTCCAGAAAACTTTAATCAGAATTTAAAAAAAATGCCTTCAACATGTTGGTGTAATAAGCAAAATATCTTGAAGCACGAAAGCGACATCTCATTTCCTAATTTGACGAAATTTACTCCGATGGCATCGTAATACATTTTTTATAATAACCTTTACTGGACATTTTCATTGTTTTCTTATTTCAGATAATATTATTGTGTGATTTAAGGTGCTTGATAGACGCGATACTGTAGAAGAGATGAGGCAGATGATCACATGGCAAGACGTTAGTGTAACCGTTTGTACAAGTGAATAAAATAGGTGCTGTTGCACATCTGAACGCATATAATTCTTGTAAATATTATGAGAATAGTTTTTTAACATTCTGATCATGATTACGAACGTACTGCCACAAATATACAACAAGTAACTTTTTGGCAGAGAAAAAAACATTTTATTTTCTAAACACAAAGCTATGGGTTACTTAGATATATTTTTAAAGAAAAAGTAAACAAATATTTTAAATATTCTTCATTCTCGTGTCTTTGAAGTTACGCCAAACATTATTTTTCACACGCAACCTCATGGTGGACGAGGCATCAAAGAACGTCAATTTAAATATTTTTTTATCGAAATCAAAAGTATTGTTGGATCAAAAGCAAAGTAACAAATTCTCCGAACTTAATAACACAGTATAATTTATTTTCCCTTTCACCATGCTCCGTCTCTGTGACAATTTCATGCATTTTCATCATGTTACTGCAATTAAAGTTTTGAAGCTCGTTATTCAAGGAAAGCTGGTACCAACCGAAAAGTTTTAAAATATAATTTTATAACGTGTTTTTACGTGTCATTTGTCATTTAAAATGGTGTAATAATTTGTCATTTAATGGCCGTTTGCTTCCTTTTTTATAATGGCGTTATATTTATAATGAACAAAACTGTTTTTGCATACTGTGTAGTAAAAGAAGTAGTAGGCAAATTACGCCTAATTGAAATCTATTAAGAACTATTCGATCTTCCCATTGAAAATAATCAACATTTCGAATGTTTAAAACGAAATGTAAATGTATTATTACCATTAACTTGGTCTATCACCTGGATTGCAATGTTCTGTGCCACTGGGGTGGGAGAATTGTTGCATAAAACACATATTTTATTTACGCTCGCATAAGGATGACGGGAATTCTTTTAAAGTATATATTTACAAAGCACTTATGTCACACTTCTGTTGATAAAATTGCTACATAGAGGTTTTGATCATGAGGAATTAGTCAGAAAAGTAGGCGTGAGTGGTGCACTTTGCAGTCTGTTGAAGAACTGCTCCGACCATCTTCTCAAATTATTTTGATAAGAGTCCTTTGTCTGTGCGCCCTTGCTTTGCCTCGGCCGTTGCGTTGAAATCAAGTTTGAACCAACATTGCGGGCGCTCGCCATGAATCGTTTCAGGGGCTCTCCAGGCGCCATAAAGCCGGCAGCCACACTGTCCCGCGAGAGCGCGCAGACAAACCGTCTCAGCGCGCTTCGAGCCCTGAGCCCCCAGCTGAATGGTCGCTAATCGAGGCTCGAGTGCCGTTTTGGGGAGTGGGGGCGGCTATAGGCAGCTCTGGGTGTGGTGGGTGGGGGCGCCGGGACGGACGGGGGCGGCTGGGGGCGTGCGGGGGAGGGCTGGGATGGGTGGGGGCGGGCGCTGGCGGGGGCGCTGTAAGTGCTCGTGTCAAGCTGCCGCTGGGTCGCGCGCTTGCCTCGCGTTCTTGTGTGAGCACTGGTGCCTTCGCCTGCCGCCCCTCTTCGCTCGCTTTCTTCTGTCTCGCCAGGGGCGCCAAACAGAACGATCCATGTCGCGCTTCGCCCAACAGAGTCTCACTTACTCAGGCGATGGAGTAAGGATGTCCATTGCGTATCGAAAGAGTTGTTACTCGTATTATCTGTAAAAATAATTTGAGAAATGGTCGGAGCAGTTCTTCAACAGACTGCAAAGTGCACCACTCATGCCTACTTTTCTACTAAAATCCTCATGTTCAAAACCTCTATGTAGAATTTTATCAACAGAAGTGTACATAAGTGCATTTGTAAATATTATACTTTAAAAGAATTCCCGTCATCTTATGGAGCGTAAATAAAATATGGTGTTTTATGGCAACAATTCCTCCCACCCCAGTGGCACAGAAACATTGCAATCCAAGGTGAATAGAACAAGTTTAATGGTAATAATACATTTACATTTCGTTTTAACATTCGAATAGTGATATTTTCAATGGCGAAGATCGAATAGTTTCTTATGATTTCAATTAGGCTTTCTGGAAAACGTTTCTGGCACTTACATGAATAAAGGCAAATATCGTCGGTGCGTGAGAGAAGTGAGAAAACTTGAGAATCGTCGTCTGTGAGGTGAGAGAAATGTTTACGAAATATTAATTTACTAGAACAAATTTCGCTAAGGTAGTTCACAAGACAGTTGGTTTATAAACTAAAACAATTTGCCTTTAGCCGTAGAACAAACGGCTCGATTCGTATTATAATCGTTTAAACCGACATTTTTCTGATGTATCATTTTGCTTGGGCACCAACTGCATGTATGCGAGTATGTAAATGAAAAATAGAACTTTCCAATAGGTAGCTGTATTCCCAGGAAACGCGCATGAATATTACAAGAGGTTGAAAGGTTCTGCGAACGAAACTTGTCCAACTGTTCTGCGAGTTACATTTTCCAGGAATTCTTTATTGTCTATGTGCGTCCAATAAATATTGTACGTGCGATGCAAATTCTTCGCCTGTGATCAAGGCGAGTTGATCGCTTGATTTCTGTTGCTTGCGGTCAGAGGGCGTCTGTTTAGAAAGCGCGATGGAGCGGGTCGGTAATTTTATAATATGCCTTTATGCGCTTTGATTATAGAGAGGAAAACTTGATGAAATTAAAATCAGTTTCGTGATAAGTATCATTAGAACACTGCGCATTTGTAATAACCGATGGCAACTACTAACATTAGTAGTATGTCAAATGTTATACATTTAAACGAAAATTATAGTGATTTGAATTCTTATTTAAAAAATATCTAAAACGTACTAAATTCGTATTGTAAAATCTTATTAGAGTACTCGAGTATGAAACTAAGACTGACGGTCCTGTTTGCTAATTCAATAATATATCGTAATAGCTTACGATAAATTACATTACGATAGCAAATTACGCAGAAAATTGATTTGGCACCATGATTTAGGAGCATTTTGATAATATATTGATACGTAAAACGAAACGGAAATGGACTTACGTCACTTCGGAAATGAGCTTTTCAATTTCTCTACTTCAATTTTTATATTTTTCTACTCTTTTGAATATTTCACTTAATTCATATGTACGTTAGTTGGTGTGTAACACATGAAGCCATACGTAATATAGCTAATCTTCATTATATAGACGGATGAACATAATTTTACGTTAATTATTTTCTTTTCAAAACGCAAAATTGAAAAAACAAAAGGTCTTCCTCGTATCTAGCAACTTCGGGAGATGGTTAACCACCATTGCGGTGACTGCCACTGTGTTTACCTAAGAGTAAATCTTTTTCTAAATTGCGTTCGGCGCGTGCGCTGTTGCAGAGATCCCGAAGCCGTCGACGCCCCCGCCGCCGACGCCGCCCACGACGGAGCTGCCGCTGACGAGCGAGGAGCCGGGTAAGCACACACGCACACGCATACACACACACATATGCATGCACTCCCACGCACGCATACATGCGTGCGCACGTAGACACATACATACGTACGCACACACACACACATGCACGCTCACTGGCTCTCTGTCTCTTTCTCTCTCTCTTTTTCTCTCTCTCTCTCTTTCTCTCTCTTTCTCTCTCTCTCTCTCTTTCTCTCTCTCTCTTTCTCTCTCTCTCTCTCTCTCTATCTCTCTGTCTCTCTCTTTCTCTCTCTCTTCCTCACTCTCTCTCTCTCTCTCTTTGTCTCTCTATCTTTCTCTCTGTCTGTCTCTCTCTCTCTCGCTCTCTCTCGCTCTCTCCTACTTCGGCATTCCTTCCTCTAAAACACTGGTTTCAAAGGTATTCTGCTATAATTTGTATAACAAAAAAATTCCATTATTTTATGATACAACTATTATTTAGAAAATGCTTTAATTTTTTATAAAACATAATTTAGTGGCGTTATTGCAAGGCTAGTCATATATTACAGTCGATATCTGACAAGATGAGTCGAATGTAAGGAAGTGATCCTAAATATTGTTCAACAAAATGTATTATTTTTTTAATTTCCACATTCATTCATATTTTACTTTCGTATTCCTTTTCGATCTCATATCTATAAGGTGATTCAGTTCTCGTTGCTAATACGCCGGCCTTATCTCATATGTAACGAGCAGGCTGAATTCGCCAAAATTGAATACTATTCGTCTAAGTTTTGTAAACAATTAACGTTAAACTTTGGATTCTGCGCTTGTTATCGTGCAACACAGGCGACAGCAAGTAAGTGCTCAATTGCTAAGAGTGTCCGAGAAGCCTCGGGAAGCGAGCACCAGCAAATAGCGCGCGAGGTCGAGGCCTCGCGTGGCGAACGATTCATTCGGGAGATTACGACTTTTCCATTTCCGGCGGATGCGGCGTTTGCGCAGTGGACGCTTGTGACGTCAGCGATCTAAGCATTTCTTTCGTAAATGCAAGTACAATTTCGGTCTTTGGTCAGATGAAACGTGTTTTTCAAAAACTGGCACAAGTAATGCGTACAGTTTGCATGTGAGAGTCCAGTAAAATCCACAAAGTGCTCTTAATGTAGCTTGTCAAGAGCGATTTTCTATAAATGATGCTGTTGGCATTATGGATGAATATATCCTTGGTCCTAATTTCTTACCCGGGCGCTTAAGAGGCGTTCAGTATCTGAATTTATAGCTCCCAACGCTTTTGGAGCTGGGTGTTGACGAAAGACCGCGTTATGCTTCCGAGTCGAGCATCGTGATGGTCTCCTTCGGATCATCGAAAGCGTGGCAGCAGAAATAATTTTGGCTGTAAAATAAATATGATAAACTATCCAAAACTTCACATAATACGGTTTACTATCTCCTTTCATATTCATTAGATAAGTAGGCAAAACTAGCAACAGAGAACAATACTTAGTATAATATTCGGGCTACGTTGTTTGCAAAATACGATCAGTAACAAAAACGTTTTCTTCAAAATTGTGAAGAGGGTTCACACTATTTCCTTTTGCACTCTATCACCGCATCCCGTATGAGCAACGAGGACTGAATCACCTTGTAGTCATCTCAGAAAACATTTTTCCTTTGCACCATTCGATCTTACATATGAGTTTATGACTGGGAAATATTTTTTTCATTTTATTTTTTCAAGAAAATCACCTTTCTTATTTTAATTAATAAAAACCTTTAAAACCCGTTAAAATTGAATGGCGTCAATGCTGCAATCCTACATAAATCTTACAATATTCTAATACAATTCGATACGACACATAGTGTCAAATTCAAGCGGTCTAGGTGAAAAAAATTGATTTTTCAAGTAATTCAAAGCTATCATTTTTATCATGTCTCGATTATAGAATGTCCATAGTATCCGACAACGACGATATGTTTCCCAAAAATTGAAAGAGACCGTAGTGATTCATGTCTGATGTTGGTTGAAGAAAAGGGCGCGTTTACTAGAGACTTTCCTCCCACACCTTCAAAATCTAAGTGCCTAATAAGGAGCTTTTAAAGTATGCGTGTACCAAATTTTGCCAAAATACGACGTATGGTTACAAAGATATTAATTTTGCAGCAGGAATGACCACTTGAGACTGATAACAGTTAGCTATGTAAATATTGTGAGCTATTAACAATGAACTTAGAATAATAACGTGAACGAGATGTCGACATCAAGATAGAAGATGGTTGGTGGAAGACAGGGATCTTCGCGGAAGATTTTGGACTTAAACAAGGCGGCCTATGAAGAGAATATGACCTTCGTACATTTGATGCGCCACGAAATATGTCATCGTACAAGACAGTCGAGCAATAGTTCTTTGCAAAGAAGGTAACAGATAATAATTCTTCACTAAATTAAAGGCCTTTTAATTAATGTAATCAATTTAATTAAAGTTCAATTCAATGGCATGCCAGGTAAATGATTTATTTAATTGAAGAATTAAAAGAAATGAGCAGAAAGTCAATAAATACACTTGTGTTATCAAAACGAAAAGGCTGGTATTTGATTATTATATAAACTCCGCAGAAAAATCATGCAGTATTCTTAAAGGAAAGAATAGATTTTCAGCTTTACCTACGCCGTACAGGATGGGACGTCGACTATTGTAAGTTAGCTAAACAAAACAGCATAGAAGTCGGGTTGACATAATAATAAGTTCAAAGTTTACATTATCAAAATCTTGATGATTTAAAATCGTTTCAAGACATCGAAATTGTTGATACTTCGACAGTTTGGTCAGGAAAATGTAACTTTGGGATCTGCAGTTAGCAATTATCTATCCGATCTTCAATTAATTCCTACAATTATTTCTTTAGTTATTCAAAACACATTCAAAAGAATCTATCCAAATTACCAATTAAACGATGATCATTGATGATTGTAATACTGCAAATCCTATCTGTAAATATTATTTTTATAATAAAGAAATGTATTCACTGAATAGCACATACTCTCTAATCTGCCGCTTCAGTAATTAGATAATTAATTCACGCCAAATGCATTGCAAATAAGTTGTTTATTATTGCAATAACTATGCTACGTGAATATTAATAATGGAATTTTTTATAAAAGCATTCATAATTATGAAAGCATTATTTGTTGATTTATTTTTTAAATACTTACACACACACACACATATGTGTGCTGATCCGCCCCCGGTGTGTGCATGTTTTGCACCGTGTGTGTGCGCGCGCGTGCGCAGAGCCCGCGGAGACTTCGCCGGCGCCCGAGGGCGACGCGGCGCTGCCGGCGGCGGGCGGCGACTCCGGCAACGACGAGCCCAACGAGGTGCTGGACTTCGCGGACCCCGCGCGCATCACCAAGGAGCGCGGTACGCACCTCCCTCTGGCGATGCGACATCAAGGCGGCCAGCTTCACATAGACTCTTTGCAGTCGATGTTCTCTTAACATCCATCTTTTGTGGTCGATGGTTTTCCATGGTATCGTTTTAAATGAAAAAATCATCATAAAAAATCTATAATAATGTTTAGATATCCGTAAATTGAATATTCTTTAGACCAAAATGATCAAGCGGAAAAATAAAGAAAATAGAATTTTCGTCAATAAAGAAGATTGTAATTTTTTAAATTATCGAATCAGATAATCCATGATTTGTTAATTATCTTCAATCTTTCGGATATTTTAATAATAATAATAATAATAATAATAATAATGTATTTGTTAATGGCGAGGCTTAAGCCATAGGGCTCTTCCGCCTAACCACAACCTATTTTGGCAGTAAAATCTCGGTTAAAAATTAACACGTGGACAACTTTAAAATAAAATCCACTCCCGTCTCCGCCGCGTCGTATTCAACGGTTCCTAATCCAGGTTTAAAAACATCGACGTCTAATGGATTAGGGTCGATGTTCATTAACAACGACATTGTAATATTGAGCATCCATGTTTCGAAACATCGATGTTTTCTAGACGATGTCGTATCTCTTCTTCCTACTACCGGAACACTGTAATTGTGTAGTCGTATTCCGATCCATAATCAACTATTACATAAGCATTTTTTTAAAATGTAGTTCCTCCTGTTGGGCAGTACTGCCCCTGAAAGGCACGCTAATTGTCTGATCCACCCCTGCCGGCTGCTACTGTCCCAAATCGCATGAGGCATTTCGGCAGCGATTCACAAAACAACACCTCTCAGTTATAACTTTTTTACATTCATTGAAAATGTACACTAACTGAATTCTTGCACACATGTAATGGGTGCCCAAGAAAAATGCCTCACCTCAAAGATTGCCATTCTGGAGGAGAAGTTTTATTCAGATCAGTCGTTGTGGCGGCCTTCTTTTCCTCTTCATTCGGACTATATTATAAAATATTTAACTTTTTTAAAACGTTATTAATGCAACAACCCCACGTTCTAAACATATCTCTTGAATTAACTAGACAAAAAAAGAATTTTGAGGCACACCGACTTTCGTGTGCAGCGTCGCCGTATGGATACCTGCGCTGGCTCCACATTCAACTTCGTCGAGGCGGAAGCCCGTTGTATCCGGGTCGGGTGAGAACGGTGCCTAGCGCACCCGTCTAGCCGGGGCAACACCCTTTGGGACAAAATTGATCAGATATCAAATTTTATCTAGTAGATTCTGATTTTCAAAAAAATCTCAGTGTCCTTCAATGCGTCGTGTATGGTATCGCCAGAAACCACGCATTTTTTCACCACATCCAGTTTCAGAGCAGCCGGGCTAATTACCGAGATGAACAATATGGGGATGACAGGTGTGGATCGCTCAGATAATGAAAATATGGCCCGCAACCGTATGTAAGCTTTTAGTTCTGGCTCTTGAGGCCTTGCAAGGTGGACCGCCCTGATGTGGAAGTTTGGCTGAGCAGCTGAAGTGTCGCCTGGTCCTTTCTGCCGCAGACCTGAAGCTGCGCGGGCGCCCGCGGGACAACCGCTACGACCTCTCGCGGGTGGAGGCGCCTGCGAGCGGCGGCGCTCCTGCCGCCCCCGCCCCCGCGCTCGCCCTCGCCCTCGCCCTCGCCGCCGTGGGCTGCGCCCTGCTGCCGCGCCTGCTGCTGCCGCCGCGCGCGCCGCCCTAGGCCGCCGCCCCCGCCGGCGCGCCCGCCGCCCGCGCCGCCCGACGCCGCCCCCGCCGCCGGCGCCGGCGCGGGCCGGGCCCCCTGTACATACTCTGCACTTTGTGATAACTCTGTACATACGGAAGCGCCCTCTCGCTTGGGGCGCCGCCACGCGCGCCCAGACTGCTCGCACGGCCCCCGGGCCCTCCGGCCTTGGCCTCGCCGACGAGCGGACTTGACAGTGCCTCGCCCTTTCCTTCGTTGCACTCCACGGCTCAACAGCAGGGTTGGGAAGCGCCAATCGCATAGCAATTACAACGTCACTGGTCACTAGAGCCCGGAAGCTGAGGCAAGGTAGTACTTGTACAGCGCGCCAGGGAAGCCCCTCCGCAGTGGCACTGCTGGTGCGAGTGCTAGCAACGGAAATTATGTTGGAAGCACGAGCTGTAGCTTGTAGCAAATGAAAGCATAAATAGCGCACTCATCAGAATCATAACAGATGCTACTAATGATGTCCCATTTACTTTTTTACCAGTGATCTGGTTGCTACCAACAAAAACGCGATTGTGAATGGAAGCCCCTGATTCGGCTGAGACTTTTCTGGCGCACGTCATTAAAATAGGCACAACTAGAGGCAGAAGAAACATGTTCGAACGGCTCAATAGGCATATTCAAGCATGCGTTTGGCCGAAGAACGCTAGTCGTCATCAATGAAGGAAATTCATGAATTTCGACTACTATCGTATCGCTTGCAATTCTTACTCGAAATCGTACTTCCACTTGCACACTTGCGGTGACACTACCCGTTTGTTGTACAATCTTGCATAAATGTTTCCAGTTTGATTGATATTGTTAAGAAAGATAAATAATAACGAAAAAGGAAGGTAGAAAATGGCGAAATACCTGAAGTAGGCATAGGAAACTGAAAAAAGGCATAATGAGAATCTTCCAATTACTTTCAAGCGCATAGTCAAGTGATTGCAGTTATTGAAAAAATTACAATAGTAATAAGTCATTTGCCATTTTTCCGGTCTCTACTGATCACTAATTTTGAAAAACCATTGGAACTACTCCCATACAAGACATTTGGAGACAAGCTATATTAAACACTTCACACTGAGATCACGATCGGATTGTATAAATAATCACATAAATTAGAAAGCTTAATGTCCTAAAATCATACAATTCATTTGTATTAAAATATTTGTCCTATAAGTTAGTTTTGTTTATTTCAAAAATTATTTTGTAAAATGAGTTAAAATTTTAATCGTTGTGGGTTGCAATTATTAAATTTGCCTTTAATTGTAATACTCATAATATTGCTGTGTCGTGTAATTTATTTATTAATTTGTAACCAACGAAATAAAAGATTCGTTGTAATTGCAATGATTGGTTACCCAACTTTGCTACATAGAGGCTTGTTAGTTTTTGTATTGAACGGTGAATAATGGTGTCATAACTCAGTAGCTGCATCCCCGTATCCTCACCATTGTTTTATAAGAATCTATTGAAGGTCAATAGATTTTGCATACGTTGCTATGACGCTGCTTGCTTTTTAGAATTGTGATTGTTTAGGTATTTATATGCTGCACACTCGATTTTAGCTGCACAAATTATGCTGAAGTTAAACATTAGACGCTAAGGTTGCAAACTTCTTGTTTTCTCCTCAATATTTGCGTGCAGTTGTAAACATTAGATAAAATAATGTCATTAAGGTAAATTCTATGTATCAATGAACGCCAGTATTAAGTAAAAAGATTATTATTTAACTTATTCGTTCTGCTGTCAAATCCATCCTGGGGTGAATATACTAAAGTACTGCACGTAATTGTGATGGGTAGTCAATAAGTGTGTTGTTCGACGTACTGGCTGTCAAAAATGGCCGTGAACATGTGCATCTCAACGTATGAATGGTTGCCGTTGCCTTCCTCCTCTGCCTTTTGCTCTACATTGCTTGTCGCAGTTCTACATCTAGTGTAGCCCTTCGCGAAGAAAACATTCCGGACTGTCATAGCATCTTTGTCTCTCTCTCAAGACCTACTTCAAAACTAACGCACGAATCAACGCGTCACGGATTATGATAAAAAAGCATATTCCTGTTTCTCTCCGTTTCGTAAGAAACATTGGACAGGTAATATATTGCGCAGACATCATCTCAAAAGACAGAAAGTATTCAAAAATAAGTGAGCTGAAGAGACTCACGCTTAGGAAGGGATGTGATTTACTACTCGAACGAATCTGTGAACCGTGAAATTCTATTTGCAAATTTTCCTCGAGATCGTTTCACGAATTTCTTAGGAAAATGTTACAATTGTAAGTATAATTCAGGCATCTTTCAGCATTCTCCACTTTCCAAAGAAGCAGAAAACAACAGAGATGGCCTTGCTACGCACGTGTTTCCCTCGCCACCTCACCAAGAGTCAATAAGAAGCTTTATTCTAGTCAGCGGGCATGTGGTTTTGTCAGTAATGGATTGACCCAAAAATCCGAAGATCATAAAAGTGTAGAAATGTCATTTTGAGTACGCAGCGCTGTCAGCAGTGGATCTGTAATGATCTGTGTACTGTAACTGTGAATACATTTATAAAAATATTTTAATTTCAAAGTGTTAGTTATTTTAAATCCTACATTTTCAGGGAAGAAAAGGAGGTATTTTTAGGAAGCAAAACAAATTGCTCTGCGTTCTTGGAAAGTAGTATACAAAAGGTGTGCTACACATTTTCCTGAAAGAAAACATCCACACACTAAACAACTTATTATAAGGTACAACGTTTATCTCATTGTAAACGTATTTTTTTTAAATCAATTGAGAGCTCTTACATAGTACTTCTTTCAACAAAATTATCAACATAAACAAATTAACTCTATCCTGACACAAAGTAAATGGAAAATTCATTATTAAGTTATATCAAATCATGGAAATTTCAAATTAAATCCAAAGATAAACTTAACCAGACATTGAAAATGGGGTCATTCCACGTCAAATAGCACAAATGTGCTGGAAATATCTTGATGTCCCTGATTTTTAAACTTTCTCTACAAAGATTATGCGCACACGCATTTTTTTTATTTTTCCCAAAGATTTCATTTCGAAACTAAATTCATTTTCAAAAAACTGCTCGCATGGCGCTTTTAAAATCCATTGACTTATTTTGTTTTTATTTGTAATTTCTTCCGTAACCTGACATATTTAAAAATTCGAAAAAACAGCTCTGTATTCTCTAAAGTGTTCTACATAAGTCTGATAAGTACTGAAGCGGGACTAAGAGAATTCTGGAAAATTAAATACATTAGAAATGACTTCTTGCTCTTTACCTGCAGTGTCACTTCCCAACCAAGCCCGTGCCAATCAGCAGTAGACGGCTACTATCATAACACTTTCACAGGACAATAAGTACAAATGTCCCTTCACATCTTACTATGTTCCGTATGCATATGTATGACCGTCATTACCGATTAAAGTCAAATTCTAAAGTATCAAATGCATTCATTTTAGTATTAAATGAACGGAATATTTATACGATTTATTATATGTGATTCAGTTACTTAAATTGATATTTCTTTTACTTCACTTGAGAGAAAATATATTTATTGATTATTTTATAAAGAAATGAGACTGTATTTTCTTTGTGCCTTCTGGAAATGTTTATTTTCATAGCACTGTTGCAACAGCCCTCTTTCTAAGTAGTGGTAAACGTTTCTAAAAATGTAAAGTTACTTTTAGTTCTTCACACAATTAAGTTTATTATTATTAAGATTTTTTTATTTATTGTTACTTTCTTGAAAAAACTTTACTTGACTCGTCATTAGAAGGAATTTTGAAATTCCTTTTTTCCGATTCTTATTTTTAATTCTTTTACGGTAAACAGTCAATTTTCTACTTCTCAAGTATTCTGGTAGTAAGGACCTAAATATACACCTATGCAATTGTAGGTTTTCGATATAAGATATTGCAAATTACAATAGTACTGATATTATCGCAAAGCTCTCCGTGGTTTCTAACATTACAGAATAACGCATGTTTCTCGACGACCTCTGCTTACGTAATTGGTTTATCTTTAATATCTGAGAAAGAACCTGTTCAGGAAGACCCTAGCAGTATCAGTTGTTTATAAATGAGCCGAAGAATAGAATTTCGACGCTCTTCTGTTTACGACCGTGTGCGTGATACTGCAATTCTTACCGTCAGTCTCACGTTCTTTTTGAACGTCGGTTCCCGTGTTGCAAGCAGCCAGTTGAACGAGAGCGACCGATGTGCTCCGGTCAACAAATTATTTTTCAAACGTTATTTACTCGTGGACCACTTTAAAACTTGGCAGATATCGTTAAAGTAGAAACACACGACTATTTTTTGAAATTAATTTAAGTGTCAGGCTAATGCAAACATTTTTATTTTAAATATTCAAATGTTTAAGAAAATTATACTTACATTACGTAAAAGTATATCTTTCCAGGTTTAATTGTATTTCTTCTCAAAAAACCATTAGCGCGTGCAATATTCTTTCGGAAAAAGAATTGGCAATATTTCTGAAAGGAGTGGGATGCACAAAAAAAAAATGCGTCTCCGATTTTCAACCCTAGACTTCATAACAAACTTTTATGTCACTAAAAATAGTGATATTTTCTCCATGTGCGATTTGTCGTGGAATGACGCATTAGCAAACTTTCCAAAGATATTATTATAAAGATAATACACATAAGATTATAAAGATCATAGAAAGTCACAAAACTTGAAATACATATTTTCCACAAATTTATATCATTGGTTATTCCAAATGTTTAAGTTTTTATTTTTATATTACATACTTTGAATAGACAAAAAGATATAAGTATAATTTTCCATTAATAAGCAATGGCAAAATTCCAATTCAAAAGAATCAATGGATTGTGGACTTTCAGGTAAGCCTGCAATGTATGTACCACATCTCTTTTAATATATAAATGGATTTTCACTAGACTAGTATCTCCTGAAGGGAAAAAAAGTGCCTTCGTAAAATGCCCCTACCATGGGCTTTCAAGAAATTTTCTACTCTTAATATCGTTTGTATTTAATGTTTGGTATTTCTTCCCGCAATACAAATTTAGGAGATCATGACATTACAAAATGTTCAAATGGGTTTTGTTTGCTTCTGTTAATGATCTAATTTGTAGAGTTAAATGAATACGAAAATATTTCGCCAGACTACGTTATTAACTTTCGTAATAAAAGAGAAAAATTTCCAATTCATGAAAAACTTTTACAGTTAAATAATTTCTAAACAATTAAACATATAAGTTTTTTTTTCTTTCAGAACCTCATTTTCAGTCAGTGAACATTTGAGATATAAGTATTACTTCACGACTTTCTCTAAAGTGAACGGAAGCTCCTGTTTATGTAAAAGAACGCACCTGGTGACAAGAATTGTACACTCTCACGAATTTCACACAATTTTCACATAATTTCATTTAGAAGTTTGTTGTATGCAATGACCACCGACCTCGGCAGAAATATCAAACATTCAGATTAAAGTGTTTTTTGTTATTTTTTGTTTGTTTTGTTGTTGTTTTTTTCAGTATTTGGAAAACCATACTTAAAACTGTGTTTCATTCAAGGAATGTCACGATTGGCTGATAATTTCAACAATTTAATAACACTTGCATATGTACTGCGCTAAATGTGGGTCTACAAACCGAAACCTTTAAAGTTGAATTCTCTTTACATTTGTATACTTACTTTACACAGTTATGTCACTTGAACGGTAGATTTCTTATTATTTCTAGGAAAGTTCGTCACTACATGACAACACTTGGATAGTTAATAGCTTCTTCAAGACAAAGCAAAATGTGCGTTTTTCAATTATTCAGCGTATAGTTAAACATGCTTTAAGAGGTGAACACTTTAATTGCATTTTTACAATTATGTCATTTCTGCAAGTTGATCAATGTAAAACGAAATATCTACTATTTTATGAGTGTTGGGGCATATGTCATAGCAACTATTTTCATTTTTAGTGAGAATACGTGTACAGATGGGAATTGTGAAATATATACATGAAAGAATAAGGTATGAACTAAATGCATGGACATTTAACGACACACCAAAATTGTCTTTCTCATCTGTATTAAGGTATTGAAATGTCAGAACTGGTTTCATGTTCCAAAGCATTTTAGCATATATGTATTCACATTTCAAAAGATTACATACCCGTTCTAAATGCCCGTTTAGACTCTATTACTAAACGGGTCAAATAGGTCCGCACACGCACAACGCACAGCATTGCACATTGTGCAGCATTTCTTTCTCGCGTCAAATAAAATTGACTGATCCAGTGACATTTACTTTAGAAAAAAATAGTTGCCGTGACTTCTGCCCCAATCCTTGTATCCCAATCTTCAATCCGAAAACAATTTTCTGTACTCCTTTAAAGTGAGAACAATTTTAAAACAATTCATTGTGTATCTGAGAGCATTAAATATAAGAGAATAATTTCTGTTTTTCAAACACAATAACGTTAACATTTTTGTTGACTTTGAAGCTGAATGAAGCAATAATGCAGGAACCTCCGATACAAACTAAAAGTGTAGCATTTTGATAACCAATCTCGCGTCTCTTTTCGGTATTTAATCAGGGATTGCAGATAGGTTAAGTAAATGTTAGGAAGATGTTATGAAAAACAATAATTCATCTTCTTTCAAACTCGTTCATCCTCATTCTTCCTTTTGAATCCTTAGCTCCTGCATCGTTACTTACTCTTCTTCCTACTTTATTATTCTACCTCTTTTCATACTCTCATGTCTTTCACCTCCACGCATTTTCTTCATCAACTGATCCGTCCGCTCCCTCACATTTTTCCCTGAGTATTTCCTCTAATTTCTCTACCCAAGCCAATACAACTCTTCACCTCCACCTCAGGGCAGAATAAGAGGGAAAGGCTAGAATCTCGTATTGAAATATAATAATAATAATAATAATAAAAGTAATAATAATAAATGGAGATTTATACGTAACTTGCTAAATATTTTTGGAACTGGAAATAGACAACCGCTGACCCCTCTATGTCATTTGTCATCGATGTCAATGATCTCTTACTGTCGTCCGCCGTGTGCTTCTAACTGTCAGATATGAACAGCAACATGACCTACCTCAGGCATGCCACACTGCACGGGCACGAGCTACTTGCGCGCAGCTAAGCCCTAGAGAGCTCGGGCAACTGCCCCTCACTCCGCCCTACTTTTCCCTCCAAATCCAGAAATAGGTGTGCACGCACAAGCTTCAGCGGAGAAGTCAAATGTAAATAAAAATCGTCCTTGGACTGCCAAGGTGAGTGGTTACTTTATTCGAAAATATGTTTGGCTGATGATTTCTATCATATAACCGAAAAATTCTTACGGGCGGACAGCTCTTTTTATAGCTCTACGTCTGTTAAACCTCTTAACGTGAATGTAGAAAGTTGATGCAATTATTGCGCTGTTAAGTAAACGCGATTATCTAATCAAGATTCTTTCGATTCAAAATGATCATATCAATTATCTTATCATCTCAATTTATACCTTCAATAGGAATTATGTATTTCATTTTAATTATCTCGTTTGATTTAGCAGAGGAAATGGAAATTAAAATCAAAAGACTGACATGAGCCAGGTATCCGGTGATGTATCGCCACTCTCAAGCATTTATACAACCTATATTTTTAAAACTCGCGCCTATTTCCTTAGACCAGGGATGTCCAACTTACAAGACCTCAAGGGTCAGAACTAAATCATTTAATATGGTTGCAGGCGCTCCCTACGTATTGTTGATCTCGGCAGTTCTCCCTCCTGCTCTGAAACGGGGGGGGGGGGAATCATACGTGATATTGTACCGTTTCGTACCATTCACATCGCAGTTAAGCACATTGGAATGATTTTGAATTAAATAGAAAAAACACTTGAATCTGAACTGCACCTCTTCTTACACTAAGAGAGCGTTGGCTCCGACAGAGCGCGTGCGCTAGGCGCGTGATGTCTCCGTCGGCAAGGATGCAAGAAACCTCCTCGTTAGATTAATTAGCTTTCGCGGTCTACGATAGATGCACTGAGGCCCGCCAGTTGGACAGCTCTGCTCTAGGCGTAGTATCGTGAACTCTACTAAGCCAGTTACTTTTCCTTCGACCTTGACAACACAGATGTACATTCTCTGTTCTGTTGGCGCTAAAGCCCCTCCAGAGAAGAAATAACCCCAGTTAATAAGCTACCAGATACTACGACAAATGACCAGTGAACCTGAAACATTTCCGTGAGAAACTGCCTTTCCCTCCTCTTTGAGATAAACCTTCGCAACCGGATTCCCAGACGAAAGAAGGCGTGGGGGGGGGGAGGCGGTCAGCGCTGCGAGGGCGAGCGCAGGCGGTGCACGAGGCGCCGCAGCCGGGCCACGGCCTCCTCCTGCAGCAGGCTGAAGGCCATGGCGATCAGCACCAGGCCCAGCAGCAGGTAGGCACAGCAGGCCACCAGCTGCAGGTGGCCGCCCTCGGAGCGCGCCCGCTCGAACGACTTGCCCGGCACCAGGTCGCCGAAGCCGATGGTGCTGAGCGTGATGAAGCAGAAGTAGGCGCCGTCCAGGAAGCTCCACTCCTCCCACGCCGCGAACGCCGCCGCCCCCGCGCAGATGTAGGCGGCCAGCACAGAAGGGCACCGCGGCGGCCGGCACGGGCGGCCGCGCGCGCGGGGGCGGGGCCGGGGGCGGGGGCGGCGCGGGGGCGGGCGCCGGCGACGGCGACGGCAGCAGCGCCGCGCGGCTCGGCGTCCTGCCAAGAGCGTGCAGCGTTGGTGGTGTGTGTGTGTCTTATCAAGAATTATTTCTTTTTTATTGTACAAATCATTAACAGAATTTATATCTTTTGTAATTAATCAATCTCTCAATTGGGTTGATTAAATCATGAAATACCTGAAATATGAAGTGTTCATATATATTATTTTATTTTCACACAGATTCATTATATACTTTTTTGTATGATTTGGTAATTCTTCTCCAAACCTTTCAAGATGTTCACAAACCTATTTTGTTGTAAAGTGTGGCCACACTTCAGGGTATTTATAGAATTGTATTTTTAATTCATTTTTAGGACTAATTGCTGAATATTAAATTTTCAACTGATAATTTATTTTTTTCTGGTTAATTCAGTAATTGTTTCTAAGTCAACCTATACTTTTAGTTAATTTATAAAGCTCTGTTTCTATTTTATGTTATGTTTTAGGGGTGATTACTGAATATTCAATTACCAAGTGGTAATTTATTTTTTGTACCAAAGTTAAAAGCATATTGTGTCTTCAACCTAGCTACAGGTATTCAGTAATCATTTCTTAGTTGATTTATACACTCAAATTCAGGTCATAAAATCCTTTATGTTTTTATTTTTTGTCAAAACTGAATTTATTTCTGTATGATGCAGTAAGTGGTATACTTTAGCAACCCACTGTTAGAGTGCGGGCATGTCGCACTCACTATCGATAATTTTCTACTGCCAACTGTTAATTGTGAGCCACCAATCTCACATATAGATTGCGCTGGTATTTAAATAATTCCGCCGCAAAATTTAGTACTGCGGAAGAATATTGTAATCAAGTTTTTTTATTATAAGCGGGCTTCGCGCTTTTTCGTCCTATTTACGCCCGTGACCCTCAGCAACGTTAATGTGAGATGATTTTTTGTTTGTTTCATTTTTCAGTTAATCGTGGCCCTTTGCCACGTTAAACTATTGTACCTGACTTATTATGATTAACTTTCTAGTCAGATTTATTTTAATTGTATATAACAGTGGAACACCTTTTATTATTTATCAGTTTCAAAGCTAAAAATATTTTTATAGCCTAGTAATTAATGAAACCTTAAAATTGGATTCGCTCTCATGTTGTATAAAGCGTTGTTCCTGTGTTTCTGCATTAATGAGAGATACCCCGCATAAGGGCGGCTCCGTCTCTTGAGTATTTGTGCATTGCTTTTAATGAAGTTTTGGTATATGTTGCAGAGCAGTGCACGTTTTGTAAGGGTTTTTGCCAGGAGCTCCGACGGCGCGAGCTAGCATTGCTCCGCATTGCCGCACACTGAATGCATGCAGGAACATTGGTGCAGGAATGTTGGTGTTTCGCCTTCTGAAAGCACGCAGCTCTCACTATGCTTTAGAGAGCGGTACCCCAAGAATTGCTGTCGCTAATCTCGTAGCAGAGCGACGCATAAGGTGTAGCCACTCCAGAGAGCGCTTGCGACTTTCTAAATTGTTGGAGCGTGGCCCTGATTGGTGCACCCATTGAATCACTGTTTGGTACAGGTGAACTCAAAATTAGTAATTGTAAATTTTGGTAAAGAGCATAATCCTATCAGACAAAAGTGTTTGAATTTGAAGGCTATTTGCACATTGTTATGCAATGTGTTTCCTACAACAAGTCAGGTAATAAATGTTGGAATGAGTATCTGAAGCTCAAAATTGTAAATTTTCTATCAGCGTGGCATTCAATTATTTTTTATTGTTTAAAGAAAGTTTATCCAATGTAAGGAAACTTTGTCAACTTTGTTACTTTACGCATCTCATGCGCGTAATTCAGTATCACTTATTAATTTTTTTGTAAAACGACCAAATTTTCTTTTGAGGTTCAAAGAGAGTTGTTTCGCAATTTGAGAAACTCTAACAATTTGTTATTGCACGCATTTCGTATAGTATTAGTAATTCTGTATAAATTATTGTGTTTCTGTAAAGCGACTGAGTTGTCGTTTCACTCCGCCCATTCCTAATTTGGATTTGGGTTAAAGGAGAATTTATTAGTTTATTTTTTATTCATGTACAAGACATAGGGGTTATAATTGTATTTAATGTATGTGCACTCGTTAAGTATTTTTTGTAGACCTCATGTACCTGTAACATTGAAAGTTTATGTATTTTATTTGGCGTATTTGCTCTGGAAAAATGATTGCTGTATAATAAATTGAGATTGTTTGTTGAAAGTTTGATATATGTTTCTGTACCGCCGCAAACTACCCAAAGGCTAGGTGAACCTTTGACCCGTTTCCTGTTTGCTGATTTTCAGCTTTGTATTCTTCGGATACGTCACAGGACCATCTGTTGAGAGGTTTAGTGTTACTTGGCGTATTATCAGCAGATGTCCACTACGATCAATTGTTAATTGCATTTCTAAGCTGGCGACCCTGATTTAATTTTATAATTTATTTAAACAGTCGCTTTAAAATTAATACGGTGCACCTGCCTCTCTTTGTTTCTTCATTAGAAAGCATTTAATCAACTTACTATCAAAGCTAACTAAGGCATTTCTAACAGACTTGCAATAGATGACCATTTCACTCTACCAATTGACTGTGTGGAGGAGGAACGGTCACTGGATGGGATAATTGGTTGGAGAGAACAAAGTGTTTAGATAAAGAAAGAAAATAATATCGTCTATCATATTTTTCAATTAATAATAAAACGAAATATTGTGCGTTTTTGTTAATATATTTTCTTTAACAACAATATTTTCTCCAACCCTTTCGGTTGCTTGGTTGATATTTTACTACAAGTCTTATAGGTAGCATGGGGAGGCAAGGCCAGATGGAGAGTCGTCTTTGTCAGCAATAGATTGCAACCATCCGCGTCAGGCGTGGCATTTTCGCCGTGCGGGCCTCGCGTGAAACGCAACTGTCAACCAGTCGGGTTGACTCGAGAGCACTCTCTAGGCGTGGCCTCCGCCCCTCGATTGTAACTCGTCTCAAGGCATTTCTTTCGCTATTCTTCTTATGATTGAGTGTTAGTGATTCCGGGCGCATCAACTGCTAGGGTCGTTAGTTCCATATTCCCCCGGGTTTCCCCAACCAGGTATCTCCCACCATCTGTTCCATCGAGCCGCCCCGGCCTGGACAAGCTCCCGACCGATCTCCCGGCATGTGTGGAAGTGCAGTGGATGTCAGTGCAAATGTAAGGGATAGGTGGGGCAGATAGCTCTCGGTCCATTTGTTAGCGTACCGCTCCGGCATTCTCCAGGTGTTGATCGGAGAAATCACGGAAAACTATCGATCAGAGCAGCAGACCGCTAGAGTTATCTTCCAGACATTGACTGAATGCGACCTAGTTGACGAGATAGTGTCGAAAATTCTGCCAACGTCGGGACCCCAACCTAGGACCTGTCTGTCTTCTTTATGCTTGACGTGGGTGTTCCGAGATGACGTTGACAGTGTTTTCGTAGCAACAGACAATAGCAGCAGCTTCTTAAATGATGTTGCCATTAAGTGCAAACACGTAGCGATAGGGTTATGTTCGTTCCGCTGTGTAGGGTGGGCGCGTACGCAGCGAGCACGTGACGAGAGCGGTAACGGCAGCAGTTGTGTCTTTCCAGACCGAACTGTGGAGCACAAAGAAGATTGGCAGGGTATATTTCTGTTCACTTGTGTATTACAGCTTTGGCCTCTTCTTTTGTATTGCTTCTTCCATTAGATGGAAGAACTTAGTAATGGATTCCACGTGCTTTATATTAAAGACTAACTGCTGGCGAAATCGCATAGAAATTTCGGAAAGATTTTGAAGTAACACTAGTTGCTTAGGGTCCACATCCGTGCGGAGTCGAGCAAAACGGAAATTTTTTAAACAATATTCGAGAAATGTTATGAAATGTTTTTGTATCCGAAAAATATCCGCGAATTATATATAATATTAAAATTCTTATATAAGCAATTTGTTAATTTTCATTTGTATTTGTTCAAGAAGTTAATCTATTTTAATTAGCAAATACGGAGATTTTTTTTCCGGAGAGGAGGGCCCCATCACTATTTTGTACATGGACCTCGCAGTAGCTAAATCCGGCCCAGGGCTTTTGAACTCTCCATCAAAACCGGGAACAAAGCTCGAGGACGCTACTCTAGGAGGTGCTAGTGTCGCCAGGTGCAGCTGCAGGTTAGGCTCGCCAACTTCCGGACACAAAAATTAGCTACTTTGTGAGATATAGGAACGGTGTCCTCTAAATGTTCAATTATTCGTAATTTATACATATAGGAAACCCCTGACGAAAGCGCGAACATCGGCGCTATCTTTTGTAACATTATGGGCCTGCTTGCGACCCGCGACCACACAGCGTCCATGCACGTGTTAAGTATCGTTGGCGGCAGTTCGTGTTTTGGTTCCTGTCCGAAGGTGCTGCAGGAGAGCGTGACGCTGGCTGTGTGACGCACCTGAGCTCCCTGGGGGTGGCCGCCTCGTCTGTCCTCGCCTTGTCCTCGCGCGCGCAGCAGTCGCAGTCAGCGGCGTCGGCGTCGGCGGCAGCAGGGCCCTTGCCGGGCGGCGCGGGCGGTGCGTGCAGCGCGTTGTAGGCCGCGCACTCCGCCACCAGCGCCAGGGCGTCGCGCGGCAGCGGGGGCGTCGGCGAGCGCGCGGGCGACAGGTGGCGCTGCGGCACACGCCCACCCACAACACGCTTTGCTGGCCACTTCCATGCGACGACAGACATAAGGGGCCGACCATAAATTACGTCACACAAATGTGGAGTGTTTTCAATACCCCCTCGCCCCTGCAGCGCACCCGTACCGAGCGGTTGAACCCCCTAATAATTATGTAACGCTGCGACCCCCCCTGTAAATGCAAGAGTGAAAGTAAACCATGGCACTGTAAAAAATTGGATTCATTTATGTATTCGTGTTAAAATGCATTATAATTAAAGTCGGTATTATAATTATGTTGTTGACTGCACCTGATAATAAGATTGTGCGCAAATTGTGTGTGAAGGAAGACGAAAAATTTCTGATCACAACCGTTCGCAAGCCGCCGTTCGGGATGGCGCATGGGCGAGAATCAATTGCGCCAATTTAATTAAATTCTGCAAAGTGCTGCAGATCTGTTTTGAATATTTCCATCGTAATTATAAAGATGCAATAGAAAAAGGTATGAAAAATATTTCCATTTATTGTAATAACTTCAATAACTCATTTTTTATGTTTTAATGCAAAGTAATTAGATATTATTTTAATGTTTTAGTATAAGCCACAAGAAGCAAGTATTTCAACAAATGTTAAAAATGTAAAAAAGTATCAGTGTTACGTAGCACTAATCAAATATCCCTTGCCCCAATGTAACACAGTGTTACGCTGCATCAAAGCCCCTCCCCTCCTCTTCATTGTTACGAAATCTATGGACGACCCCTAAAAGTATCTGGAAACTAAAGGAAAATGTTTGCGAATTACTTGGGTTTGTACAGGTTTTGAATTTCTCTTTTTTTTTATTTAAGGAACACGGGGCGAAAATATTAGCGTAGTCGTGAAGGACAAAAAGTTCCTCAAAAATATTTTGTAACTTACGGTAATAATAGGCATATGTTGAACGTTTTCATGGTCTAAAAGAATATTCCATACAAAAATTAGTGGCCTTGCATCAGCATACTTTCTCGCATTATTACAAAATTTTCAATATTTTAAAATTCAGAGATTACAACGAAAATGAGACCCGCATCATACTTTTAAGCCTTCCGTGGAAAAAAACTCAAAGAAAAATTGTTGGAGAGATTGGATTTTTTCTTAGAAAATGTTTGTTTTATTAATTGCATTAAATAATGGTGCAAATTACGCAAAATCTAATATAATTTTCAAAAAATTGTACATGACCTTACAAGAACTGATTTTGACAACAGATTTTGATGTAAAAACTTCTATCTTCCATTTTGTACTTTTGAAGTGTTAACCTTTTGCATTTTTGTAAAAAGAGAGTTCGCTCAAAGTGTGACTAGCACCATACTTTTATTATCCCTTGATACATATAAGAAGAAATTTTACAGAAAAAAATGGAGCAATTTTTGAAAAAAAATTAAAAGTTTTGTTTATATTTCGCGCAAAATTTTACGAAAACTTCTCATATTTTTGAAGAATTTAACATTTTCCGGTACACGATTACATAACTTTCTCTTCCTACGAAGTACCTTCGAGGGAGCGGGTAACTAAGAACTATAGGTCAAAAGGAGACATCATCGTTCTGTACATTTGTTTTAGCGAACGGAAGTCTGTGAGTCGCCACGAGGTGTGCTTTTACGCGTGTGAGGGAGGGCGAGTACCATGAGCGGAGGCAGCGGCTCGTGCTCGGGCGAGGAGCCGGAGTGGTGCGCGGACGCGGGCGGCGACGCGGGCGGCGAGGCGGCGGGCGACGCCGGGCGGCGCAGGGCGGCGGGGCGGCGGCCGGGCGGCGGCGGAGCGTTGCCGGAGCGGCCGGCGAGCGCCGCGGCGCGTCCCAGTGCGCAGTAGGCGAATGGAAGGCGCCGGCCCAGCAGCGCGCCCAAGATTGGACAGGCACAGCAGGCACCAGCGCGCACGCCCACCAGTGGAGTACAGCACTCGTCAGACAGCTTCCCCTCTGGGGGCCCTGCGCGCGCCGAGGTGCCGTACCCTAAGCACGCGCACGAAGCACTGGCCGCAAACTTCCTCTTATTCGATCTTCTGGGGATAGAACCCCTCGATTCAACTGATCAACCGCTCTTTAGGAAGAATGGTTTACACGGTAAAATCAACTATGTGTATTTCATTAAGTGTATCATCACAAATTATTAATTTTTAATTCTCCTTTGCTATCTTTTTAATTCTACTAGTAAAAGGCAGTTTTACGCGATTCATTTTCAGATGTTAAAAAGAAACTACCCCGTTCCAGATAGTGTTGGAGAATACTAATTATTTTTTTTTTTTTCCTTCCAATCTTTCTGAACATTATAAGCATAATTTCCCATAGAATGTAACTCGTAATTTTGCATTTCGTGGCGACTGTATGACACCGGTACTTCTGTGCTCTCGAGACTCGAGGCGCTGATGTAAAGAGTAGTAAGGTCATTTAGGTCAGTTTTAAAACTGGCAAGTTCCACCGGCATTTTGGAAATCCGCATATCGGATTTCGTTAATGTGGACCTAAGGTCAGGCGTGATCGCAGGTCAACTATTGAGAGTTACAGAATTGTCACATTTGGCATTTGGGATGCGACTGTCTGACTTGGCCACTGCTGCTAGTCGATGTCCGTTTTTTTTTCTTTCTGGTCCTTTGTATCGAAAAATAGATTTTCTCTTCCACAATAACTCAGAAATATTCTCAGTTCATCAACTCCCTCTAAGCCCTACCTTAGGACGCATTACAGAGAAGAAACTGGCCCGTGCAATAAAGAAGCGTTTCTCAGCAAAAATGGCAATAAGAAACATTTGTTTCATGCAGTAAAGCAGGGAAGAACAGAGGTGTGATTCTTACCGAATGAAATGACTCCATCCGTAATACAATTATGCGTCAGTAGAAAAATTTGAAGGAAAAGGAATCCCAGAATAAAGTGTTAAGTTTTTTATATTTTTTTAATTTTTATATTTTTCGAATTTGTATTTCATTTTTTATTTTTTCGATTTTTATTTTCTTGATTTTTTTAATTTTTCCTTTTTTTTATTTTTTTGATATTTAAATTTCTATTTTTCGTCATTTTATATTTATGGTTTTTTATTATACATTTTGTTTATGGTCTTATGTTGTTTCGTCTTTCGTCGTCAATATTTCGACGTTCATATTAGTTTTGTCGTTATCGTTTGGTCCGCTATTTCGTTCGTGCTCGTCTGTCCGCTTCGTTGCTTGTGCGTTCGTCTTTCGTCGTTCGATGCTCGTGCTCTTCGTTTGCCGCTCGTGCTAGTCGCTTTGCACTTCGCTCGCCGCTTCGTGTTTTTACCTTTCTTCATTCATCATTCATCGCTATTTGCGCACAAACGTTTGTTTACGTATGCGAAGTTTTGTATATTATAAATAATGAATGCATCGAGGAAGTGGCTCAGTCCGTAAATATTATAATAAATATTATATTTTTCCGCATTTTTAAATTTTTTAAATGTTTGATTTTTTAATTTTTTGATTTTCATACTTTTAATAATTTTTATATTTTTTCAATTTTTTTTTTCGATTTTTAATATTTTTCGATTTTTTTTATTTTTTACAATTTTTTATATTATTCGATTTCTTATATTTTTCGACTTTTATATTTTTCGATTTTTATAATTTTAGATTTTTCATATTATTCGATTTTTTATATTTTCGGATTTTTATATTTTTATTTTTTTAAATTTTTGGTTTTTTCAAATATATATATTTTTGTTCATTACCCTTTTGTGTCTGTGGTCTCTCGTCGTACGTCTCTCGTGTTTCGTCAATCGTCATTCGCCTTTCATCTTTCGAAGCTTGTCGTTCGTCCTTTTTTCGTTCGTCCATCATTCTTCGTTTTTCGCTCGTCGCATTTGAGGCGCAGTTCGTCGTTCGTCGTTTGTTGCTCGTCGCTCGTCTCTCGTCGTTTTCGAGAAATTTTAATATTTAATTTTTCTTTTTTTATATTTTTCAATTTTTTATAATTTTTTCGATTTTTATATTTTTCGATTTTTAATATATTTCGATTTATTTATTTTTCGAGTTTTTATATTTTTCGATTTTTTTATATTTTTTGATTTTTATATTTTTCGATTTTTTATATTTTCGATTTTTTATATTTTCGGAGTTTTATATTTTTTCTTTTTTTATATTTTTGTTTTTTTCTAATATATACATTTTTGTTCATTACCCTTTTGTGACTGTGGTCTCTCGTCGTAGGTATCTCGTGTTTCGTCAATCGTCATTCGCCTTTCATCTTTTGTCGCTTGCCGTTCGTGCTTTTTCTTTCATCGTTCTTCGTTTTTCGCTCGTCGCATTTAAGGCGTAGTTCGTCGTTCGTCGTTTGTTGTTCGTCGCTGGACTCTCGTAGTTTTTCGAGAAATTTTCATATTTATATTTTTCAATTTTTATATTTTTTGATTTTTTATATTTTTCGATTTTTATATTTTTCTTTTTTTATATTTTTCGATTTTTATATTTTTCGATTTTTTATATTTTTGATTTTTTTATATTTTCGGAGTTTTATATTTTTTCATTTTTTATATTTTTGGTTTTTTCAAATATATACATTTTTGTTCATTAACATTTTGTGTCTGTGGTCTCTCGTTGTACGTCTCTCGTGTTTCGTCAATCGTCATTCGCCTTTCATCTTTCGTCGCTTGTCGTTCGTCGTTTTTTCGTTCGTTCATCATTCTTCGTTTTTCGCTCGTCGCTTTTCAGGCGCAGTTAGTCATTCGTCGTTTGTTGCTCGTCGCTCGTCTCTCGTCGTTTTTCGAGAAATATTAATATTTGATTTTTAATTTTTTATATTTTTCCATTTTTTATAGTTTCCGATTTTTATATTTTTCGATATTTTATGTTTTTCGATTTTTTATTTTTCGAATTTTTTATTTTTCTATTTTTTTGTATTTTTCGAAATTTTATGTTTCTCGATTTTTTATATTTTCCATATTTTTATATTTTCGGATTTTAATATTTTTCTGTTTTTTTATATATTTTGGTTTTTTTCTAATATACACATTTTTGTTCATTACTATTTTGTGTCTGTGGTCTCTCGTCGTACGTCTCTCGTGTTTCATCAATCGTCATTTGCCTTTCATGTTTCGTCGCTTGTCGTTTGTCGTTCGTCCTTTTTCTTTCATCGTTCTTCGTTTTTCACTCGTCGCATTTCAGGTGCGGTTCGTCGTTCGCCGTTTGTTGCTCGTCGATCATCACTCGTCGTTTTCGAGAAATTTTTATTTTTATATTTTGCAATATTTAAATTTTTCTATTTTTATATTTTTCATTCTTATATATTTTTTATACTTTCAATTTATTTATATTTTCCGATTTTTATATTTTTCTTTTCTTATTTTTTCGATTTTGTATATTTTTCAATTGTTTATATTTTTCGATTTTGTAATTTTTTTATTTTTATATTTTTCGATTTTTTATAATTTTCTATTTTTTAAATTTTTCTATATTTTATATTTTCAATTTTTTATATTTTCAGATTTTTATATTTTTTCATTTTTATATTTTTGGTTTTTTCTAATATTTACATTTATGTTCATTACACTTTTGTGCCTTTGGCTCTCGTCGTAGGTATCTCGTGTTTCGTCAATCGTCAAACGACGAACGACGAACTGCGCATGAAAAGCGACGAGCGAAAAACGAAGAACGTTGAAAGAAAAAGGACCAAGGAAGAGCGACGAAAGATGAAAGGCGAATGGCGAGTGACGAAACACGAGAGACGTACAAGAGACCACAGACACAAAAGGGTAATGAATAAAAATGTATTAATTAGGAAAACCAAAAATATAAAAATTGAAAAAAATAAAAAAATTGATAATATAAAAAATCAAAAATATAAAAAATAGAAAAATATAAAAATTCGAAAAATATAAAAATCGAAAAATATAAAAAATAGAAAATAATAAAAATTGAAAAATATAAAAAATCGAAAAATAGAAAAATCAAAAAATATAAAAATCGAAAATAATAAAAATCGAAAAATATAACAAATCAAAAAATATAAAAATTGAAAAACATAAATATTAAAATTTCTCGAAAACCGACGGGAGACGAGCGACGAGCAACAAACAACGAACGACGATCTGCGCATGAAATGCGACGAGCGAAAAACGAAAAACGGTGAAAGAAAAAGGACGTACGAAGAGCGACGAAAGATGAAAGGCGAATGGCGAGTGACGAAACACGAGAGACGTACAAGACACCACAGACACAAGAGGGTAATAAACAAAAATGTAAATATTAGAAAAATAAAAAATATAAAAATAAAAGAAAAAAATTTAAAAATATAAAAAATCAAAAATATAAAAATAGAAAAATATAAAAAATCAAAAAATATAAAAATCGAAAAATATAAAAAATCGAAAAATATAAAAATTGAAAATTATAAAATTTAAAATTTCTGGAAAAACGACGAGAAACGAACTACGAGCAACAAGCGACGAACGACGAACTGCGCATGAAATACGACGAGCGAAAAACGAAGAACGATGAAAGAAAAAGGACGAACGAAGAGCGACGAAAGATGAAAGGCGAATGGCGAGTGACGAAACACGAGAGACGTACAAGAGACCACAGACACAAGAGTGTTATGAACAAAAATGTAAATATTAGAAAAACCAAAACTATAAAAATAAAAAAATAAAAAATTTGAAAATAAAAAAATCACAAAATACAAAAAAAACGAAAAATATAAAAATTGAAAAATATAAAAAATCAAAAAATATAAAAAATTGAAAAATATAAAAAATCAAAAATATAAAAATTTAAAAATATAAAAAATCAAAAAATATAAAAAATAGAAAAATATAAAAAATCGAAAAATATAAAAATCAAAAAATATAAAAATTGGA
>BOPP01000144.1:3300-15065 GCA_017312745.1 Gryllus bimaculatus
CCCGGCTGTTCCGGGTGGGGCAGTGCCACATTGGTGGAAGATACCTGGTTGGGGAAAATACTCGCATAACGACGTAAGTCGGCGCAAAATATCGCCAGTTTCTTTTGTTTTAAACTTTTACATGCATTTTATGAACTTTTATTTGATTTTTGAGTTATGATGGTGTTGGTATAACGAGCGGTGTACATTCCAAGTTATAAAATCGATCGTATCACCTATTTCACATTTTTCATAGCGAGGGAGTGTTTTGATAACTCAATAATTGATCGGGATGGAGAAATTTAGAACATTAAAAAGCGGGAAGGACACAATGAAACATCAAAAAGCTTGCACAATAAGCTACTATGACAAATAATGTCCTAAAACATTATCTCAACGCCTTGTGAGGGTTCTTTTCAGTGCTAGGATACTATGTGCGTTATTGGGAATACGTCAATATTTTAGCTTGTCATGTCATAACTGGAGAATTAGAATCACACACAATCTATACTATGGAAGGTGGCTAGGAGGAAAGCCACTATTTCTTTAAGAAATTAGTCATAATTTTCAAACTTTCATTAAATACGCACAATACACATAGGTACTGCTCCAAATAGAAGTGGGTTAATGTAATTTCAGTCATTAATCATATCTCTGTGGGGATACAAAAACTTTGTTGCAGAAAAGTGTCATCCTCTCTCTCCAAAGAACGAAGTCTTTGAATATATCAAAATCGTTAATGAACGATATGTCTTTTGTACATCATAAATCATCGAATAAAGAATACAATTATCCTTCGCAATGATAAATGAAGTAAAATTGACACTCGGAAGCATATATGTATTTCAAGAAAGAAGTGAAATATTGATTAATTTTATAAGAAGCTAACTATTTTTTTAGTATTCCAAATCCCAAGAATTAATTTCATCGGAAGGGGTGGTATTAATATCACACCTTCAGTCAGACCTGTCAGTGAAAGAGATGGTTGGAAAATCACTTGTAGGACGGAAACTGCTCACGAAGTATCATAACTATTAATACTTTGCATTTACTAGGAGCGTTTGCTTTGGTAATAGATGGTTCACAATTGACATTTAGTAGACGGAGAGGCCGTAGTTCCGACGGCGTCAATATATTTTGTCACCACGTAAGAACGTACCTATGTAGGACGATGTCATTGCCTGTATGAGAATTCTAAAGGGTAGTTGCTCTGATCTGTTGCCTCCCTGGTTTTCTCCTTTCTGTTACAATAGGCCAAATAACTGGATCCGATAGCCTCACTACTAGGGTTTTACTTCCAGAAGCTAAAGCCCATAGATTTTTAGAGTATGGAAACTAAGAATGCCAAATATTAAAAAACGTTTGAGCTAAATCTCTAAATATTTTATCTTGTAACATTTTGGCAAAGTTTGTAGATATGAAGGAAAATGTGTTTTTCTTGTCTTCACGCACTTGTTTGTGGCAAATACGGCAAAGGGCACTAAGATTACTATGGCAAGGAGCTTGGATCAATAATGCTTTTAAATTTGAATTTCAAATGAAATACTTGAACATGGAAGATATTGAAGACAAAGTTACAAATACATTACAAAGATTCTGTGTAGTAGGTATAGTGATAGGAGTAGAATATTTAATGCCTGTGACCGTTGGTAACGCTCATGAATTCAGCTGCAGTTGAATTGTCACTCACCAAACGTCGCTGTCCGTTGGCCTCTCCCTTGAGGTGATTTAAATAAGAACACTTTAAGTTCAAATACAAAAGCAAATAAATTATTCGTGAATTCATGTGACTAGAATCAATCGGTAAATGTTATTTTGACCGCTTCTGCGGATATCATGTTCCTCATTAAAGAATCGCCGATTTGTTTTCTGATATATCTTCCCCAAAGTTTCGCCAAACTCCCAATATCTTGAATTCCCAACTATTTGGGGTTTAAAACCAGATCATCATATCAATATTACCGACCTACATTAAGGCATCCATTCATTACCGAAATCTCTCCAGTTTCTTTCAAGAAAACTCGCGTTCATGGTAACTGACGTTACATCCCTCAATTGTCGCTTTTCATGAGTCCACACAACTTGAAAAAAAAATGCTCATAAAGTTTCTCAAAATCTCAATGTTTCCGGTAAAAATGAGATCAATTCAGCAGATTTTCAGACATGTTTAATCGGCATTATCACGAAACCGTCTCTAAATTTTTAACAAAAAATTCATATAGGGCCACGTTTTAATTTTAACATTATTAAAGTCCCGTCTCAAATCTAGTACTAGAAAATTGTAATATTCAGGAAATGTGAAAAAAACTTCAGGCGCCGATATGTAGCAGCTAGAAAGAGGGTTGGTAAAACCGAGAAACTACCGCAGATTAAAGAGATTAGGAAACAATCGAGAAGCAGAAAGTCTCTGCTATTCTGTAGCATCACTAATTTCTGCTTTATTATGGAACCCACGCATACCATAGGCCTATCTCGATTTTCGAAAGAGTCTTAGGAAGATGGGAATACATCTGGTAAGGGAAGAAAATGAATGAAAACGGTTTCAGGGTGCTTGGGAGATGTCAATCATGTCACAATAGAATATCAATTAAGCAGACGGTGGGATTGCAACCCGCGACCTTCCGAGTCGAGAACTTTCCGACACTACTTCCTCAACGGCCTTGACCTCCCAGGACGGTCCTCGCCGTGAACTTGGTTTGGTCCTGGGTTCGAAGTCGGGCAGGCGCCGCGGTGACCGGCGCATCATCGAGCGGCCGCGTCGCCATGACAACGGGCGGAGGCGGCGGCGGAGGCGGAGGCGAAATTCGCGGGTGGATGTCGATGTTGGGGAGTTGAGGTGAGGCGGCGGAGGTGGCTGACGCGTTACCATAAAAATAATTTATCTTAAAAAAATCAATACACGTTTCAAATATCTGACTGACATTCGACGCATCCATCCTCATAACGTCGTTGATGGTGAACAAACTTCTATGTGACGGTATTGGCAATTTATACATTTTGGTGTCAATGATTCAGAATGTTTGTTCTTTAGTTTTATTAGAAAACTTTCGAAGTAAAATAGAAATCGTGGTCTTAACATAAAAATAACAGACTCTTCTTTATAACCTTTACTATTTATTGATGACAGAATGCCCCGTATGTAGTAAAAGCAACATGGGAGGTTTTCGTAAGGTGCTTTAGAAAAATATCACACCAAATACATATTTAATACTATTATATAGAAGGTTAAGGATGTTTAAACTTAGCCAGCAGTACATTATTGATTTCCAAATGTCATTTTTATTCCTACTGTAAAATCTTGTTGTGTTTTTCACATAAGAGGTAGTCTATTAACAACGATAAACTATTTCAAAATACATGTCGCGATCTTAAAGTAATCTCACTATTCATCCAGTCAATACCTCCGCATAGTGAATGCAATATGAGAAGCTCCCATTCACTTTGTACACCCCAACTCTCTCCCTCTTTCTTATTATTTAAAACTGCACATCGCATGTACGTGATTCATTTGGAAATGTATGTAAGTATATATGTATGATATTCGGGAAAACAATATTTCTAGGCATATTTTGACGTGGAATATCTAATTATTACGTTGCAAATTCACATAATTCCTTAGACTCTCTCTCTACCGCCATTCTTTCAGTGTGATCCTTAAGGGGGATTTTTCTACTTAATTTTTTTACTGTCAACTTTGAAAAATCTAAATATCTTGAACGATCAGAAAACAATCTAGTTCTTCTTTTAAAACGATTCTCGCTTCTCCACTTTTTTGTATTATCGAAGTAAAATTTAGCTATCAGAGAATTCTCCTATAACGCTGTTGTTATTTTAAGGTAATTTCTTCTAGTTATGTAATATTAATATGGCATCGTAATATCAAATCATAAAACATCTTCTAGTAGAAAATGATGAATAGACTACGTTTTTATTTACTGGCGTTACACAATGCTATACAGAAACAGCGAATAAAGCATATATATTAAGCATATTTCTAACTAATTACACTATGAAATTTGGTAATACAAAGTAAACAAAAAGTTTGTAAGAAAATTCTTCCCATTAACTTCAATCTTGTCATTATAAAAATATTATTTTTATAGTTTCCTAGATGTTCTTTAAATTAGCCGATAGTGATGTTTATGTTTTGACTAAAAATTACTGAATTATTACATGTATCACAAAATCTCTTACGTAACTTCCAACATTATGTCAACAAAACAAATTAGTATGTACGCCCATATCTCCATACAGTTAGCTCTTCCGTACTGTTTAGTATTCTGCGAAAGTTTGCCATGTGGCCTAACTTGATGTACTGCGCTCGCCGTGTCTTGTCGTGTTTTGAACTTCCTACCAATCTCCCACCCCCACCTCACCCCCCACATCTACGTCATCCCCGCTTCATAAGTTGAATAAAGTTTTTTGACACCTCTCTAAACATTCTAACTTCCCTCTTAATTTGTGAGGTGAGTGATATATTTAAGAACAGTAACAGAAAAATGAAACCCTTGATAACTAATATCAGAATCAATAAATTCTTTTCGTAAGAAATTGAAAGCATAAAATTGCTCGATTTAATTGCATGATCCCAAAAGGTTTGCAGACACTTTGTAGTAGACTTTATTTCCAACATATTAAAAACATTATAGATTCACATAGACATACTACATAACCTTCTTGTTGTGTCAAATGTTATAAACTAGTATGTTTTGTGTGAAGTGTTTCCTGAAACATTGAAAATGTATGTGGATGACTAACAAACATCTGCTTTTTTTTTACCGTACAAATAATATAATTCAAGAAGATAATTTGAATTATACAAGCAAAAATTATGTCTTATATCTAACACATCCGCATGGTTTATTGCAAAAGGAATACCAATTAAGTCTCAAGTTAAATTTCAAATTAAGCTAATATTTGGGTTAATACAATAAGAGAAGCATTCACGTAAGATGTACGTAAATGAACAATAAATAATTAAAAGGTGCAACTTTAAACAATTGTTCTGCTAACATACTGTTATTCTGAAATGTATTTTTATAGAAGTAAAAGCATTTGACCAAATTCCGTACACGAACATTTATTTTATCTTTATTCACAGGTAAATTTGTATGTATTTCGCATTTTGGTTCGAGGTAATCCAACTTTTTGCCACCTAACGGTAATCCTAGGTCTGGGCCATGTTTTTGTTTATTATTCATGACTAGGAGTAAGGAAGACACATGGAGAGAATGACATATTTCCATAACCGTGCATAGTTTAATGTCCTGTCTGAGCAGTTTTTCGTCACAACTGTGGAAACTGAGACGATCAGAAAGTCACAGCTGCATTTTTGCCTCGGCTGGGAAAGGTAAATTTAATAATGAAACTACCCATGAGCGATTTTCTAAGAATTTTCTCATCCTCAATCTAAGCATATTTGTAAAATTCTCTTGTTCTCGAGGAATATTCGATTATTAAATTCTTCCCATTCTTCTGACAAACCTTTTCCTTTTCCATCTTTCGGATTCAGCAGTCTCACGCTGTCTTATCTTTATTTCTTCTTCCCTTCTTCCACATTTTATACAGGCAATTTTTTTATGACGTATTAATGTAATTGAGCAGATTCTGCACATCAAGCTTAGTGTATTGCATGAAGGTGAAGTTGCAAACACAAAATCCGCTGTCATTTCTCTGAAACACGCAGAATTCGAAACTTACATTGAAAAGTTATAAAGTTCAATTGTTTATGTTTGACGTTATTTGTACGTCCTCCGGCAAACTTCCAGCGTTTTTCCACACACATGTCTCGGCGCGAAGTTTATCTTTCTTTTCTCGCGGTTGAAGTATCAGGACGTTGGTAAGGAATTTATTTATGCTCTACCCGCTCGAGTATGTCCCGCACTGACACAACTCGCAAAGCAATGCTATAAAAGGTACACAGAGATTTTACATGATATACTCATATAACGATTTTTATATACCTACAACAGTAAAATCCTCAAATATTAGTAAATAGACAGACTAAAAGCACAGAAATAATAATGGCATAATTGAAAAAGAAAGACGAAATATAAAGATTATAGAAAACTAAAATACAAAATAAATTATTAAAAAATAGCATACCAATAAAATACAATAGAAATGAAAAATATTATAACTTCAAAATAATCAGGAAGATAATAACGAGCAATGCTAGAAGTAATTTATCCATTTTTAATAACGTTTCAATTCTTTATTCAAATTATTCTTGTAATTTGAAGAATAAAGACTGAAGTGGAAATCCTCCATTTTACTCAATTCACTGGATATAGAAATCATTCTCAAGTGTGGTGTATGTTTGTGCGATGATGTTTTCGGTTTCTTAAATTGTAATAACTTATGAGCTTTTAAATTGGAAGCTTGAGTACTAAACGACAATAATATTGTTACAACAATTCACCATTATATGCTAGACAATTGTCTATTTTGAATACAAACATTCTTTCAGCAAAGACTGTTCAATTGGGTAGTATAGTTAGGTAGACGTCTTTAACTAAACTATTATAAGAAACATAACAAACAGATTGATCGTTTTGTAGTAACATCGAGACTACTTTTTGAATTTTTTCAATTTGAATAATTGATTTGCAATAAGATGACGTAAATGAAACATTTGCAATTTAGCGCGTTTTATTAGTAAATATAACGTGTTACATTACTTTTGCATCGCTTCGCTATTGCAATGCTGTATTGCACAGTTTGGTCTATGTCCTGGTTTGCACATGGTTGTCAATTGTTAAACCGTTCTTTCTTACGTTTAAGCATGCATTTGCTATGACACCGTCTTAGAGAAATTTGATTTACACTTACTAGATAAGATGCAAGAAAAAAATCCGGGCGATATTTTACAATCGCAGGGCAGAATATGCAGCGAAGACGCGCTTAATACTTGAAGGTGCGTCGGGTTACGTAGATCCTCTGTTCAGGCTCGCTTGAGTCAGAATAAACGCATAAAATCATCATCAACGCATGGCTTCGTGCTACAAATATACGCATTCTCATATTCTTTGTGCAAGTGCAAGCAATAAGTTGACAAAGTTTTACCGCAATCGAATGAACGGCACGGCAACGCATGAAATACGAAGGAACAAACAAAAAAACAAACATTGATTTTCAAATTTTAGATTTTAGTACGCTAGCTGAAGTATTCCAGCACGGCTGTGCACGGGTTATAATTTCATTCTGACTCCTATCTGACGTACACCGCATGGTCTGGCAATAACAACACAGCCCATCAACAATGACCTGTAAGGGATTCCAGTAACACAAATTTGGGGATGTAAAGGATTTGTTACCGGTTTTTTGAGCTGGTCGGAAAGTTCTCTTGGCAGAGTTTAGAGCAACTGCTGCTTTAGAGCAATATTACTTATATTATTGCATAATATCTTTAACATAGTGTGCTGCGATATCACATCTAACTTATACCATTATTCCTAATACCACAAGGTTTTTGGTATTATATTAACCTCTTTTCCAAATTTTCAATATCACATTAATGTTTCCTAAGCATTTAACTTCATTACAATTTCATTTGTGAAAATGATCATTTACGAATTTCATTATTTTATGTCAAATTTCATATTTTTATTCCTTTTGCTTGTTTGCTTTTTAACTTTTTTACTAGTTTAAATGATAACGTTATTTTCCGATTTTATGTTACACTATTTAGAAGTCTGATGTTATTTATATACCTTTTTAATAACCTCGTCTTCGAATGAATTAAAAACAATATTAAAATTAAATTCCTCTTCGTTTCTTCATATTAATTCCTTGAGCTGCCATCCCAGATTTGTGGCAATTATCTTTGGATTTACGGAAAGAAAGAAATTGAAAAAATAAATTATTTCCCATCTTACATTCTTTCCTTTCTTTTTAGCTCTCCTTTCCGTAAATAATTAAATTTTTCTTCCGCCATTATTTTTGTTCTTTAGTGTCCTCCTTGCTCTTTAACTGTTATCCAAGACAGCCTTTAAAAGTAAATTTAAAAACTACATCCTTTTCTTTCTTTTTACTGTCCTTTCGCAGCCACAGTGACTTCTCTCCTATAGTCTACTTTAACAAAATAAATCCATCACATTATTTTCCATTATGTTTAATTATTCTCATCTATTTGCTTCCCCGTCTTTTCTTTGCTTTCATAAAAACCAAAGAATTCAATTTCTCTGTGTACCTTATTACATCTGCACCTGATCTTTACACTACTATAGAACAAATCGTACCTTATCTCTTCAAAGATGTAATCCAAGACTAAAATTCAATGTTAAATTTTCTTTATTTTTTACCAGAGAGAGATGAATTTTAAACGGCTGGTCAGCAATAGAATTCTAGCGTCTGATTGCTTTAATCGGTAGTTTTCTATGGTTTCTCGCGATCAACCATCAAGGCGATTGCTGGAGCAGTACCCTACAAACGGGCCACGTACGGCGCGCGAATCTTTTGCTTTCTCTTCCTTTTCTATCTTCAACTCTTTATTTTCACACAGACACTTACATACACTACACTACACACACGCGCGAGAGCTCAGTAACGATCTAGAGTTTGTTCCGGCTGGTGTCCGCTGGTAGAAGACCCCTGATTGAGGAAAACTCAAAAATAGATTGGCAGGTCGGCGTCAGATCTCCATTCAGTGGCCAAGATACCACCACTCCAGCAGAAAACATACACTAAGCTAACAGGACTAGTGAGTAAGAAGTTAAATCTCACGGAGTCTATATTCAATGTTAATAAATCTTCTATGCCTGTGTTGGTCAGTTACGAGAGGATGTAATAGTAGTAACTCATCTGCAACGTGACGTACCAAAAGGGATTAAGGGAAATAGATTGGAAACATTCCACGTGGTTTGTAAACCGTAGTCGAGGATGCTATTTCGCGATCCCCGTGGTAACTGAGGAATCGGTCGATAAGAGCAGTCACGCAGTAAACGCAACGAGGATGGAGAGACTGAGTACGCACAGGATATGGATGAGCGGGGTTGGGTGGGAAGTGGAGGATGGCTGGTGAATGGAGAGAGTGCGGAAAGTCAGAGAGTCACGGAAAACTATCAGAGGCAGCCGGCAGCTAGAATTCTCCAGATAGCGACAAAACTAAACCTAGTATGTAGCTAGTGTCGAAAATTCTGCACGTCAGGACTGGAACCTAAGATCTCCGGATAGAGGTGCTGCAGTAACATCAGTTGATGCCCTAGAAGAGTTATCTGGATGTCGGTGATACGGGATACGGGGTGGCAGGTTGGAATAGAATATCTGGGATGGCAGGAGTGAGGGTAAATGCAGCGGGTGTGACTGTACCGTCGGGGTCGCTGGCGCGGCGGCGGTATCCGGGTTCGGGCAATGAGGTCGGGCGTCACCTGCAGAGAAAAAACGACTTTCTGTTCTCTCTGAGCTGGCCGGAGTTTATATTCTGATATCTCTTCTTGCTAATGGCCTGCATCACATGTTGGAGAGTTTTAAAATTACAAAATCTCCACTGAAGGCACGTTCACGACGTATTAAAGAAAGATCAGTGAAGAGATAGACATCGCTAATTGCGATAAAGATATTTTCCCACATAAGAAGTACTGATGACGTACTTCGTACTGAAGCACGAAAGAAATACTGATATGCGCCAAGGAGAGAATAGAAACAGACGACAATGCAATGAAATTATCAACATGTTCATATAAAATATAAAACTGGAAAACTTTACCATTTACATTCCCTTACATTTTACGTGATACGAATTGTTTAGAGTGGTGGATGGTAAAGCAACGGGAGGAAGTATAAATGTAGGTACGAGAAGAAGTTCAAGTGCGATGAACATTTCTGGAAACACTCGAGTGAGCTAGAAAATGAAAAGAGGTTACGAAAGCAGAGAACAAGGGTTAAAGGAAACGCTGAGTAATAATATTGGAAATGAACGGAAGAAACGAAATGAAAAACGGATTGCTAAGAGGGTGCCTAGAAGTGCTAAAGCAGACGAAGAAAGGCGAGGAGGTTAAAAGAAGGGAAGAAAGAGTTCGTCAGGTGATTAGTGATAAGTGATGGTGAAGAAAGGAGTGGCGAGAAACTTGCAGCAAAATGGGAAATTGTCTAAAATCATGAAAGGAATGAATATGTTTAGGGAGAAAACGTTTTCATTCACATTTTTCTTCAATTTCAAACGAAATAGACATGAAGAGGGGCGATTAAGGAAAGAGAGTAATACTGCAAAAAGAGAGACGCTGGCAGGAATGTGGAACTGCTAGGGCAGTTAAGAAAGGTAAGAAGGATAAAAATGAAGAGAAGACATCGCAATAGCCATTGGCAAGCGGGAAAGAAGGGGCGAGAAAAGTGGTTTCGATAAATTCAAAAAAAGGAAGACGGAAAAGTGCAATAGAAAGGCCGAGTGGGCCGGTGGGGTTAGGTGGTCATCAAAAGAGGTGAATGTGTGACGAACCACATGAGTTGCGTGGGAATCTAATGGAGAGATGTGAACGTGGGTCATGAGGTGGCAGGCGGCGTGGGGCAGGCGGCGGGGTGGGGCGGGAGGGGGGGAGGGGCGGGTGGGGCGGGTGGGCGGGGGCTGGGTGGGCGGGTGGGGTGGGGGGCGGGGGGGGCGGGTGGGCGGGGGCGGGGTGGGCGGTGGGGGGGGGCGGGTGGGGTGCGGGGCTGGTGGGCGGTGGCGGGGGGCTGGGTGGGTGGTGGGCGGAGGGGCGGGGGTGGGCGGGGTGGGCGGGGTGGGGCGGGGCGGGGTGGCGGGCGGGGTGGGGCTGGTGGCTGGGGGCTGGGGCGGTGGGCGGGGCGGTGGCGGGGTGCGAGGGCTGGGGTGTGGTGGGGGGGTGGGGTGGGCGTGGCGGTGGGCGAGGTGATCGGCGGTTGTGGGGGAGTGAGGGTGGGTCAGACGGGAGGAGACGGTGGAGGGGAAGGCGCGGCGGGACAGGTTGGGTCATGGAGGGGGAGGTACATGGTGCGGATGGGAGTGTTAGGCGGGTGAGTCAATTAACCAGGCGGACAAGGCAAAAAAGAGGTGAGAGCTACAGCTGCGAGGAGGGTCCTAGAGGTGGGGAGGTACAGGGCCCGGGACCGCGAGTGAAGGACGAAGCAGTGTGTTTGGGTGAAACCAGGGCGAGGCGGGGCGAGGCGGGGCGAGCGGCGAGCGGGGAGGCGGGGCAGGCGGGCGAGCGGCGAGGGGCAGGCGGAGGGAGGGGGCGAGGCGGAGGCGCGAGAGGCGGGGCAGGAGAGGGAGACGAGGCGGGAGGAAGGGGAGACGAGGCGGGACGAGACCAGGCCGGGGTAAAATGAAGCTCGGGGAGACCAGGCGAGGCGAGACGAGCGAGGCGGGGCGAGACGAGGTGGGGAAGCGTGGCGTGAAGCCACGAGCGGGGTAAGGCGGGAGAAGCCAAATCGACAGCTGCGAGGGGGAACTAGAGGTGGAAGGTACAGAAGCCCGGGACGCGACTGAAGGACGGGAACGGTGCGGTCGGGGTGATACAGGTTTGGGGCGAGGCGAGCGAGGTGGGGCGAGGCGGGGCGAGGCGGTGCAAGGCAGAGGGTCGGAGCGAGCGGGGAGGGGAGAGACGAGGCGGGGTGAGATCACTCGGGAGACCAGGCCAAGCGGGGAGAGACGAAGGTGGGGAGAGGCGCGGCGTGGAGACACGAGGCGGGGCAAGGCGGGGACAATCCAAATCGACAGTGCGAGGAGGGATGAAAGAAACGGAGCGGGAGGTCCGTGTGCGATCAAGGGAGAGGTCAAAGGCGTGGGGGAAGATCCAAGAGAAGAAGTAGCCGGGGGGGGGGGGGGGGAAAGG
>BOPP01000144.1:17992-39313 GCA_017312745.1 Gryllus bimaculatus
GGAGGCGCTCCGAGCTGAGTGCAAAGTTGCCGACGTCCTTGGGCGTCTCCCGTCCTGACGACGCCGTGTGGGCGTCGCGACGCAAGCAGGCACCGGCGTCGTTTCTGCGGGGCAAATGCAGAAGGAACCACCCAACAGACGCGCGATGTAGTAGCAGTGGTTCAGCAGTCTAATGCACATTCCCGCGCTTTTAGGCATATTGTTACTTTTCTTTGAAAATACGTAAGTCCTATTTTACTCGGCTTGTACTTGAATAGAATATTACCTTTTGCAGAAGTGATGTGCATATCATGTAAAAAGGTTCCAGCTGACAAAATTTTTAAAAAAATCGTGAAGAAAAGCTGTATCTTACTTTTGCTAATAGTAGAACCTGCTCGCGCTACATTTGTGGGCAAATATCTACCCAAAACTAGTGGTAATTAACAGCACTTACATTCTAGACTTCTTCCAACTTTTATCGTTTTTCAAAATTCAGAGTTCAACGAAAATGAGACTTGCTAATTATTTAAGTGTGTTTAGCTCTGTCAATAAAAAATACAACGAAAAAAATTAGAAGAGTTTACAAAAGAGAAATATACATTTCAATAACGTGAAGAAGAAATTACATGAAAACTATTCTTTAACAAAAACTGTCATGACTCTATTTTAAGATCAAATTTTTTGGGATTCATTAAATACAAAAATCCCAAACTCCAATATTTTACTTTTAAAATGTTAAATTTTTGCAATTTTCAAATATAAAGTTTGCCATAAATGTTACCAGCACAAAGGTCTTACTGTTCTTTGATACATACGAGGAGAAAATTTAAAGAAAGAACTTGAACTCATTTGGCAATTTGAAAAATGTTGACGCTTGATGAAAAATACCCACATAATCAAAACAATATCCTTATGAAACACGCATGATTTCACTTTGTTTAGGTCAATTCGGGAATATATTTTTTGGAGAAAATCTGAACGGTTTAGGTGCTAGCGTAGACAAAAAGATAAATAAACAGAAATTTTGGCGCCAATCTATTATTTACGTATATGAACACGATTTGTCCAATTTTTCATTACCAGGCCCGGCAAAATTACTTGTTTTGTTGAAAAATTGCTTCGTCTTTTTCAGCTCACATTTAGAGTTATTTCTCTTATACATAGTAAGGAGAGAAAGTAAAAATAATTACTGTAGGTGGAAAGAAGACTGAATAATGAGTTCACGAAACTTTGGCATCAATTAACTTGAAACGTCTTAAAAGTTCGTCATTTCAAAGAGTCAATTTTACAGCCCGACGATAGCCAATCGTCATATTAGGAGCACAGCCGTCAATAAAAATTTGGATTATGCATACTGGAATGTTCCCTTCTATGCAGTTTAATTTAAAAACTTTGGATGGCAATCAAGGAAATCAAGTAATTTAGTCGTTGATTTAAATAACATATTTTAAAGAGAACAGTCACTGAAATAAATAACTTCTTTTTTCTTTCTTTCCAGTATCTATTTTTGTCTCCTACTCCTTTTCCTTGTGAAATAGTTCTGCGGCCGCCGTCTTCACCACCACTGTCACCGCATACTCTGTCAAAGTCTCTCCACAAAATTTCTGCCACTGCTCTTATCAATGCTAATCAAACCAACGCTGCGTACTCGCCACCGATCTTGCCTTTAACCGGCTTTTACTCATTTACGCATATTTTTGTAACGCGATTACTCGCGTGTTGGATTTTATCTAACAAATGTTTATGTTGAAGTTATTGTTTTATAATGAATCAAATTCGTGCATTAATATTCCGAGATATTTGATATTGAGGTGTACAACGTGTATAGATATAATAATGCAAATAGATGACATGTACACGAATCATTCTTGTTTATAATAAACATTCGATTCAAAATGTCAATCAAAAAGTATTATATGAAGTAAATTTATTTAAGAAAGGCGAACCATAGACTACAATTAATACAATAAACAATATAACCAGCACATTGAAACAAAGAGGGACATTTATGAACTAAAATGAGCTTTCTCAGAATATTAAACTCATTGCCAACAAAAAGTTTTTCTTGGGTGTTCTTTTCCGAAGATTTTGAGTAAATATAACATTGCCGCGTGAACCTGTTTGCCGCATTGGACAAGAAGCGCTTTTTTCCTGTCTTGGTTGCTTCCTGACAGACCTAGTACTCTAAGAAGAAAAAAACAACAACGTAGTAACAGAACTTACAGCGAAGAGATAGCGGACGATATTCTTGCTAAATATATGAATATTTCCTTTGATTTAAGGCATAAAAACATTATCAAGATGAGATACTAAGGTTCTCTGATCTTCACGCAAGTATTCTAGACATAAAAGGAAGTGAATAACTGACAGAAAAGTGTGTGAAAATTGTATCGTATTATACAGCTCTTGCTCGCCCGTGACAAAATATCTAACACGTCGCGTCGCATTAACCAGCGCCTTGTCATATTGTTTCCCTTCGCAGAACTGATACGACCGATGAACGGATGCAGATTTGAATTGTGCCGGAAGGCATGGCTGGAGCGTTTTCTCCGTGTGGTGAAAGATGTCAATGATATTTAAATAAATCCAGAATTGTAATTTTTTTCTAAGAGCGCGAGTAATGGCGGGTTAAACCTCCATCCACGTCTCTCTCCCTTTACTCTCGTGTCCTTTTTCCTACTCCGTAGCCACAACCGCTACCCAAGCTTCCGCCCTGGCCTTATCTTGCCACCTCGTCCGCCGTTAACGTCAAAGCCTGCTTTACGTCCGGTCTCTTCTCCACAACCCACTGCTACATACCTCTGCAATGCTCCACCCCGCCACCCCGTCTCGGCCACGCTTCACTACTGCCGCCGGCTCCACCACCACTCTCACGATCAACACTACTTTCATGATTATCTCCTTGCCTGGGTCCACCTCCATTTCATCCTCCGCTTCAACCATCACCTCAATCGCCGCCTCAATTTTCCCTTCAACTGTCGCCTTTGCCTCAACCTCCGCTTTGTCTCAACTTACACCTTGCCTCAACTTCCACTTGGCCTCAATTTTCACTTTGCCTCAACTTTCAGTTTGCCTCAACTTTCCATGTGCCTCAACTTTCCATTTGCCTCAACTTTCCATTTGCCTCAACTTTCAGTTTGCCTCAACTTTCGACGTGCCTCAATTTTCACTTTGCCTCAACATTCAGTTTGCCTCAACTTTCCATGTGCCTCAACTTTCCATGTGCCTCAACTTTCCATTTGCCTCAACTTTCACTTTGCTTCAACTTTCACTTTGCCTAAACTTTCACTGTACCTCAACCTCTACTTCTCAACCTCCGCGCACGCCTTCAACCTCGCTTCCTCCATCCCCTCCTTCATTTCTTCCGCCCCTCCCCCGCCCTCTCCTGTCGCCTCCGCCCCCGAATGGCTCCATTTGTCGAGGGGCGCGCTCCTTCCGCGGAGAGGCCCGGCGGGCGAGAGCGAGGCGGGCGAAAGGCAGCGAGAGGGTGGCGCGGCGCGGGTGGGCGTGGAACAATGCATCGATTTCCGAAGTGATCCCGCCGCAAGGAAGCCGTCTCAGGTGGCATGCGGCCCGCCTTTCGCCCCCGCCCCCGCCCCCGCCCCCGCCCCCGCCACCGCCACCCCCCCGCCTCCGCCCCTGCCCCCGCCCGCGCCCGCGCCCGCCGCGCTCTCCGTGCAACCGAAGGCAGGCGCTCTCTGGTCGCTGCTACGGTGCGACTCAGGTTAGTTGCGGTCGCGATCGACAGCCAAGCATCCGCGTCTTTCCTTCGCGACGAGATTCAAAACTGCCTTCCGATACGCGTGGTGCGGAGTGTGTTATTGATGATGATGCCGTTTCTGTGGAAAGAAATAACGGAAAATGGTGGTTGTTTTATAATTATTTGAAACTATCCCCATTAGGCTCAATCTTCTCCACCCTACGTCACATACAGTTTTTACTGTTTTTTGACTAAATAAATAAATCTCCGGTTTGCCTCAAGCTCTGCATCCCCTCAACCTCCACCTCGCCTGAACCTTCGCCCCCGCCTGCCATTTCTGTCCTGGCTCGAAAAATAGGGGAGGTGAATTGGATGGCTCAGTGATTAATTGGTGTCACTGATGCGCATTTAAATGAGAGTTCCTGAGGTTCGTGTCCCAAAGGTGGTACGAATTTGAACACTAGATAGGCAGCTAGGTGGAATTCAGCCGCTGTTTGGTGAAGAATTCTAGCGGCCGGCTTCTCTGACCGGTAGTTTTCCGTGGTTTCTCCGATCAGCACAAGATGATTGCTGGAGTAGAACCCTAACGAACGGGAATGCAGACAACAGGACCGTACTTTCTGATTTTGATTTTTATTGTAACAATTTTGCATTGATATGAATAAGCATTATAGGAAATATTATAATCGTATTTACATGGAAAAGAAAAAAATATTGAAAAAATGTGCCAATTTCCGTTACGATCATGAATGAGGTCAGCGTTCACCATCGACCAATGGCATTCGTGGGCAAGAGGCCGACAAACAGAGGATTGAGATCACCTAATATGTACATTCCCACCAACACCTCATAAATTAGTTTTTGCAGTATGTCTTAACCTTCTCCACATACTTCATGTTCGACAAAGGTGTAGTAAGAGAGAGGAATCGAATGAATTCGAACTTAGACCAAATAACAATCATCCCAATAAACCAGTATTTATTGAAGTACTGCTCCAGCATCAGCCAAGAGGAACGCGTGACTGCCAATATGCAGTAATGAATGACAGGGCACTAATCAAACGTAATTCGATGCAATGCGTCTCTCATACAGGCCTGCCTCATCCACCCTCAATCGCAGAATCACCGCTAAAGACCGCCCTCCTCCGAACTCCTACGTTCTCTAAGCGTATTCAATTACACCAACGATCCCTCGGTGTTGTACTCGGCTTTGTACTCGCTCGATATGCGCATACGACGTATGCACCTTCGCGGAAACTGAGATTCCATCTTGACGCAAAGGGGGAGCTGTTTATTCACGTGGCAAGGCTATTGACGCAAGTAGTGGATGGCGCTCTATAAATAGATTCTGATTAGTCTCGTTCTGTAATTCGTATTCATACGGTGAATGAAATACGTGATGGGAAATTACCTCAGGCTTGACGGAAAGTTCATGACAACTATTTTTTACAGGATAATACATGTTTAGTTCTGTTGAGAGTGTGTAATTTGCAATAAAGGACATTAGAGCTAAGAAGAAACAAAAGAAGTTGACTGTTCCATTTTGGAATCAGCGTACTTACATGTGTTAATACATAAATTTATAACAACATCGACAACTATATCTCTTAAGTAAAATGGAAAACAACAATAGCTTGTGAAACACGTAAATAAATATAATAAAAGCACTTAAATTGCATACAAATAAGCGAACGTGCACTAATGCTATCTAGATTCTTTCAAAGTTGTCCACCAAAGAATACTACTTTTTGTAAATGAGACATTATAAGGCTCTAAACACTCTCAGAATCATTACCAGATAATCTTATGACATATGTCATTGTTACGGCAATGATTTCACATAGCACATAGCGTACCCTATTTAGTAAGCAAATCTACCACTTTATATTTATGTACATGCATATGCATGTATGATGTATTTCTGATTTTCAACTTTTCACTTTCCGTTGCCTACAGACGGTCCTTCTGATTGGTAACTCCAGGTGCAGCCACCATGTCACCTACCACCATGTCACGTACTGTTTGCAACCATCACACCGAGAAACCATATCGACAATGGTACATATATAGGATAATTGTTGTTCGCAATAATTTATTTTATATTATATGGTGTATGGATTAATTGATAGATTGATCAGATGACGGGTGCGACTACGGCACAGATCGAAAGTCCCATAAGTGTAGTGCACGTTTTAATCGCTGGGTGTGACGGTGATCATCACCATTCGATGGTGAGATCCGACGCGGACCAACACGTCGCTCGCAAGGTTTTCCCCGCAATCGGTCAAGCCTCCGAGGCATCTGACCACTTGATTTCTCCTCCAGGCAGCGGCTGAACGCGATCCAGCTACGTAGGTACTGTCCAAAATCCGCCACTTTCAGGACTCGATCCCTTGGACTTCAGACAGAGTTTCTGCAGATCTAGAGGCATTGCTGGTTCTGAGGTAACGCAGCCCGTCATACGTTGATTGATTGATTCAAGTAATAAGTTAGTAATCCCGGGTGCGTGAACGGCTAAAACCATTTATCCCGTAAGTATGGTGCATGTTTTATCCCTGGATGATGAGATCCGGCGACGGCCTATGCTGTTCTCGGTGCCTAGTGTGGTTTTCCACAACCAGGTATCTCCCACCAGCGGGACACCGCCTCAGTCACGTAAAGCTCTAGCCCCCGACCGTTCTCCCAGCCGTGTGGTAGTGTAGTGAACGAAAGAATGTGTGGAAGAAAGAGGTGAAGAAAGATGACAAAGAAGAGGACGTAAATACCGCGCACGGTCCGTGGCCCATTTTCTGGGGTACTGCTCCGGCATTCGCCTGGTATAGATAGATCCGAGAACACCCGGAAAACAACCGATCAGAGAATCAGGTCACTACAATTTTCCTCCAGACAGCGACTGAATTCGAACTAGCTGACAAGCTAAGTGTGAGTTTGTATAAATAAGTTACATTTAAAATCCTCCCACCCTCGGGTCTCGAAACTAGTACCTCCCAGTCAGAGGTACTGCAGAACATTGATGCCCTGAGCCACCTTTCCCGATACGGTCATAAGTCTCGTATTGAACCGTATCCAGACGCTGAGCTTGCATGTTGTGTCACATTTTACGATGACTCGTGATTTTCGCGGAGCCACAATCTGACTGCTTCCCCTCGGCCCATTCCTTTCTCGTCGATGATGGGGCGAAGGTAGTAATTGTGTGTGTGTGTGTGTGTGTGTGTGAAGGTCCGTTGCTACCTGCTCTGTGGCGGATTGAACCCGAAACAGGGTTACATGCACAACCATTAAAGACACGTGCAACCCCGAGCAGATATCCCGAGGAATATCAAATGTTGACGCGTTTTGTGTCTGGTAGTTATATATTAAGGATGTAATCACAGCAGCTCGTGTTTTCTTATTGACAGAACGTACGAGTAAAATCTACTCGCCACTAAACACCACTTCACTACTTATGAACTCATTTAAATATTATTATATAAACGTACTTTTTTTGTGCATCTAATATTCACGGTTAGTTGGTCTAATATATTTAAGCCTAATGGCAATAGTAAGGGAAAAGCTACCATTAAAAAGTAGCTAATGAATAAAGTGTAATGAAGTCGATGGATATGAAGATCCAAGGAAAGGAGTCTAATAGTTTTTTCTCGAATATGTATGCACGTTTAATTGTAATAAACGTAGAACCTGTACAATAATTATGCAAGAACTACCAATACTAAGAACCAGAAAAAAGAATGAAAAAATATGTATAAAACGTGTACAATACATTACAATTTATTTCGGTACCTTGTAGATTGATTAATGATTTTTCATTATTTCTTCTCCTCACTCTATCCCTATTTCTTCCCTAATTACAGATGGCGATGGAAACGTTGGAATACTTAGTCAGTTAATGTAAAACGCCAAGCTCGCAAAGAAACTTCGGTTTCAGTATTTCAGGAACGTGATCACAAACAAATACCCGTCTAAAAGAGAAGATAGAGCACGTGTCCAATAGCATTTAGAGCTTGTTCACACCGAATAACTTCGATAACCGGTATAAATTACACCATTAACGTTTGACATGATTGTAGCATTACGGGACATCCGTTCCGTTTCCACGTGCCAGAATCAGCCGCATTTCTCATGCTCGGTGAACCATTGTCTGAACTTATTCACTACGTGATTCGTTCACTTCATCACTTCGCGCTTTCCGCGTACACAACCACCCGCATCCAATTTACAGCAAAAAAATAGGCCATTCCCCTCGTAATGAAATGTAAGTGGAATAAACGAGGTGTTTTGATATTGCTTTGAAAATGTCATGGTTAAAAACAGTTTGCAGTATTTCCTCATTTCACAAATAAATTTGCCCATCGTTGAAAGCCATTTCCTAAACAAACAATTAATAGAAAAAAAACCGCGTCGGTTCTCCGATGGACATATGACGGGAAAGGGTAGTTGAATCCGTATTGTGGTATAAATGCGTGTTTTGTGTCACGTATATAATACTCAGTTTGTATGCGAAAGGTGACCCCCGGTTAATCGATTTGAACCGGCATAGGTCGCGCAGGGATAGAGTACCGACGGTAACAGGAATTTCGACTCTCGATGATCTGATCGGTTGTCTTCCGTGGTTTCTCGGATCAACACCAGGTGAATGCCGGATCGAAACCTTAACAAACGATTTTCCTTGTCCTATCCTCAGCCCATACTTACTCACATATTTACATGCCATTAACTACCGCACACGTAGGAAGGCCAGTCGGGAGATTACTGCTCGTTCCGGAGAAAACGGAGCCCAGCAGGGGAAATACCTCGAGGAGGGAAACCTGCTAGCCATCATGTAGGTTGGCAGAGGATATCACATTCTAGCAGGGGAAGAAGACCTCCCCTTACAAGCATATAACATGCACCACAGTTACTGGACAAACGATGTAAGATTCTTTCTCGAATAAATAGCTTCCCTATGTAGGGACAACTTGAAATTTCACATATAGCTAATCTTTATTACATCTCATTTAGTCATTACATATCATTTTTTTCTCGCAAGGTATCGAAAACTCATTGGTACCATCGTCAGGCTAAGTCATGTTTTTGTACCCTATATACTTTTGTCAAACTAAGACACCATGTGCATGATTGATAAAGGTGATTTAGCCAGATGATGGAACAAATACGGTTCCGAAAAGCTGCGAGAAAAAATCATATGTAATGATTAACTGAGATGTAGGAAATACCAGTTATATATTACACTCAAGTTGACTCAAAGTAGTGAAACTAATTATTCCATGGAGAACTAACAACACATAGACAACTTCCCTTTCATCATATTGAAATGGCGTAAGGGATTAACGCTTCCTGCAACAATTCATTCACACTACACATTCAGAAAATGCACATCTTGTATTAATGTTTGTTTGTGTTAAACAACGTCGTCGACGATTTGCTTCAGTTCCCAATGGAGGAATGGGGAATTTTGCGTGCAAACGTTGGCTCACCTGCGTGGAGACGTCGACCTGGCGCGCGAGCGGCGGCGCGGGGGAGCGGAGACAGCTCGGGGGTCCTGCAACAAAGGAATTTCACGTTCAAAGGTTGGCAGCAAAATTGAAATGTAATTCATTATTCTATAATTAATTTGGATCTCCAATCCATTCTGTTTAAAGTGGAGATCAATTAAAAAAATAATTTTATACGATACAAAAATAAAGTTTTCCATTTTCAAAATAATGTTTAAGTTACTTAACAACTGCCTGGTCATTGTCAACTGCAAGTATATTTAGATAACAAAACAATAATGATATTGATGTTTTTTTATTTAATATAACATGACATTCACAATATTTTAGTAAATTAAATACTTTTTAAATTTTACATATTTTTAAGAAATGCGTGAATTTGTTAATTTCTGATACAGAACAAAAAACAACACACATATAAATAATTTAAGGCTTTTTTAGGTTTACGAATATCACGACTATCAGTAATTAGATTAGCATTAAAAAAGATAAATCTCATTTACGTCGTACATCGCTATTGATATTTTGGACTAGTACATGACAGTGGTTTACATTGAGTTTTGAAGAGTTTTATATTATATTAATTACGTCATGTAAACAAAACAAATATGGAAAAAGAAATGGGTTGATTTATTAATCACGTTCAATATATCGGTATAAAAATAAATATATTGAGAAATAAATAAATAAACATAACGATTGCAATGCTTTAGTCAATGTTGTTCCACACAAGAATAAGGGGTTAAAAGTGAACAGAAACAGAATATAAATACAGAAAGGCACTAGTTTGTATTTGGTGGTTTGAAACGCTACTTGCAGTTGATGTGTAGTAAATTAAAATTATATGACAAAATTGTAGTGGAGAGTAAATGAACTCTTGCTTTAGGGAGCGTTCATTTGTAATCACTCTTCTTTATTACCGCAGTACAGAGGAACATTATTTCAATTGCCTTAACAATACTATCTCGATCGGAAATCAGTTGTATATATGTATATATGTATGTATGTATGTATGTATGTATGTATGTATGTATGTATGTTTGTGTGTATGTATGAGTGTGTGTGTGTGTGTATGTCAGGCTTAACTCTGCTAGATTAGCCCTTTAAGCTGAAACTTGGTAAATACGATAAAAATAAAATCTATATGGACCGTTTAATTTTCACTAAACATGTCACATTAAGAATATTGCAAAATTCTTTATTTTTAAAACACTCATGTGTTTTCGTTTAAAACGAAGTTTGAGCTTTCTACTCTATTCTTTCTACATGAGATTTTTGCTTTAAAAGAAATGAGTAGGCCCCAGACGTTGTATCTCTTGCTCTTATAAACCGAATTTTAGTAAAAACACTAAATTTGAATACAACAATAACAATAATGGAATGGGCACTTCTCAGCCATCATTTGTTTATTATTTCATTGGGTGAATTGAAATCAATCTATTGAAAACATTCCAAATTTACTCCTCAAGAAAACTTGTGACTGTAAGTTTATTATTACCAAAGCGAATATATCGAGTTTTCAGTATATCGAGTATATCAAGTTCAGAGAGTGTTTTTAAATACAAAGATTTTTTAGTGTTTTTTTAAATGCAATGAACAGCAATGGTTTGGACATGTGTCCTTTCACAGTGTTCAGCGATTATAATTATATGTCTTCCATTACATTTTCTAAGTTAAGTGGAACAGTAGAATTTATTTGCCGTACTTCCCTACAACGTACCTCTATGGATCTTGTAAATGTAAAAAATTAGCGTCACAATTTCAGGAAGATATTCAACTCTGTGTCCATAGTGAATAATAATTGTATTGTTCCATAATTTGTAAAACTCTCATTTCATTCATCTTCAAGAATTAATAATCAACGGCATGAAATAATGTTTTGGGGATTTTCAGTTTTCTGTATAGTGAATATGTAGAACTTTTCGAAAGTTTCAGCAGCCACTTCCCAAACAAATATACATTTTGGCGTGTACCCTTGAATGCACGAAACTTTAAAATACTCCCATCTTTCTGATCCATGTTTAAATCATATTGATTTTTGTGTCTTGGTTGTTTTCTGCATAACTTGACTCAACTGTAGATCTTTAAATGATGCCATGCATTTAAAAAAAGTCTGTGTTAGTTTTTAGTATTGAAAAATTTCTATGTTCCGCATTTCCTCTAGTTTTAATTTACGGATCAGTATAAATTATTTAGAACTCAGGTTCACTTTGTTTTACACGCGTGTTACCAACTAACTTTAAGACGCATACTAAATAATTTTAAGTATTTCTATTATTTAGTGTTAAAGTAGTAATGTTTTTAATACTGCCAGTTTTATTAAAGCAATTAAATTTGTACTAGGTGTACGGCAATAAAAAGATAACTTATATAACAGCTTACATAGTACGTAAGAAGTAAAAACTGAAAATATAAAGTGAAAATAAACTGGCCTAAAAGTAAATTAAGCTACAAACCCAACCCAACTTAGAAAGTCATATAGTCAAGCTAAAATATTAAACCAATACAAAGAAAACTACATAAAACGCGCCTGCATTTTAATTCCAACCAACGAAAAAGTGGCCGGCGACCTCACGCGGACGAGGAAAACAACGGAAAGAAAGTTGCAACGGAAAGAAATCGGGAAACGTCAGACAAACACTAAAAAGAAGAATGCATAAAAACTCTAAAAAAAGATGGAAAAGAGGGCGTTCATAGAAAAGTACCCAACAAAGAAGCAAACAAACGAGGGGATAAAGAAGCGAGAGAGAAAAAAATAAAAAAAAGCTACGTCTGAAGGTACGCTGCGCGCCTGCCACCTCCTCTTGAAAAGTTGCAAAGCGCCAGAAGAACACGGAGGAAAATGCCGGAGGCATGACAGAGCTCGAAAAAAAACAACAGACAGGCGAAAAAAAAAGCATCGAGACAAAGGAAAACTAATGATGCGCGTCCTAATTACCGTCGTCTTCAGACTTCACGCGACCGACGGATCAGGGGGCGGTGTCTTCACGGCCCCCCACCCCTACCCCCATACAGCTGGTGACACCCTCCGCTGAAGGGACCGTTTTAATAAAAGCGACGAGAGAGCACTCATTAATATCGGCGGTTGTGTTCGTGGGGATGGGAAAGACGTGGAGGTAAGGGCTGTGGTGATGGTGATGGGAAAGGTGTGGAGAAGGAGGGGAGTTGTTGTTATTGGCTGTTAGTGGGAGGAAGAGGTTGGGATGGCAGAGAAATGGTAATCGTTATTCTGATGGCGTTGAGAGTGTTGCTGTTAATAGGTGGTGTGATAACAGTGGAGGCAATTCTAATGTGGATAATAGGTAATGGTAGAAATAGTTATAGTTCTGTTGTCGTTATTGTCGTTATTCTTGCTGTTGTTTTTGTTGTTGTTGGTGGTGGCGATGATGGTGAATATATTGTGACTCTTGTGTATTAGTGGATGTCATTTTTTTAAACGTGCTGGTACGTTTGAAAAAAATTAAGTATTGTCTTGTTAAATTTAGTATAATATTCTGGTATTGAGATGGGACAATATGCAACATGTTCGTGTTGGAATGGAATATTATGCAAATTATAACAAGAGAGAGGTGATGGCATGGTGACTAAATAACAAACAGGCGAATGATCATGTGTTCCGAGAAAAAGACAAGTGTGTGACATGTGACATCGAGTCGTTAGAGAAAGTGGGGTGTTTTTATGATCATAAGTCAGTAAATAACATCCATAATAATCTATGTAACCGAAATGTGGAAACTAAAAAGCATGACACACGGATGATCTGAGAGAAAAGAAGAAGAGAGAAAAATATAAGGAGCTTGTAGAAAGACAAATGGCAAGAAAGAAATTTAGTTGAAACCAAACTGCAACAAAGGAAAGAAAACATTTAAAAAATAAGAGGGAGAGACAATATTACAGAAGTATATCAGGAAAACGGAATTTGAGTTTTGGATTTGCAAAGTGAAGTAAAAGAAGAACTGGAAAGGTACAGTTCAGATCACCAAATCATTGATGATAAGGGTGCCTTTCAAAGCGTAATGGATAAATGCATTATATTTTTATAAGGTAGAGGAATAATGTTTCGTTATAAAATTATTTTTCAAAGATAAAATTATAAAATATTAGTTTCATTATATTAGATAATTTTCAGACATTACATATCACTCATGCAATGCACTCGTGTATTAAATTTTAAAAGCTAATATTTGACTACGTAAGGGATAAATGCATTATATTATTTGATGGCAAAGGACAAGTTTTCAGTATGCAATTATTTTTCAAAGATAAAATTAAAATATATTGGTTTCATTGTATTAGATAATTTTCAGACATTACATATCACTCATCCATTCGTGTATTAAATTTTAAAAGCTATTATAAAACTAAAATTCGACTAAGCTAATAACACCACAGAGCGTTGCACAAATAAAGCCTCGCGAATTGAATAACATGATATTTTACTGGATTGTGAATTATAAGCACGCAATTCAATTTTAATACAAACGGGATGGCCGCAAATGCAATTGTCGCTCGGATTTGGTTATTACCACAAAACAAGATAATGAAAAAGAAGGCGACAACAATATTAATAGTGACATAATAAAATTATATTGCTGTACAATAAAACACGTTTGAAGGCTCCATAGCTTAGGTGTCAAATGTGTGTTTTCACCTCATTCTCTGAAATATAGGGCATCAAATTGAAATTCAGTTACTAAAAAATAATAATTAGTATTATCTTGATTTAAAAACACTTATGATGATGAAAATAGCAAAAAATATTTCTGATTTCGCAAATGAAAATGCAGACAATGAGACAATGAGGCATCGTTACTGTCCAGTAAGTACTTGACAATTACTCTTCTTCATCCAGAAGATTGAGCTCCAAGTGAGCTCTTAGGATATTTTGATTGTCGAAGAAAAATATACGTTTTTTGGACCAGACAAAAAAAACAACAAATTTGTCCTCATTCTTTCGATTAATTTACATCAATTTGAGAGTTAAACGAAACGGTGTAAGAGATAATATTGTTACACTTCAGTTGAAGAACTACTGCAGTAACATAAAGAAATTTGTTATTATTTTAGTCGAGTGTGGGAAATTAATGTAACGGTTTCATTTCCCTCCGTTTCTCCCAGTTCCCATACATTTTCAAACAACCTACGAACATTTATTGTAGAAGAACCAGGCAGTCTGTTTTCAGTATGTTAATTATTAGGTTGTATGCTGTTAGTACATCGTGCATTATATTAGACAGAATTGGACAGAATTGGATGCATATACACGTAACTCTAAATCGTGCGTGTCCCTGCAATCGCGCCCGACCTCGCCAGCTTGCCGCAGAATAGCAGTGCACTCACTGTTAGCAAATGGCACTAATGATCTCTCGCGGCCTTTCACGTTTCTGTGGCAAAATTTGAGGTAATATTTAAAGGAGCGTTTGAGGGAATATCCGGGATGACGTTCGTGGAACATGTGGGAGAACATTTGGAAAAACAGGGAACATCTGGAGAAAAAAATAAGGGATCATTGGAGTGTTCATCCGAATAAACATTTGAAATATTATTAGGGGGAACTTTTAGAAATTTGCGCGGAGGCATTCGGCAGCAGGAACGTGTGGGGACCATTGGGAACATGTGGGGAATTTTTAAGGGAACGCGTGAGAGCCAATAAAGGATATAATATGGGGAACGTGGCGAGATCCCTCGCATGTTTCCAGCATGGGTGAACATGCGAGGTAACACGTAAACATGCGAAGGAACTTGTGGTGGATAAGCGAGCGAACATGCGAAGGGGGCAAGCGGGGATGAGGCGGTGCGAAGTATTGAGTGAAGATTTAGCTTTTGTGGGCCCTAAAAAGAAGTAGTGTGGTCAGAACCAGCAGAAACTAGAAATCTATGTAAAATTAAACTGACTCATTGAAAGGCCTGTTAGGAAGGGCCAACAATACTTCGGTGTACACTTGTTTGAAGCATTAAGTTCAGATGCAGTATAAAGTATTTTGTATTTTTAAAAGAATTATTTGTAGGCAAGCAGTAAACTTAGAAATCTTTGGGAAGGTTCCAGATATTTGTTAGTTCTAAAAAAAATAAAAGAATAATACATTTTGAAATAAATTTATATATTAATTTCTCTTGTTCCCGAATCTTCGACATACCTATTCCTCAACCTACAATTTTCGTTCATATCACACCATTTATCCGAAGGAAACGCTTAAAATCCGATACTAGGGCCTCGTAGGGCAGTTAGCGGGGAGGTACCGCACCTCAAAGACCTTTGCCTGGAGCGAGTCGTAAAAGGGCTCAAATTTCCTTCCGGGTCAGCGCCGCACAAAGAGGTGGGCCTTTGAGGAAAAGTCGCCCGCCCGCCCGGTCACTGAGCCTTCTCTCGTAGAGATGAAGACTCGGGAGCGTTCAGAGAATGGGGTGACGAGTAACCGAAGAAGGGGTCATTATTTCGTACGAACGAAAGACGTGAGACGATGGATCTTCATTCTTTCAATTACTTTACCTCAATTTCAGAGTTAAACGAAATGGTGTGAGAGAATAATATTGTTACACTTCAGTTGAGGAACTACTGCAGTAACATAAAGAAATTTGTTATTTTTTTAGCCGAGTGTGGGAAATGAATGTAACGGTTTCATTTCTCTCCGTTTCTCCCCCTTCCCATACATTTTCAACCACCCTGCGAACATTTATTGTAGAAGAACCAGGCAGTCTGTTTTCAGTATGTTAATTATTAGGTTGTATGCTGTTAGTACATAGTGCATTATATTGGACATCAACTTCTAAAACATAGATAATTTTTTTTTTAAATTTACCTTCTTCTATTCCCATAGTACAATTCTGTCATTTGATGGCTGCAACCTGTTGCATTATGATACTCATTACGATAAAGATTTCATTATGATACAGGTTCTTGGCCATTCAAAACCAAGTATTGACAATTAATAACTGAGAATCGTTCCAGTAAATGTTTCGTTGGATTTTGAACATTGAAATTGCATTTATATTATATTACGCTTGTCAGTTTCAATTTATTTTCTTATTAATCACTTTTACGTAGAATATTATTTAAAATAAACTGAATCGTAATTTCAATTTGATACTATTTTATTAGTGCATTAAACCATAGCATCCTGCGGTAGGGTAGAGAGTGAGCTGTCCACTAGGTGACCTTGGCTGAGTACTGCATGTCAATTGTCACGAAACGATTCAATGTAAATGTTTAACTTATAAAAGTTACCATAAGTCGTAAAAAATGTACCGTATGAAACTCGATGTAATGGGTTAACACACTGGTGTGCAGTTTACAGTACCCACTTGTTTCTCACTCGTATCGTAATATTACACTCGTGTATTAATATCCCTCATTACACAATCGTTTCATAATATACTATTTCAGAATCTACACATCCCTGTTACTTTTTAAGCATAATCGAAAGTAGTCTCCAACACCATACATTTTACCGACACTTGGAATACAACCGTCACGCGGTTGGTGTGTATTTACTTTACACACTGTTGGGAGATGTGCACTTTTCACCCTTTGCCTGGAACAATGTGATTCGTGAGTATTTCTTCATTGTAGTGCTACTTGAATCCGGCGCCCACCTACTGTCGGCTAGCAGGGTTTTCCCCAAACAGGTATCTCTCACCAACGGTCCACCACCTAAATCGAGACATCTAAGTTCCGACAGGTCACCCGGCATATGTGATAGTGTAATGCGTGTAAGTTCATGTGTGTGTAAGGGGTGAAGATAGGACCAGGAACGAGAAGGAAAAATCGCGCGCGGTCCGTGTCTGTTTTCTAGGGCACTACTCTGGCATTCACCTGATAATAATCGATGAAACTACGAAAAACTTCCGACCAGTGCAGCCGGCCGCTAGATTTCTCCTCCAGACAACGGCTGAATTCGACCTACTTCCAGATCTAGCCAGTGTCGAAATTCCTGCCGCCGTCTAGAGTGGTACTCTAGAACCTCCAGATGAGAGACACTGCAGTAACACCAGTTGATGCCCTGAGCCACCTCTCCCGGTACCTGTGAACGTTAAACCCGTCCCCTCGCAGAATGTGTTTCACATCCTTTTCCCCAAGGCGCGCGACATCGATTTGGCCTGGGCGTCGGGCCACCGAATCTCCCCAAGTCGGTCTTTCTGCCGCCGCTACCCTCCAATTAAAAGATGGAGGCGTCGTCGCTGGAATGTTGCGGCGCTGGAGGGAATTAATGGAGGGCGCACGTCGGCACGACAAGAGAACTCCCCCCTCCGCACCTCCGCCTAACCTTCGCTCGCCAACCCCCAACTCCCCCTCTCAGCCTCAACCCGTTGCTTACCGTCCATTCTGTCGCCATCCCGCCTCCTCGCTGTAGCCTCGTTTCGCCCTCGCTTCGACTTCTACGGTCACCTCGTCCCAATCCCCTGTTACCGAGAGCTCAGGTGGCTCAGGGAATCAACTGATGGCCTGCAGTGCCTCTGAACGGGAGGTTCTAGGTAGGTGTCCCGACAGTAGCAAGATTTTCGACACTAGCTTGATAGCTAGGTAGAACTCAGTCGCTGTCTGGAGAATAACTCTATAAGTCGGCTGCTCTGATCAGTTTTCCGTGGTTTCTCCCACTACCAGGCGAATGCCGGAGCAAGTACCCTACCAAACCGGGCACGGACCTCGCGCCTTCTTTCCTTCCAATTCCTTGTCTACCTTCACACCTTACTTGCACTTAAGTGCACTACACTACCACTACATGCGGAGAGAACGGTCGAGAACTTGGAGTTTGTCCCGGCTGGGGCGATGCTTGGCTGCGGAAGATACCTTGTTGAGGAAAACACCGCTCGCCGAGTGTTGTTCGGCGACGGATCTCGCCATTAGCGGAGGAAGATTACCGCCATTTACTCAAAAAACATGCACTACACCTACTGGACTATTTAGTTTAGCAGTTGACGTACTCGGAATCACTAACAACCAAGCCATCCCCTTTTCTCTCCTGCCCTGGTCTTGCTCCAGCCTCTGTCCTTAGTGTGTTTCTCCCAACACTTGCCCTCGCCTCACCTTCTTTCTACTCCAGCTCAGCTCCACTTCAGTCATCATTTCATTATCTCTTCCTTCTCCCTGCAACAATCCCTACTCAGCTTCACCCCTCCATGGGCCTATCTTGAACCGACCCCGGCCTCGTACTTCCCTTCTCAAATCCTCCTTGGTCTCCATACCTCATTTACCCTCACACACACGTACTTACACTATTACATGTGTTGGGAGACGAAACGTCGGCTTAGAATTTATCCCGAAGGGGGGCGTTGTCGTAAATACTGAGAGATACAAAACGCCAGTGCGTACTTATGGGCTACATTCCACGTTCCAATGTTGAGAAAAATCTACTACCCTTCAAGGTTTTAACGTTCACTACATTTATGGCACAAATGACCACAGTAGTTGGCACACCGGTTAACACTTTCTGCAGGGAAATCAGTTTACTACCCTCGGGAGTTTAACTTCCACTACACCGAAGACCTTAGTAGTTGGCGGACCGGCGAACACTTCCAGCGGGGAGAGGACTCTACCACCATCGAGGTTTTAACTTTCACTACACTTACGGCAACAATGACCATAGCTGGTGCAGCGACGAACACTAAATATGCGCTCCTTCTCATCCCCACTTGCCCCGGCCCTCGCCGCTCCCTCCACGACATCCCTTCTCGCCTACGCCTCCCCTCCTCCTCCCCTCCTTGACCGCGTCGAGCGACCCTCCAGAGTGGGCGGGGGCGCAGAGCCCTCTCTTAGCGCAGAGCCTTGCTTCTTTTGTAGGGCGCTGACCCGGAAGGGAATTTCGGGGCTGCCACGTTGCGACTGCTGGGGACCTGGGAAGTCGAGGTGAAAATGCACGTAGGTGAGCTGCAGGATTAGGTAATTCTATAGAATCTCGTTAACTCGAATTGGTAGAACAAAAGAGAAATATGTGTGTGTGCGTGTGTGTGCGTGTGTGTGAGTGTGTGTGTGTCTGCGTGTGTGTATGTGTTCGTATGGTTAAGTGATGACGTGGGCACGAACTTGACGTTTGAGGTTCCCACGACGTTTCGAATACAAACAATCGAATTTTAGAATATACAGTGATAAGTTAAGGATTACGAAATGCAAGGCATGTAGGTAAGGAAATGGAAGATATGTTACGTACACTAGTCCAGTAACTTACATGTGATTTTCCGTTCATTTGTAACAAACATCATATGTCTTCCAGACAACTATTTTGGGCACATGATGCGTCATTTAATGTGCGTTGGTCTACTGGTGCCGAACTGGTTATTTTACTTCGTATCTTTCCAGGATATTAAAAAATGTAAAAAAAATATTGGTTTTGGGGTTGGAAGTTACGGAACAAAACTGGTATATTACAAAATACCAATGCACGCAGAAATGAAAAGAATAATGTGTAACATCCCGCCATGTGAGTGATGTCTATGGTTTTGGTAGATACGAACTCAACAAGAACAACGAAAAAGACAACTAAACAATTTCGATTTGCACTAAAAATGAACATATTTCATGTTATATCAATCATTCTCATATTGCGAAAATAAAATGAACTTTACTACTCAATGCATCTCTGTTTACGATGCAGATGATGAAGTAAGACAGAAAAGCTCCATGGAAGAGGTAGCCGAGTATTAAATATAACAACACATGTGCTGCGTTCTGCAAAAGCATTTTTTGTATTCTTGGTATGTGAGTAATTAAATATACTATGACATTGAAGTATTCGTGAATACCTATTGTTAAAATGTGTAATTTATTGTGTAATTTTAAGAGCGTATGTTAGTTGTTCTTTTTAGCAGTTTGCATGCTACAATGTAGAAAACCATATTATGTGATTTAGTTCAGGAGCATTTTTTGGCTACTGTAGATCACTAAAATAATCTATCGTCAAAATATACTGTGTAAACACACATTTCGATTTGAAATGTGATTCGTGGTTCCATATCAACATTGAAGTTAAAAATTTAAAATATATGAGAATGGAAGGGTTTCAGCCTTGCTTTGTATTTTTGAGGAAGTATAATTATGGAACATTCGAGAGAGGAACACCTCCGGAAGCTAAAATAAGACAGCAGCATTAAGAGCAATAAAACTATCCTTGTGAGAGTGATTTATAAAGGACCGGGATTAAGCAATAACATTAGTGGTTAATAATTTACATACGTAACTGGAGCCTCCAGAAACGCTCCTAATGCCCCATTCTACGAACTAAACCTCCGATGAACTTATGCTACACAGATAATCGCTTGAGTGTTTAGTAGCCTACAAATAAAACATCATGTAGGAATTACTGCAGAGATTTGAAAATTTTTAGTCAATAGATTCAGATCGAATGTATCATAAGTTCGAGTTTTCATCTTTTTGGAAAGTAGAAAAAGCTAGTTCGGTTGTTCGGTTGTTATGTTATCGAAAAATAGAGAATGACGTCACCAAAGGAAGCAAGGATCAACTTGTAGATTTCGCAACGAAGCAGAGATTTGATGGGACGGAAGTGTTGTGATGATGATGGTACATGATGATGACTCACTGAGGAAACTAATTCAATCGGATACAACAGCCTACTTCTACTGGCAAGCGATGTGAGCGTACCCATTCATTGTTCGCGAGTTTTTACTCAAAACCGCTTCCATCAATTTTCTTCACAATACGGGTATTTTGAACGTCACTGCATATAAAAACTGGCACAGATTTCTTATGCTAGTTACAAGAAATGTTTATGCGTTTGAAATCGAAACGAGACATTCATGGATATTTGTTTGCGCATCATAGAACGGGTTAAATACATCGGGTGCAAATCTGAACCTGTAATACCATCAGAAACACCGAATGGGTAAACTCACTAAGCGAACACACCCACCTTCAAACTTGCCTTCTTGTTTTTTTCTGCAAAACCACGAGCGACGTTAATGGATTTCTAACCAATCAACAGCGCAATGCTGACTGTCGTTTCCGCTCACTTTTCCCAACCACTCAAACGCGCTGTTGAGCGCCTAACGCAGGCAATTTGCGCGGAAGCGGCAGAACGCTTGCCGTTGCGTGTTTGTTTATTGCATTGTTCGCCCGTCCGCCGCAAGGGAGCGGTCCACGTTCGACTTTTCGTCCCGGCGCTCGTGCGGGCAGGCGCATTGACGCAACCCGCTTATTTTA
>BOPP01000144.1:39338-57412 GCA_017312745.1 Gryllus bimaculatus
TTTTCGCTTATCGTTGTACTTAATAAAAGGGAAGTTGAAACCGGGGAGAATAGCAATAAAAAGCAAGCATAACATGATGAGAAATTAGTGATTTGAAAAAGATTGAAGCGGTGTTTTGTAAGGTTTTTGCATTGAGAATAAAATAAGTAATAACCTACTTTCGGAATTCCAAAATGGATTCCGAAAGGGACGTTCATGCGCAGATAGCATACTTATTGTACAACAATTGATCGAGAAAAGACGCGAATATTAACCTTCCTACTATATCCTGTTCATAGATTTGAAAAGGCCTTTGACAAGTCTCTCGGAATAAGTTATGAGTATTTATGCGTAATAGTGGAACCCCTAACCAATCATAGAAACATTCAAAGCTTAATTTTAAAACCACTATCAGTATTGACAAAGGAACAGCGAAACAACCTAACTGAATATACAAACCAAGGAGTCAAACAAGGGTGCCCGATGTCTCCGACCCTTTTTAATATATATATCGATCATATTATTCAAGAATGGCAAAGTAAACTAACCACACATTTTAAAAATAAGCAATACAATTTTAAACACTACTCTATTTGCAGATGACCAGGCCATTTTTAGTACTTCAGAAGACGACCTACAGAGAGCTGCCCATTTACTCGAGTTAACAGGGAAAAATTATAACTTGAAGATATCAACCTCTAAAACAAAAACAATGCATTCCAGGGGAAAAACATATCAGATGTAAAGTAGTGATAAACGAAAAAAGTTATTGAACAAGTAAAACAACTTTAATTATTTAGGATTAACATCTCATACTGCGACAAAAATATTAAACATAAAGATCCAAAAATTCCAGAAATTGTGCGTACTATACGCAGAGCACTAAGACAAAAGACCAGACAAGACACCCAACTAAATTTTACAAAACTATGGCAGTCCAATGCTAACTTATGGATGCGAAAACTGGACAATCAATAGGTCAGACAGAAGAAAGATCGAAGCGGCAGAAATGAGATTCCTGAGACCATTAGCAGGATATACACTTACTAGATCATAGAGAAATGAAGACATCAGAGGTGAACTACAGATCTCCAGCATACTGAAGAAGATCGACTCAACGAGGAAGAATGGGTTCGAACACCTAACCAGAATGCCACAAGAACGGCTCCCAAGACTATCCTCGAATACAAACCAAAGGGAAACGATCCAGAGCAGACCCCACACAAGATGGAAAAGACTCTTGAGAGCGGAACGGGCCACTAGGCCCAAACCTTGTTGCTGATGATGATGCATTGAGAATTCCGAAAAATATACATTAAAAAAGTTTAGAATAGCAACCAAAAAGAGATAAAGAGACAAAAAAGACGAGAAAAGAAAATAAGGATAGGTAAATAAGGAGAGAAAGGGTTCGTGCGTCAGCGTGTTTTCTTTTCAGTACGCTGCCCCGGGTTTGATTCCCGGTCAAGCCAAGACTATAGTGTGCGTTTTCTTGCAATTTCCCAGTGTATATTGCTGTGTGACGATGTAAAAATTCCACTTTTCAGGTTGAGAAGACCGAATACGGCGTCAGAATGTTCTACGTGTTAACGCCACAACCCCCTTAACCATGGTCCGCAGAGACAGGGACATTGCAGGTAGGCCGGTAGCCCGTTCACTGGCTGTGGCGTCAAGTACATATATACATAAATAAGGAGAGAAGAATATTACATATCAGTGATCTCAAATATAAAAACGTGAGAGGAATTTGAGAAATACACAAAAACGGACGGTAATCAACAAACGATGCATGAAAATACAAATAAAAATGTGATGCTTTTTCAAATAGTGGCTCTCGATTTATCATTGTCATTAATACATAGTACTAAATATTGAGATTCGCCACAACATTTGTTGTTAAATAAAAAACTATTCATACTTTCACTGCCAAATGCAGGGTTGCGCCCTTTGAACACGCCAAGCTCACCGAATAGTGCGTGGTGAATGCTGCTGGTGTATGAGTGTTTCAGCGCTCGTCAACTACTAATGCCATTACTCCCGTAAGTGTAGTGCATGTTGTATAGGACCTGTGGCTATGTCCTTCCCCCTCTGAAGAGATACAGTGTTCGGCCCCATGCAAACAGAATATTGTAAACCTTTATTTCTATGTTTAATTCCATATGTGGTTTACGAGGATAAAAACTCAGCCGTGGTTTTGAAGTCATGTAATTTCTTTACAGCCAGTAGCGCTTTCAATAACCACGTTTCTGAGTATTTCTCTATCACCCCGCGCAGGCAGACAACGTCCGAGGTATCTGTTACCGCCACTCGAGCGCCCTGCTCCGCGAGCTACGTGACGTCACACCAAGTTCCCGGTATCTTTTGTGGGATTCCATGACAAACTGGCAACTGTTTTCTAACCGGTATTAATAGCCCAAAGCTTCCAGATCATTCTGGAACGAATTAAATACTCAATTCTCATTCATGCACCCCAATCCTCCCTAGTTGCTACATTCGCGGTGCATCATTGCAACTTTAGTTCTGATCTAGATACTACGAGAGTAGTACCATGTTGTCCTTTCGCGACAACTGGTTTTGAACCCCAGAAGAAACGTGCAATATGCTCTCTTACGTAAAAAATTACTATTTGTGTCTCATCTCGAACATTTATGGTTCTGTACGCGTATACGCTCCTGGGCTGAGTATCAGTTCACTTTACATTAATTGCCTCAGAGTGAACATTATGTTAAAAACTGTTTTAACTTGTGATCGCGTAAGTTGTATCGCAGTTAATCATTCGCGGAAATAAGTGCGAGAAATTCATGTTCCGCATAGGTTCAGTAACTGTGAAACGGTACATAGTGACCTAGTCAACAAACGATAGTGCCTTGTGCCTGTAACTGTTTAATGTGGACAAAAATATATGAATTGTTGTGTGAAGTACGTGTCCGTATTTTATGAACAAAGTACAAAGAGCCCTGCATCCTCACTCCGTCAACGTCGCCCACCGAAGCTTTCTTAAGGCGTCAGAGTGTTTGCTCAACCTGAAGATCCATACAGTCCACTCAATCACCTCCTAAATGCATAGCAGTCAGAACAGCCAGCATTACCGCTGTCTCTGCAGCCAAGTGTTACTAGGAAGACCTTGAGATCTAGTCTCGACGGTTGCATATTTTCCACCTTAGCTAAATATCTTCGGATTAATCCGGCGCGTGGTTAGCGTATCGGACTGTTGTACCCAAGTCGGCCAAATGGGTTCAAACCCCATCGAAGCCGTGGATTTGTAAGGGCGCAAAAATCCTTCGTACGCCTTCCTTCGGAGGGGAAGTAAAGTCGGATGTTCCATGTTAGTAGATTTACTTGCATGTAAAAGACCCTGAAGCCTAAATGACGCCTCTGAGCTAAATTCAAATCGCCTGTTTCTCGCCCAAGAAATACCTCCTTTCTCTGCTAGTTGGTGAAAGGAGCGTAGCGAAATTTGCGTGGACAGACGGAAGAGCGGGCCTGATGACCCGAGTCTCACCACGTAAAATAAGGCATCAATTCAATTCAATTGACCGGATGAGAATTCTAGCAGATGACTGGTCTCATCGGTATACATTCGTGGTTTCTCCGATCAATACCCGGAGAATGCCGAAGCAGTAGCCTAACAAACGAATCACGGAACGCAAACAATCTTTCTTTCCAATTTCTTGTCCTATTCTCTCTTCGTACTTGCAGACATTTATTTGACACCAGTCGAAAGTTTACAGCTTATTTCGGTCCTGGCGGTCCCCATCTCGGAGAGATACCAGGACAAAACTACGAGTCATTTATCTAAACCCATCACGATTTTGACTTCGGTTTGATGCTTTATATAGAACTGGTGTTGATATTATAAGAGGCGCAATCCAGTAACTTGGTATTCTGCCAAGGAAAAAATCCAGTCGATTTTTTCTCACCGGTTCTATAATGTTTTTTGGGGGCTGGATACTAATTTCCTCTTTGAAAAATGTCGGTGCACAAACCAAATTGTAGAAAACTCAAAAAACTAGCACTTTACCCATCAACTAGCACCATTCTGTTTGTGACTAGACTTGCGCTTTATGTAAATGATCTTCATAGACAAAATAGAAATAGACAAAATTCACTAAGCAATGCAAATATTTACTGTATTTTTGATAATTCGTTTGTACATTAGAGCGCTTACTATTAACCATTAACTTTTTAGCTGTGGATAAAACTATAGAAAGGACTTTTTCCGCAGTCTTATCTTACGGTGGCGGTCAAGTTTCACTAAATAATACTAAAAAATGAATCTAAGGAATACATTTTTAAATTGTAAAATTTTTAATGCTCAGTTACTCTCAGAATCAAAAGAAACGGGTTTATTTGCGCGGGGTATTTGTAAATGTCAGCATAAGATAGCCAAAATACGACAAAAATGAGAAAAGAGACGAAGCAATTCTTTCTGTATAGGGCTATAATATTTTAACATAACATGTTTAACAACAATGTGGTATGTTATGTACCAAATTACGATGTAAAAGAAATATATCTTTAGTTTAAATGCAACTTTCTTTACAAAGCCAATTTGATTCGCGTTGCCAAATCACAAATTCGAATTTAGCATCCCAAAAAAACAGAAAACGTTCTGTAAGAAGAGAATACTTGTTTGTTTCTGAATCAGCTCTTTTTAAGCACCAGGTGGATAGACTATAAGTAGTTTAAATAATGCACGACCATGCACATGACTGACACAAATGATGTAAATTCGCAAATGGTAAAACTTCAGACATAATATTAGAATCCTCTCTACCCTGTGTGGCATGTTGTTTATCATATTCCAATCTTTCTCTTTCAATTTATATGTGAAGTACAAAGCAATGCAATATGCGGCATACAAATTAGATGTATACAGGGAGAATTTATTAAAGTCTAATGTTACAGTGTCAATTATTTTTCCATTGTTTGAATGTGATCTCTATGAGACTAAAAAACCGGAAGCGATATCAAATCTATTTGTTATTCATCCTGTCATTTTAATAAAGCATTGCGTTGACACTGCTGTATTCCAATAGCGAAATAACCTACGTAATTAATTTGGTTTTCTAAATTAATTCATGTGTAATAGAGTAATTGTAAAACGATAAATCCCTTTCACACGTAGCATGAAGTGCATGTGTTCTTCTCTAGCTGTCGAGATTGGCTGTTGCCAGGTCAGATACAACCAGTTCTGAAAAGCATCACGAAAATTGTAAAATTATCATGAATTGGCAAAAAGTAAGAATGGAAAGGTTGACTTTAATTCTGTCTTAAATTATTGAGTTTTTGAATGAAACTGCAATCTAAACGTTTACAAGCTTTGTACTTTAGGTTCTTGTAAGAAGTTGTTTTCAGCGATTCATCTATATGGAGAACTATGTGGATGGAAAACTATACAAAATGTATCAGTGGTTACAACAAAAACAGATGAAAATATAATCCAGACATGTTAACTGCAAATTACTGTTAAGCATGGAAGTTGAAGATAAATCAAGATAAATCTTTAACTAATAGTGAGAATTAATTTTCCTTTTCGAGAATAGAAAATATTATAAACTCGTATCGTGTTTTTTTATTTCGCACGTCCGAAGCTGATTGGTTGGCACTGTTGATATTAAAGTGGATAAAAGAACTTGGAAGACTATATAATGCACAGGTAATGAGACACCAAATATACAAATTGTAAACTTTAGTAATTTATAAATTCTCAATATAAGTCTTAAAACTCTGCTGTTAACACTGAAAGAGCAATATATTTTTTTAACTGCGAAATATCTGTGAAACGCACCAACTTGAATCTTTCAATACTTCAGTTACAATGAAGTTCTATGTGATTAATATTAATCGTTTGAAAAATAGAGGAATTTACATTATTTTTTCGTAATTTATTTGACCCATTTGATGTCTTTTTCGAAACAAAAAATTACAATCCTGAATCATAGTTACATTTTTTTGCAAAATACTGTGAACAGAATCGAAACGTTAAAGTAAATGATGACTGATTTAACAAGGTCAAAATATTAACAAAATTTTTAATTATTAACAGAATAGATGTTAAAATTCGTCTTAAATTGATTTATGTGAGTTTAAATTTTTTGTGAATTTCTATATATAGGAAATGTACATTTTTGTGATGTCAAGATCTCAGATATTAGATGCTTTTTTGTATTATGAATTTTCACTTAAAAAGTAAATTTTCATATTTCCGCTTTTCAGACCGTGTTGTTCGGTCAATAGTTTTCCATAGTAACTTAACTGTTACCTTTTTTGTGGAATTAAGGAGATCTGCAAATCAGCTGGCGAAACGCAAGTGATATAACTTGTTTTTTATGTTTCTTTTTAATTGCTATAATCAAAAATACAAATTTACATAAGAATGTGATTAAAAAATTGAAGTTATCACAAAAGTGAAATATTTATTGTAAATGTAAGTTAATTAAATGTTCTTGCACATATAAATCACAGAAATTGATAATTTCCATTGGAAACTAATATTGCATTGTTAATATCCTTATCAATAAAATATTGTAGAATTCATGAATGTATTTTTCAAGTATTCAAGCTCAATGGGTTATTTAGGGAAAGACCTGTGTATCAGAGAAAAGATATTTCGTAAGGAGCATATCATTAAGTTGAAGAACACCTGGATGCATGATTAAATTATTCCAACAATATGAGTCCAACATATTTTTTCAAGTGGAAATATAAAACCTTTCAATATAAGGAAGATAAAGATAGAATCTCTCGGTGAACAATTTTGAACAATTGAATTTGAACTTATATGCGCATATGTGGAAGAGATTTCACGGCTCAGAAAAAAGAAACTAGAAAGTAATTCAATGAATAATAGTCAGACGCACGGATAGTAATTCTAAAATTCAGTGCTTTGAGAAACAACCGTGGCGGGAGAGAAAAGCTGTGTCGAGTGTAAAGGCCGGTGACGGAGATGGAAGAGTGTTCGAGACGGAAGGCTGTGGCGAGAATGGAAGGCTGTAGCAATAAAGGAAGGCGGTGGCGGGGTAAAAATATGAGGTTGAAATGGATAGAAGAAGGCTGTGGTGGAGAAGCAAGGCTGTGTTATGAGTGTATGGATGTGACGGAGATGGATGGAAGTCTGTGGCGCTCGAAGACAGGTGAAATGAAAGGTTATAGCGAGAATGGAAAGCTATAGCGGAATGGTTGGCGAGCTATGGTAGCAGATTGGAAGACTGTGGTAGGTATGAAAGGTGATGGAGAGGTTGGAAAGCAGTAGCTGGAATGGAAGGCTGCAGAGAGGATGGAAGTCTGTAGTGGGAGAATGGAAGGATATGTCGGGGATGGAACGATGTGGCGAGGCTGGAAGATTTTGGCAACAATGGAAGGCGTTGTCGGGATTCTTATGCTGTGGATGGAATGTAAGACTGTAGAGAGGATGTAAGACTGGAGTGGGAGGCTGTGGTGGAGATGGAAATTTACCTTATTGTTGTGAATAAAAATAGCAATTAAATTTATGGAAATGCAGCGTTGGATACGTATTAAGTACTTCTATAAAATTCCAGGAAATCCTTGCATATTCGGGAGGCTTAAGTTACGGTTGAGATATCGAAGAATTCCCGTTTGGAAAACATACTGAGAACTGCTGTTGAGTATGAGGAAAACATACTGAGAACTGAGTTTAGAAACTGCTGATGTTCACAGCAAGATATACCTCCAACATAGAAACTAAATGTTGGACGGACGACACATGATCAGAGAGACGGATGGATGTTAATTAACACTTTTTCTGTATCAGGAACCCCTGTTCAAGAGTTTTGTATAATTTACAAAACTCTTGAAACCGATTTTTTTATAATTAGAACGTAGCTTTATCTAAGCTTACTAATTTCACGATAAAAAGTAAGTGGGTGCAAAAATTATACTTTAATTACGAATAACAGAATATCATTTTTCATACAAATTATTTCTCCCAAAAATCTAAACAAAATATTTTGAATAACTCACTGATTGTTTCAACATATGAATTAATTTAAATCTGGACTCTGCCAGTTGGAAGGGTCTGGTACACAAGCAATTAAAAACCAAAATTAAATGCGAATTGACATCATTATCTGCTATATAAAAATCAACGTTTGTTTGTTCATATTTTATGCGATGCGTTCATTCGATTGCGAAAAAATTTTGTCAACTTATTGCTTGCACTTTCTCAAATAATATAGCCATAGTATAATGGGAATTTGATTCTATAACACATAAAACCTCGTTTTGATGATTTTACACGATTATGCTGATTTAAGCGCCCCTGAACAGTTCTACGCAACCCGCCGCACCCTCAAGTACAAAACCCGTTTTCAATGCATACTCTGGCTCTGCGATTGTGAAATTTGGCCGGAATTATTACTTTAACGTTACTTCGGAGAAGAAAATCAAATTTCTCCAAGACAGTGTCAGAGCGAAAACGTGAAAGAGAACGTTTTAACAGCAGGATACTTGACAACCATATCCAAACCAGGAAATAGACCAAAACCATACTTGCGAAAAAGTATTTCATCTATTAAAGTTTTTGAAGAACATAGCGTTAAACGTGATTAGCAATCATGTAATCTGTAGCGTGAGAAGTGTAATACATTTGCACCAGCGAATAATTTCCAGGTCCACTAGTTTCTTATAAAAAATATATGTTATAAGTAGGGGCGGATTTTAATGAAATAACAGCTTTTCCTTTTCACTTTACAATATTTCCTTTTAGTATAAACATTAATTTTATGTTAAGGAAAAAGGTAATTTAAAAAAATCCGCTGATTTCATCGACATTAATATCATTTAATGGTATTTACTTCACATAACATTTAGGAGATGCGACAAATGTTCTCCACAGAATTCTTAAATAGCCAACTCGATTTCTTCGCTCAGAAATTGTAATGTCAGACGTTGTGACTAAGTAATCTAAAGTTCCCCTGACGCCTCTCAGCGCCATTGTCAGTTCGACCGATTTCCGGACAACTAAAGCCAGATTTCCTAGTTAAAAACAGTCCAAACCAAAAGTTCGCAAGCTGACTTCTCTTGAACGAAAGGGCCAACCCTCGATTACTCAGTAACATATCCAACAACTTGAGTTGCTCATCTGAGGTGGTTTCGATCAAACTTTTTACGTCATTTTTCTTTACATTCAGGGCATTTTAAAAATATTTTTAGGAGGATTTTGTTGATCATTTTTGGCGGTGTTTTCGGTCATCAAAATCCGCTTCCTAGTTAAGAGGGATTTGCTGGAATATCGGTGCCAGTGTGTCAATTGCCGGACGCGGAGCCTCGCCGCCCAGATCCCCTGTCCCAGAGGAGATGACAGGCTCCCGCTCAGCGGAACCTCTCCATCGATCGAGCTGCGGCCGCGGAGGAGCCCGGGCCCCGTTCAGTGCTTAGAGGAGGGGGGAGGGCAGGGGAGGAAGGGAGTGGAAGGTGTAAAACAATGCCGGGAGAGAATTTGATTCGAATCTATTGGGAACAATGACTAGACGATAAAAGTTCATTTCTGAGGTTCTACATTGCAGGTCAGAGTAGTTATGATATTAAGAAATATATAAACGTTTGTTATCTCGTTTAATTGTAATACTATCCTGACCATTTATTAATACACACCCTACAATATTCTTTTTTATTCTTTTAATAATTAGAAATACTAATATCGGAGTGTTTGTTTTAATAAAATATCAGAATAATATTACTATTAATTATGATGATGATTGTCTTGCACGGATGTCAAGCGTAATCTTAGAAGAAATTTTATGCGTGTGCATCTTCCCATTTTGTGTACAGGTAATTACAATTATGATCTGCCATTGCAGATTAATAAAAGGAACTTTAATAATATTACAATCGTACTTTTCACATTTACAATCACAATATTTCGACTTCTGTTTTAATTTGAATTATAACTATTTAGATGCCCATTACAACTGTTAGAGATTAATTTAGTAACGTACCCCCGGTTTTCTATTTTTATCATAATTTGGAGGAAACAGAAAGTTTGGTAAATTCAGAGATGTCTAAGTTTCTTGTCAGACGCGCTTTACGTTACTATAAATTCACGTATGTTTTCTATGTTAAATTGTAATGTATAGACACGTTTGATCACCATTTGAATGACATTTTCTTCTCTAAAAATTGTAAGGTCTCCATTTTGGATGTGAGAAAGAACATTATGTTCCTCTAATACTTTCAATTTTTCATTCAGTTTAAGTGTTCATAACTAAGTAACTAATGATGGCTAAACGTGCAATCTCTATATCCGTATTTTGTTCTGTGAAATGCTAACTGAAAATTCACAAAAAATGTGAGCTGTTGCTACTTCGGCTCTTTCTGTGATGTGATGGAGTGGGGGAAGGAAGGGCCTATTTGTTTATTTCCTCTTTTTGGGTAAGTTAATTGCTGTGGTCATTATTACCAAATGTAAGCAAAAGTAAAGGAAGTGCATGGTTGTATTATGAAAAGCGGTTGTACACGTCGAATTGTGGAGTTTTACACATACGGGTAACATCCATCATATATGGTGGTGTATTTGTGTGTGTGTGTGTGTGTGTAAGTAAAGGTTAAAGGACAAGGAAGAGATAAGAAATAGTGCGCGCGGTTTGAGGCCCGTTTGCTAGAGTTCTGCTCCGGCCTGATGTTCATCGGAGAAACTGATGAGAACAGCCGTCAGCTAGAATTTGTTTCCAGACCACGGCTGAATTGGACCTAGCTATCTAGCTATTGTCCGAATAATATTTCTATTTAACAGCTGGGGATGGGGTAGGCACTTTCTCGGGGGGTCAAACACCTAGTCGTTTCTGCATCAGATTACAACAGCAGCAACAACAGTAGTAGAAGGAAACAAATCACAATAAAAGCACACATCAGTAAACGAAAAATAACCTCAACTCAAGCAATACCATCAAACTATGGCGCTCTTCCAGTTTCGGTTACTTCGCGTTGTAATATGTAATTTATGTCTTAATAAGCGCCGTCAACTATGCAGTAACATTATCCCAATTTGAAGCCTTTAATTAGATAACGGAACCCTATCTCTCCTGTCAGCTCCCAACTGTCAAGTAGACAGAAATATTATTCGGACAGAAGTGCCGAAATGTCGGGATCGCAGCCCCTTCAGAATCGTCCACTCGTTGGGCCTCGGAACTTAGAACCACCCGGTCAGAGATACTGCAGTGATATCAGTTGGTACTCTGATGCACCTCAGTAGCTGCAGGGACGATTAGACGATAATGGGGACGTAAGGCGTGTCGAGACGGGGAAAGATAGGAGAGATGGAAAGGGACGAGGCCCCTACAATCGAATCAGCGCGGAGACCGTGGAGGCGGGCAGGGAAGGGCAGCGCAGAACGGACGGCAGAGTTTAAAACTGCAAGGGAACCGGAAGTGGCTGGAAAGACCAACGGGGTAGGTCGGAAGGGACAAGGATCGGAAAGTCGAAGCGGAAAAAGAGGAAAGGAACGGGGACGGGCAACGAATATAGGAAATTCGACTGGCGACGAGGATTTTCCAGGACGGAAAGAATAGCAGGGGGAGGAGGTCGGCGGTGGGGGGTCGAGGGCTAAGAGATTGGTTTTTAGGGTAATGCGCTTTGGTGGAGACACCTCTCCGATTCCGACGGCTCGCTGCGACTCCCACGGGCTGATGGAGTGGAGCTGATGGAGGAAGTAGTGTCCGACGGAGAAAAACCGAACGACAAGGGGCACAGACACGGTTCGTTGCCTCTACTGCGACTTTGACCGGGAGGGTCTAGGGTTTGAATCCCGGAGGTGACACCAGTTACGTAGCGAGGTTGAATTCAACCACTGTTTGTATATTTCCAGTGGTCGACTGTTCGATCGGTAGTTTTCAGTGGATTTTGTTCAATACAAAGCGAATGCAGGAGCTGTCACATAACAAACGGCTAAGACGCCGCGCTATCTTTTCCTTCCGCATCTTAATCCGTTCCTATTCCTTTACACACACACACATTCGCTACACTGAATATATCGGGAGACCAGTCAGATCTTGTACCGGTTAGAACGGTGACACAATGTGGGGAAATAAGTGGAGGTGAACCCCAAATAACGTGTAAGTCGGAGCCGGACTTCGCGTTCCAACTGGGGAGAAACAGATGCTTTCTTGGTGATAACATGCACTTCAATAACGAGAATCATGAACTGAGTAGTTGATGCGATATGATTCAATGCTTACTTTCACTCTCCCCCTCTGTCCATCCCTCTTTATTCCTCTCCATCAGTTTCTCTCTCTCCTCTTTCTCTTTTCCTTTCTCTCTCCCTCCCCTTGTCTCTGACTCCAATTCTCTCTTCCTCCCCTTCACTCCCCCTTCCCCACTATCTCCGTCTCCCTAAAACTTATTTTCGCGGCACGAAAAGAGACCCTGTGGTACGCCTCTTTCCGACGTTCGGAGGAAGTGCGTGCTAAAATGGAGATGAATAAATCGCGGAGAAAAATATATTGAGGACAGTTACCTCCCCTTAGCTAGCTGTGAACGAACGCTGCAAATCGATAGAATACCCCACGAGAACCTGAGGCGATTCGCGTACAAATAGGGATGCTTGTTAGGTATTCTGAAATAACGCACGCCAAACTGCTCGGAGCCATGGGAGAGTTGATGCATGCAGGATCGTGGACGTGCAGCGAGCTGGGGGATATGGCTATGGAGCAGGTTTTCGGAATTTATCGCGTATTCAAACCTACAGAGGTATATTGCTGTGCTGAAAATGATGAAATAAAACCCCAAATCTCAGCCTGTCATAGAGAAACGTATCGTTTATGATTAATCTGATTCAAACCGAACTATATTTTACAAAGAAATTAGATCGATTATTTACGTTTTTGAGACCTACGATCATTTGAATAAATAAAATGAATAAGGAAATATACTAAAAATACCGCAATAAAAAATTAATAAGATATTAGAGATTTTACTTTTAGTAATAATACTGGTCAACACATATTTTGCGACCAAGGAGCGTTTGCTTGGTTATATTACATTTTTAAACGATAATATAGTCCACATATTCTAATTTTTCTATCATATTTACTAGTTTTTGAGATATAAGTGTATTATCAGCTTTTGTGTTGAATTGACTTCATTTCAAATACTATTATATGCTATACGAGATCAGGTAAATAAATTATACGAGGAAGGAATATTTAATTATTAAGAATATGAATTCTCTTGACTGTTCGGATGACGCCGCGTCGAAGCTTGTGAAGCCGATGTACGACATCACAGCCTTCAACGCGGCGTCATACAAAGAGATAAGAGCACTAGCAAAACTCTGGGAGCAGAAGCCTACGACTTTTATTAACGACGATGATTTAAAATGATTAAAAATTTAAAATAAGAGTAAAGTAAATAATATGATCTACATAAAACAAGTTTCTAGTTTTGAATATAAAATTTTACCTCCCCATTTTCGTCTTTTTTAATTCTTCATCATTTGCTCCTCCTCGAACTATTGTAATTCCCTGGACCTCGCCATTGGCAACCGCCCGTGATGTCGAGGATAATAAAACTATCTCACCCCCACTCGCGCCCCCTGCCGCTCCCCCCACCCCTCGCGGGTACAGCGCACCTCGCTCACTGGTGACTCCTTTTGCATCGAGGCGGACAATGCTTTGAGAAACGTCAGACAATGCTCCCACGGGCGACAAATACGCAGAAAATGGGCGTACCGAATTTACATTGGAACTTAGTTAAATCATCTACGTCGACCGTCGTTTTCAACCTCTATAGGACTATAATAAAAGGTGGAGAGTAAAGGAACTATGAATTCATTTTCAAACGTTGTGTGTTACTTTTCGACATAATAGCTATAAAGGGTCAGGCTTTTGTCTTATCTGAGAACAAGGTTTTGGATTCTCTCTGCGTCCAATACTGCCATCACTGATGTGAGACGGGCCTGCAAGCTGTAAAGCTACTCGTTGATTTGGTAGCTTTAGGCTCCTAGTCAATTCTTTAGTTCGAGGATCATACAGAAGCTGACACCAGAAGATTTTATAACAAGAGGAAAGCATGGATAGTTAAACAAAACTCTCGAAATAGCCATTAATGATTCTTCACTGCGTATCATACGGTAACAATTTTTCCCCACGGGACGAACTCTATCACAAGACTAAAAGAACAATTGTTTTCTTTAAAAAGAACCAGAAAAAAGCGAAAAACACTTTGAAAAATCCTCCAATGCAAGAAGCTTGATATTTTTCCTCTCAGAAACTAAACCTGACACCATAAGTTTTCAAAACGAAAGAAAATCATGAATAGTTTTTGTCACTATAGAACAAAACCTCTCTAATATTCATTAATTATTGTTCACTGCGCAAAACACGGTGCCTCTGCCGTCCACGAAACCAGCTATATCACAAAATCAAAAGAACAACACTTTCTCTTCAAAAAGAACTAGAAAAGGGCGAGGAACATTTTAAACATTCACTTTCTCCAACACAAAATTTCCAACGTCGGTATTTCTCCGAAAGTCGCGCACGCGGACGACGAAACTGCAGACGCAGTCCGTCTCCCGGGAAGCGCAGAAAGTCCAATTTAAATAATGTCCCCGGAACCAAGAGGACGTGCGAGAGGAGGAGATGGAGAGGAGAGCGATGTAGTTTTAAAGCAAGCAGATCTGCCTGGAGCGACCTGGAGCTGCTTCAACGCGAGGAGGGTATTGCGTGTTTCCGCCGGTCGTTGATTACAGTTCGGGCAAGAGACGTTGTGTTACTTGTACACTTTAACATTTTGAGTGCCGGCGTTATTTGGGGGTTTGTCTCCCTTATGGGTCTACGGACTTATTGCGGCAGACGTTATCTTGATAAACGTAGCTTCAGTGGTCTCTCTCACTCTCTCTATTTCTCTCTCTCTCTTTCTGACCGTCTCCCCCCTCTCTCTCTTTCTGTCCTTCTCCCTCCCTCTCTCTCTCTCTCTCTTTCATACACGCCTTCTTTCTTTATCTCTACCTCCCGTGTACAACAATAAGGAAGCGAAAAGCGTTTCAGCAAATTCAAACCTTCAAATTACCACCTAATTAATCAAAGATGTGTTTCAAACATAAAATGTAGGTTGTGAAGTGTTTGCAAGTCCAAATCGTTAGTGTTGGTGTGTTTCGAAACAGCAGCAAGTTTTGTCGAAATCAAGGCATGGGTGGATAGGTAGTAATGGATGTTGTGAGATAACTAATTCGATCTTTTCATCTGTAAATGTAGTACATATTATATTTAAAGAAGTTGCATTGTTACTTCCTCAATAAAACGTGAGATCCAGTACTCGCCTACACAATGGTCTGCATGTTTCTTCGGCTCTTACAGGTATCATTTCCAGTGGAGCACCGCCCCCAGTTAAGACAAGTTGTAAACTTCCGCCTGTTTTCCCGACAAGCGGTAGTGTGTCTGTGTGTTAGGGGAGAGGAGGGGACAAAGGTGAGGAAAGCCGCTCCGGATGGCCAACATTGTTAACGCGTGCCGTAGCGATCTGGGACCGTAGGATCGTGGGTTCGAGTCCCAACTCGGGCATGGTTGTGTTGTGTTCGTCCTTTCACACCCCTATCATCATCATATCGTGTCATCCTCATAGTTACCATACCAATACACGCAATAGTGGTTGCTAATGACCTAGTAGTCGATGCGACCTTAAATAACAAAAAAAAATAAAAGATGAGGAAAGAACGGGCGTCCATGGCCGTTTCCTCCGGCATTCGCGTGGTGTTGATAGCAAAAAAAAACGAAAAATCAGATCAGAGCAGCCGCTTGCTGAAATTATCCTCCACAAACGCCGGAATCCGTCTCAGCTAAGTAGCTAGTGTGGAAAATATCCCAACGTTGGGACAAGAACTCTAGGACATCCGAACACATGCTGCTGATACGTCAACTGCGTCACCGATCCATCAAGGAACACGACACATGTACGGAAGACACCGAACATGTACAAGTGTTTTAAATATAAAATGTATGAAAAACAGCCCACTATTTCTGTTTAGAGCAGGGGTTTCAAATGGGATTGGTATCGACCTCCTGGGGTCCATGGGATTTGAAAGTGGGCCAATGAAAATCATGGGGCCAATTGGGGGGCGGTAGTCGGGTATACACCGGACTTACAGGTATAATCAACATCAAGAAATTATTGATTACAAATATATTAATGTGTTTCATAATTAATTGTTGTCTTATTCAAAACATTAAATTAACATTAAATTTAAAATTATGACATCTTTTTTTATTTTATTTCATATCATTTCCATGACAGAAAATCAAACTTATGTGCAAATACAACCTGAGATTTTGTGTCCCAAGTCTTTTTTGTTTGTAAAATTTGAAAAGTATAGTAATACAAAAAAGATCAAAACGTTTATCTAATAAACTATTTTTCAAACCTTTTGTTAACATTCTTTGCAGGATGGTACTTTTTTTATATTTAATATATATTTGGAACTATTTGTACTATGATTTAGTTGTATGTGGTATATTATAGAAAAATTGAAAAGCGGTAGATCAAGTGTATCATTTTTTCAAAGGGGTCTATGCACGAAAAAAGTTAGGAATCCTTGGATGTTGGAAGAACCTACCACGCGTGTGCTTATGACATTTGCGATCGCGCGTATTTAAACGCTAACAATAACCCTTCCCTTCGAAGCGAATTCTCGTTTTAATCTCGCATTCCGTGCCAAGAAACCACCCGTCCTCAACATAAATTGAAAACAGAGCCCGCCCTCCGCGCCCCGCAAGGCAACACAAAGCGGGCGACAAACGCGGCCTGCGTGACCGCGCGACGCAAACACGCTGTTAATAAAGTCTCCGATGTTATCGCCTCGGCTCCCACACGCCGCCTCCCGAATAAACAGCCGAATTTAGAGGCGCCGCCTTCGTCGCCCTCGGCGCCGCCTGCCCTCGCCACGCTCGCAGTTCTGCCGTCCTCACGCCTCTCTCCGACTTCGCTTCTCACTGCATCATCACCGCTCTTACTGTCCTCGCCGCCCTTGACGTCCTCGCTGCTCTCCTGTCCGCATCGTCGGCACTCTTCTCGCCACCTACGATAATAGGCATCGTTCTAGCTGCGCTTACTCCTCTCGCATCTTTGCTACCCTCATTCTCGCGCCTTTACTGTTCTCCCGTACTCCCCACATTTGTTTGTCTCACAGCTTTCCTCGCCCTCGCCGGACTTGACGCTTTGGCTGAGCTTGCCGATTTGCCTGGACTTGTCGATTTGGCCGGACTTGTCGATTTGGCCGGACTTGTCGATTTGGCCGGACTTGTCGATTTGGCCGGACTTGCCGATTTGGCCGGACTTGCCGATTTGGCCGGACTTGCCGATTTGGCCGGACTTGCCGATTTGGCCATTCTTGCTTCTTTGGGCATTATTATCCCCTTGCCTGGTTTTAACGCTTTGGTCTTTTTGACGCTTTAGCTGGACTATTCGGTTTTGTTGACCTTGCCACGTTGGCCGCTCTTGACGCTTTGGGCATTCATGCCTCTTTATTTGATGTTAACGCTTTGACTGGTTTTGTATCTTTGGCCGGACTTGCATCATTTGCTTATCTTGCTACGTTGGTCAGTTTTTCCACTTTTTCTGATTTTACATAAACAATGAGTAATGGTATAAAATTAACTTAAATATTACGCACCATCTAGATACTTTATCGTCTTGAGAAAGCTATCTCACTTGCTCCTTCGTTGCGTATGATAAAGCATCTCGTGTTAAGGGTTGCTTTCGTAGATTTAAATTACTTTTTAACACGTTTTATATTAAATTACTTACAACTTTTGTACCTTACATTGAGTGTTGTTTAGATCACCAGCATCATTTATTTGTAGGCATGATTTCGGAATATTCTCAGTTCTCTAGATACGCATTTATCACAAAATCATCTGATTACCTCCAAATACTTCCTCCATGTTTTTCCTGAAATGATATCATATACACTATATGTTCTTCTCTCATTGTCATCAGTATCTTGTAATGAACTCTGAAAGTTGTTTCTTGTACGGTCAGAATTTGGTTCTTCCGGTAGAAGTATCTTTCGACAAGTGCGATAGATGTCTCTGAAGAAGTTTCTACCAAAAAGGTAAGCTACGTACGAAGCTATTGTTTAAAAAATGCAT
>BOPP01000144.1:63016-83483 GCA_017312745.1 Gryllus bimaculatus
TTAATACACACAAGACATTCATTACGCCGCAAACTATGCCGGTCGCTCGCAGTGTGTTCCGTCCTCTGCATTCAGAACATCCTCGCCACCCGCCACCTTCCCATCCTCACTCTCACAACCTCGTCCCCACCCCATCCTCCGACCTGGCACTCGATTTAAACAACGCGCTCCAACGCGGAGGAGGACGAACGAAGACAAAAAGAAAAAAAACACAAAAACAAAAAGAAGAAGAATAAAAAAAGACCAAGCAGCAGAGGCGGCGGCGCGTCCATTTTTAGAAGCCCTTTCACAAAGAGGAATACTACGGCGCGCTTTATCCAAAGTAACTCCTTGTCTGAACGTTACAAATACGGGGGAGCTTCGTTCCCGGTCGCGATTGTTTTCCGAGAAGAGAACCTCACGAAGGGGAAGGGGTACTTTATGTCCGAGAGTACTTCGGGTTGTGATTGTATGTCTTGCGCGGTAATGGGACTACTCTGAATGGTAGTTTTTGTGAGAAAAGTTGTGAGCGGAACACAGTTCTTCTTGATCGTTTTTTTTTGCACGTTTGTGTTTAAAAAATTCATTACGTTCAGAGTCGTTTACGTCGCAGGACTGTTGTTTCAAAGGGAGAGGATCACAGGGGTGTTTAAATAGTGCTTCGGGTTAAGTGCAATTAGTAAATTGCAATTTTGACATCGATCTAATATTTTAGCCGAACTATGAATGATTTCTAGAAGTTTAATTTAAACCGAAAATATATATTTTTAATTGCAATATTCATATAATTGTATAATTGTAAAACCTGAAATACCAAACCCGAAATAACTTGCAAAAGTAAGAAACGTACTATTTATTTGTTAAAATCCATAAACGTCGCACGTTGCACGTTTTGAACCAATTATCTACTCTAGAACTTTTTGCGAGGAAAAGCTTTGTTCACAGACCGATGTTTTAAGTTCGAGTGCATTTACATGTATGTATATGCACGTAATGTACGTGTATGTATATAGTGATTAAAAGAACTCTCTTGGTGTTAGTTTTTGTGTAAAAAATGCGAGGGGAAGACATTTATTCATGACTTTTTAATTTGTTTATGAGTAAAAATTTTTCTCATTTTATTATATTCCGTTATAATTCCTCATAAAACTGTTGTCTCAAAAACAGACAATATCTTGGTATTAAATAACATCAGATGTCGAAACCATTTCAACAGAAAAAATCTATTTTTGTCAAATGAAAGTTTGAACAGATAATTATTCTATTTTGAATGTTAATTTTCTATTAAAAAGATGTGAATGGAATAAACTTTGTTCGTTAAATTAAAACAATTGCTTATACCGTCCATGATTATACAATTGTTACACTTACATTAACGTTCCACTCACAAAACTAACGATAACTAGCTAGTAATAAGTACTGTGCATTGCGTGCAATTAGCGAACTGAAATTTAAACTTTGGCAAAAATTCCACTCTTTTAATTCTACAAGTGAATGATATAATTCTGCAAGTGAGTTTCACATGTGAACCACGATGATTGTTATTTACAATCGCCCTATTATTACGAAAGCAGTGAGATATTAAAACTTGAAATATTTATAACAAAATATACATTATATATTTTTGAACAGTTCCAATTACATGTTGTTTGCTAGACTTGATTTGTCGCCTCTCGACCTCTTTTGGAATATGAGCCCCAAGTGCACAGAATGTGGTATTTCTGTCCGAGAGATCGTGTATCCTCTTCGTAATATCTTACTTTATGTAATATGTAGAGACACGTACATGATGAAAAATTGGGAGCTATTTGTTTTTAGAAATGAGATACTCTCCATGTAAAATAGTATTTAGAATTAAATTATTTATTTCAAATTCTCTCAATCCCAATCTGATAGATCAAGAATCGATAATGAATTTTGTAAAAAATGCTAAGTATTGTTTAGGAAGTAATATTTTTCGTCAGATAGACGCTAACACATACTGACAGACATGGAGAGACAGGAATGTAAACAGACGCACAGAGGGACAGGTTGGCAGAAAGGGTGACTTAATGAATAAATAGACAAGCAGGATGAAAGATAAAGGGACAGCTTAATAGCCATGGATAGACAGGTAGGCTAGCAGAAGGACAGGAATGCATTATCATTATCTCGACATCGATTGCACAATTGTGTAGCTTCATCTTCACTATGGATACGATAATACGAGTCTCCTTCCAACAAATTGAAGTGTTCTGTCATGTTCCAAACGCCCATTCCGAATTCCTAACGAGAAACCCACAACAAGTGGTTCACCCCTTTCCTCTCTTCGGCCTTGTCACCAACTTTACATTCCTCCGTCGTCCCGACTGCAGCTCCTTGACGCGGACTTCTCCTTCTCCCACGACAGCCTGACACTCGTCAACGTCAGCGGGACTTCCGCGCCCGCAGGCAGCCATTTTGTCGTGGCGCCAATGGCTCGACGACGAGGAAGCGAGGAGACCGCCAAAAAAAAAAGAAGAGTGCAGAGCCGTCTGCGGAAGTGCAGCGAGACGCCGCAGGCGCTCGTCAGTTGTTAGTGAAGGTGATGGACAAAGAATAGGAGGAAAGAAAAAAGGAAAGGTAGAAAAAAGCGCCAGTGAAGAATGGGTGAAATGTAACGCGGGTAGTGATGCGACCTCGACAACAAAACATCGAGGTTGACAAACATGAATGTTCAAAATTAAAACATCGATGATAGATTAGATTTATTTAGTCAAAAAAACAATTTAAAAAACGGTATGTGACGTATGGGAGAGAAGATAATCTGCGCATGTTTTCTTGAGTTTCAGAATCTCTTCCTATCATGTTCATTATACATTGATCAAAACCCGTCGATGTTTAAAGCATTGATGATTTAGAGCTTGTTTAGCCCTAACATTAAATTCGTAAGTGGTAAACAAACTTTAATTTGACAGTTGCGGGTGTATTAATTTATAACTAAAATTTAACTGAAAATAAAGTTGAAAACGCATCCCTATCTACGAAATACGGGGAAAGTCCAGAGTATCAGGATCATCAAGGTGACGGATAGTCTGCTCTATGAAGGTAGTACTAACCGTTTGGTTCGAACACATACACTGACAGTGATACAACATTATTATCCCGAGATCGATTGCAGAATTGTGTAGCTTCTTCTTTACTATGGACACGATACTACTTTTACAAAATTTTGATAAAAAAATGTAATCCACGAATAAAACATCATAAACGTAAAAACATGGAGCACAAAACGTTGAAATTAAAAACATCGACTTCAATACATCGATGTTTAAAACATTCATGTTTTGAAAACATCGGCGGTGATGTTGCATCCCTAATGTCGTAAGAATAATGTGGAATACGTATTGTGGGAGAATCTTAACATATCGTAAAACAGTGATAATATCTCATTCGTTTTGTTATCCTGGGATTTCGGCGAATAATAAAAAAATGATGTATGGTAATTATTTTAATATCAGGAACAATTCCGTTTGGTCGAATGTTCTCAAGAATTACTTCGTAGACATGGAGATTCTAGCTTCCCTTCTATTACAGATATGATCCTATCTATGTAACTGCAGTGAGGCAGGCAGACTCACTGCAGATTGTAATATAGTATTTCTTTACATATTGTGTACATCAGTATAGATACTTCATGCAAATCGCATTATCAGTAGATATATTTTTACAGGATGGAAAAATATAATTATAATAATGGATTGTAATTCGCAAAGGAAGAGACTTTTCATACACTCGCGTCCCTCGTAATGGGTTAACATAACTAAAACGAAATATGAAATCATAATATGAAATCATCTGAATAGGGATCATATGAAACATCTCACAGACGGAAAGTAGAAATATACCATTCACCGAATTCCTAAGATTTCAAAGAACAAAAACGTCTAATATACTTTTTGAATATCACCAAAATTGTATAACTTTTTAGACAGACATTTTTTCCAGATTGTTTCACGAATGACCGAACAAAAAATCTACGATGCTTTAGAATCGGAGTGAACGGAATCAAATATGTAATATTGCATTTTCTCGACCTCCAGCTGCACGCCAATCTCACCGGGGAAGCCCTGCCTACGCTACGCGATGCGGGTCGGGTTACAATTCCAGTGAAAAGGAATCGGTTCACTGCACCCGAGAGGAAGATCACGTCATCCGTGACGGAATCAGTCACTGTGTGTCGACTCCGCGATTTTCTCGTGCTTTCTTTCTAAATAAAACTGTCGGCGCAGGGCATCGATTTTTGCATACAACTTAAAGAGAGAACGAATATCTAATCAACAGTCATGATCGTGCTATTGTGTCAGAATGCTGATTTTTAAATAATAAACTTATTCTGCATGTGTCTTTTGTGTCAGTGGTTTCGGTGAAAGGACATTTGTCTTTAAAAATAATTAACTCATTGTCAAATATCTCGAAATCACTTCGTAACAGCTAATAATATTATTGCTCAGTTTAGAGAAATGTCTACTCTCAGAGATATTTACCTGCAACGAAGAGTTGATGATTTGTTACAATGTATTTATGCATGCAAATGTATTTGTATATTTCTTACAAACCATTCGTTTAATACATTTTTTTATATTACTTCGGTTATGTGAGACAAAATAAACGCGTCTTTAAATTAAAATATGATTTGATTGCAAATATGAGTTGATTGCAATTTCCAAATACACCGGACAATTAACTGAAATGTTCAATTACTATTTTCATCCTTTATTAATTTTCTCAACAACGTTGGTCATTGCAAAGTACATCGGAATTTAGATTTAAGACAGTAATACAAACTATTGATACCTTATTTTGTTTTATCAGAACACAAGTTAAATGAAATTTACACATATCAGAAAAAAATAATTATTGCCGTTTCTATATACATATTTACACTGTATTTTCTGGATCTGCAATCTTGGTTGAATGGTAATTGAGTAGAGTTGAATGAAGCTTGTCTCTCAAGAACTCTCTCACAGTATGACAAGTGTCCAATACAATAGATTTCTGCGTTTTTGATAAGCTGTTTTTTTTAATACAAGGATTTCTAAGTTTTTCTACGTGATTTTGGAAATCAGCCCTGTGACTATCCTGTTGATGTAGATATTGCCGATATTGTGGAAGGCCATGCCAATCAACAGGACTTCTTCTTTCTTTTTGTCTCGGAAAGTGATGTCATGACTATTGGCTGGCATGATGACGTACATCTCTATTTTTCAATCCCAATTGAGTTTGAAACCACTTATCAACTACTGGTGACGGTTAATTCTTATAAAAAGGTGATGCTATTATTATTATTATTATTATTATTATTATTATTATTATTATTATTATTATTATTGAAAGACAGAGAAGTACAATCTATTATTTCCACTACTCATTCTTCCTTCATTCAATATATCATTTCTTGATTTCTTTAGATACCTAAAAACTAGAGGAAATTTCTAAGACAATTAAACAGCTTCGAATTTTACTAAAAGCGGAAATATTTGATTGTGGTATTCCGCCTATTCTCAAATCACGCGTACTAACTTAACTCTTTGGCTGCTACTTCACGATCGATTAGAATGTGGGTCTATTTCGCCTCTTGACTTTATCTTAACAGTCCATATATTTTTATTTGGTTTTCATTTTCTACTATAATGATGTTTTATCACAGCATGTTTAAGCACACAATATCATTCTTACTCACAAACAATTCCTACAAAAACAATAATTAAAACCCAATACTTGAAACAAACACAAAACAAATTCATACACCTGACAGCTCTTGAATCCTACATTTTCTTCTTTATCAAGGAATGGGGAAAAGTGTGGAATGTTGCGATGGGGAAAAATGTAGACCCAGCTACTCAAATGGTGATGGAACGTCCGTTACTGTCAGAACTCGAACCATGAATAAAAGCATTCGAGGTTTTATTTGTGAGCTGGCATACGATTGGTAGACCACGAAGATGAAAACGGTCCGACAACTGATTTGAAGGACGTAGCGTATTCCATTATTGCATCACGTGCATAGAAACCATATTCGCACATAGATCGGGCCTGGATACACGTGCCGCGGTAATAAAGGAAATAGGTTAATCAGTACATATACGTACAATACTGTTATTGTAATATTCATAAGAATATTATTGTTATAATATTTAATTTAATGCAGTTACATGAGACTATTTTATTTGTGTTCTTGAACAGTGCGTCTGCTATTTTCGAAAAAAAAAGGAGTTTTGTTCACCAGTATTTTTGATTACTATTGCCACATTAAATGAAATGTGTAATATTGGTATTTATAATAATAATAATAATAATAATAATAATAATAATAATAATATAATGCCTTTATTAACGGCGAGGCTTAAGCCATCAATGAGGAACGTATTGTGAGAGGATTAAAAAAATACTTCAAAGTGTTTTTTGGATTACAGCATTCGTCTGTTGTTAAAGTGTTGAGGCAAATTATGTCAGCATGTCTTGCAGGTAATAGTTCAGTTACTCTTAAACCATGAATATAAACGTAATTGTTACGAAGAGTCTGCCCAGGAGAAGACTGGAGAGGCCTGCCCAGGACTGTGCACTGGAGAGGCCTATGATTTCGAGCTGTATCTCCCAAACGAGGGATGCAGTTAACAACAAATAATTCCATAAAAAGCTTTGATGAGACTTTTTAAAGATGTTTACAAGAAACAAAATAGCTAATAATATTTTGCTCAGAAAAGTCTGAACACCTATCTTTTTTGAAGGATTAGTTAGAATTAAAATCAATTCCTTCAGCCCAACAAAGGGGATGAGTAGAGCTGATTACTTTTAAAATCGAATTTTTCCTTCCAAGCCTTAAATTCGGGAAGTGATGAGACCTTTTAAAGATGTTTACAAGAAACAAAATAGTTAATAATATTTTACAAAAGTCTGAACATCTCCCTTTTTTAACCGATTAGTTAGATTTAAAATTAATTTCTTCCGCCCAAATAAAGAGAACGAGTAGAGCTGATTACTTTTAAAATCGAATTTTTCCTTCTAAGCCTCAAATTTCGGACGTGAGCCTGCCAAACAAGACGTCTTCAACTCCTGCGTCAGGAGAGGCTGCTCCCTGTCTTTGTAGAGCAAGCTCCGGCATCGACGCAGTTGTGGCTGTCGATTCGTCGCATTAGCATCAACGTCAGCTGTCGCTTGGCAATTTTCGAGACCGTCGACCATCGATAGGATCGAAGTGTGACATAACGAGCGACCCCAGCAGTAATCCCCGTCTAACGAACGGTACCACCGCCATCCCCGCCTACCTCGGCACATCCTACGACCACCAGGCTGCGAAACAAGCGTTAAACGTCTAAAGAATATCAAGGGAGGGTTCGGGGTGTGACGCAATGGGTCAATTTGTTTACATCAAGTCAGAGATCTCAGTAAAAAAACTTTGGAAAATGAAGTAAATTATCTTATTGAATGCCTTTTCGTCATAACAAAAAAACGCCTTGAGAAAACGAGTTCGAATACTCATTTTCCATCAATAAGAAAGAGCTTGTGATTATAACATTCACGGATTCAAGTTAAAAAAACTCGAAAAGTGATTCATAAAATGTATACAAAATTATTTTGATATATTTAACTTGAACTCGCGTGCTACAAGTCCTGCGAACTCTCAAGAGTGGATAGTCGACAGCCCCTTCTTCCCGTGAAACAGACCCGTTCTGCGGGTTGCCTAAGCAGCGGCGCTAAGTATACGTACATGAGATTAATTCTTTGATCCATTCCACGTGTTCTCTGTACTCCTCTTTTATTTTTTCCACCTGTCTGTTAGAACATTAAGTCCTTTCCCAGAGAATCATTCGATCTCATAATATGTCTGAAGTACTGCAATTTGAATTTTGTGGCTATTGCCTCCAAGGAGTGTCTAGGTTTTTACCTGCTTGATTTCTTAGCTACTCTCAAAAATACGCCATCGGTGGAAGTAGTAAAGGTTTATGGATCACGCCTTTAATGAAATTATATTCTTTCAATACTGAAACATGAACTTACCATTGTGACTCCATTAGGTAATTTTAGCTCCTTTGAATTTCTGCCATGGACATTCTTAATAAAATAGATTTTAAAGATAATACATTTGTATGGATTCACATCTCCAGGACAGTAAATCTATATGAAAAAGTATTAATATAATTACTTTTAAAATTGTCATCCTTCGTTAGAAAATTATGTTAAAACTTAGTATATTGTCAATCCGATAAATGGTATAACGATCTGCAATATTCCAGACGAGCAGTACAATAAATTACAGACTTTCAACAATGCTTTTAATTACCACGAAACTCCTGTTTGTCAAACTTTTCCTAAAGTATCTTAGAGGGAAAAATCTACGGTCTTGTGAGTTCAAATTTAACACCGAATCAAAATAATTTTATATTCATTTACTGGTTTTTGGAAACAATTCATGTTGGCGGCTCTCATGACACATCAATATTATGAAATAACCACATCTAAATTTAGAATTATTAGGGCAGCAAGACAATGTCTACTGTAGTATATTATACTGCATATATTATACTGAAGTACATTGTACTGCAAAGATAATTTTTTCTGTATTGAAATTTAAATTTCTGTATACACATCGTAATTACATTAACTTTAATCACTTGACAAAAATATATCAAAATAAATGAAATCTCACATATACAACATATTTACAATTATTTCATTCCCACATGCCCGGATCCGTACTAGTTTTAGTATGTAAAACTCGTTTCACTATGACCATTTTAACTTGTTAAATAAATACTTAGTTTACTAATAATCTTAAAATCTATTAACAACCTTGACCTTGAACACGAAGATGAAAGTTCTATGTACTTATTAATTATGTTCAATTTCCTTTGGTGGAAGATCTTCAGCGCACTTGGCCGTTGGTTCTGGGCTCTCGAACCCGTTCTCCTTTATGGCTCAACCTACAATTCTTCCTTGTTCTCTTTAAAAACATCATTACTCATCCCTTGCTCATAACTGTCTATTCTCTTCTACTGCTCACCATACGTCGCTCACGGTTTACCCCCGTCTGATAGTTGTTGGTCGTCAATAATACGTTTTTTACCGATCGTTGATTGTTCCAATAGCATTTCGATGCTGCACTGTCTTCTTCCTATCGCATATCATTAATGTCGTTTGATATTAATTTAATAATGTTTCATTGTTTATATTATTTACTTTTTAATTTAAATGCCACTGTATTGAAAAATAAAGTGTTCTTGAAACAATCAACGAATATCTCAGTACGTCTCGTTTCCTCTCAATTCCCCAAACTACACAACTTTTACCGTTGAATTGTGTAATTAATTTATAGATTAAATTATAAACATTTCTTTGAGATGACCTTAATCTTTTAGATATGTAGAACTTTAATTGCGCAAGTTTCCTTTTTCCCTTTTCTTTTACGTTCGTCTTTCGTTTTCTCTTCCGTCTTTAGCCCCAACCCCATCATGGGCGCTGTTCCCGTCTACGTGCCTCTCCCTCCCGCCCCTATTCCTTCGCTACTCGCTCTCCGCCCGTGTCACACGCCTGACAGAGCGCGTGCGAGTTTCGAGCTTGTTTGGAGATCGTTACTCGCTCTGGTGTCAGTCGAAGCAGATACGGGCGCGCCAGACGGGTACACGCCCTGGCACGAAGGACTTCGCCCCGAGAGCCGCTCAAAGGTGAGTCTGTGTGTGCGTGTGTGTATGTGTGTGCTAGTTTACGCCCCAAGGCGCCCAGGACGACCGGCACGTGGTACTGTAATTTAACTAAGGGAACGAAGCGTTTGAATCTCCTTCCAGAGGACATATAAGTGAGCGGTACATAAAGTCCAATAAACGTAATGGGAAACTAAGAAAGACGATATCAAAAATAAACAAGAAGGAAAAGACAAGGCAAAATATAGGAATTTAGATGGTATTGAGGGAAAAAGGGAACTGAGAAAAAATGTGCGCATGTGCATGAGTATATACGAGACGTATGTGTGTCTGATTAGCTGTAAAAGGGTGTGTGTGTGTTTGCATACTAGTTAATGAAGTCGCCTGAAAGAGCTGTTGCTGTCAAGTGGAACTCTAGTAGTAAAATAAACGTGGGAAAATACGAAACTAATTTGATAAAGTGTGGCAGAAGTGGACGAAGGGGAAAAGTAAAGAAAAATATACGAGAAAAACAGTGAGAGAGGAAAGGAAATGATCGAGAGAAAAAATAAATGAGAAATATTATGTGCGAGCGAATTTGCATGAGAGAATGTGTGTGCGTGTGAGTAAGAGTGTGTGTGTACTATCGAGTCTGTGAAATAACTGCGTCCTTGTTCCCCATGCAGTAGAAGGCATTGAGTGAACGCAGCCATTTGATTTGTTTCTCGTGGGACGGGGTGGTAATGAGGTTGCTTTTAAACAAATAGAGCCAATTATTACATACTTCCATAGGGTTGACACACACGACAAACAGTAAATGCGGACGAAAATATGGAATCAAAAGAGAAAAAGTTTACCGTGTTAAGAGAGAAACGCATGAGAGAGCCGGCCAGTGAGAGTACGAGTGCAGAGAATGAGAGAGAGTGCGATAGAGAAGAGCGTGTATGACTGAAGAGAGGATAGAGTGTGTGTGTGTGTGTGGTGTGTGTGTGAGAGAGAGAGAAGAGAGAGAGAGAGAGAGAGAGAGAGAGAGAGAGAGAGAAAGTGAGTGGTGTGTGTTTCTGAGTTTAATAAGCGTCCTTCAATATTACCCTATAGAGGAACGTAATGAGTGTACGGAGCATATGTGTCTGTAACTAAAGGTAAAGGACACTAAATGGATCGAAATTTGTAAAGAATATACTAGCTGCGTTGGGATACTGTCAGTGCTTGAGAAGGAAGGACGACAAGAAACGAGAAAAAAATATGCAAAGAGGGTTTAAAGAGAGAAGAAAGATAGAAGAGAAAGGAGGAATACAGCGGTCAGAAAAAAGGATAATGGGGTGAGAGAGAAAAGAGCAGACGTTTGAAAACATGTTTTATTTACATTAAATCCTCCATCTTGACATTTAAACGATTATATTAATCTACACGAAAAGATAATGATTGATCTAAAACTTGCTTCTTGAATCGGCTCAGTGTATAACGCCAAATTGCGAGTTTTGACACATAGCGATTTCAAGTTTTATATTGTTCTGAAAATCTAAGTTTTTACATTCAATTTGAAATTATTAATTTTGTATTGTTATGCCATACATTTCAAATTCAAGTGATATAAACCGGAATTTTCAGAGCGTTATTAAACTTTAAAACCGCAGTATACCAAAAGTTGAAACATTAGTTCACTCGAGCTCCAGTGAGCTAAAGTTTCAAGTTCACCGCGCGAGACGCGAGCACTCGAAGGTGAAAGTCGACCTCTTTGATCACCCGGCTGATCGATCGGCGACCGCAGAGGGCGTCGTGTGCGTGCGTTCAAGGGCCGCCGGGACATATGTGACGAGACGCTCAGCGGCACGCAATTCCACACACGCGTGCGCCGATGGCGAGTCCCAGAGGGCGCCACGCGCTACCGTCGTAATGAGAGGATCTACACATTGAATTGCAAGCGACTGGCAGGTCATGCTCTTGTTGTTGGCGTGTAATTAAAGAGCTTCTTTAAAATTCATGAACCTCCAGGTTCGTTTATCTTGTTATAACCAACAGTGTATTCTTAAGACGCTTCTCTATCAAGTTGATGAAAAATTGTGCTTATACAATGAATAAAAGAAACGGAAAACCGTGGAGTTCTATCTTGAACTATGAAATTGAATAAGAAAATTTTATCTTCGTAACAAAATTGTTTCTCTCAGATATCTGCCAATGCTCGCAGAAATTCACAGCTAACGGAGGATTGACGATATCAGAACATGGGAAGGGAAATTCACAATGAATGGAGAACAAAGGATTGCGCGCAGTCCCTGCTGCGTTGACGAGAGGACTTCGGCGGCGTCTGCTTGAAGGTGATCGAAGGCATCCAAGGAAATGACCGTTCAGAGTAGCTAGCGTATAGAACTTTATTGGCTGCTGGTTATAGTTGTTGGCTTCAACTATCACTATTTAGAGTTAAGAGGGCATCCGGGGGAAGAAAATGGAGAGAAAGATGGAGAAAAGCCTGCTAGAGAAAGAATGGAGAGAAATACCTGAGAAGGTGGAAGAAAAGTACGAGAAAAAAAGAAAAAAAGAGAAAATTTGGAGAAAAAAGAGAACACAAAACATAGTAAAGGAGAGAAGAATAGGGCAAGGTAAGAAAGAGTTAGAAACATTAAAAATGAAAGAGCGAGAAACATCGGAAAGAGATGGAAATAGATAAAGAAGAACGAGGTCAAAAAGACAAAGAAAGAGCGTGAGAAAGGTGAGGAGAAAGAACAGGAAGAGTAGAAAACGAGATACAGACTCATAGCCAATATAACACCCAATATAACCCGAGAGAGTCCATCAACGTAGATATAGACACACAGCAGCAACTCCCCCTCCTCCCTCCAGCCCTGCCCCGGGAGACCCAGAGACTGCACGCGCGCACGCAGCCCTACTCAACCGCGAGGTCAGTCACGCTGGGCGGGCGAGCGGAACGATCATACAGTCCCGCCGCCAGAACAACCATCACTAGTCTCTAAACCGCCTCTTCTCTCCTCCACAATCCGTCTAATCCTTCGGGGGGTCGTCGCGTCTACCACGCCCGCACCGAATCCTGCCTCTGCTTCTTCTTCGCCCCTTTTCCGATCGCACGCCAGCATTCGCATCCCACGGCTGCTAACGCCTATCATTATGTGTTCTGACAACATCTAATGGCTACTAAACTACTCATCACTGACCTCCCACACTTACAATCTTTCGCAGCCCCATTCCGCCCTATAACACTCCACTACTTCCAACATCTTATGCAAATCACTCACCATTACACATCAAGCTGAAATCTCATATCATACATCTTCGCCTGAACGATCCCTCCACCTACTTTACAAAATTGCGTCTCACGATCTCAACATCTAGCTCTCTACGCCGTCCGAACTATTCGACCCCGTACGAAGAAAACTGCCCTTAAATCTACTACCGCTCTGTTACCGCACTGACCTCTCACCTCCGCGTCATAGAGAAATAAGTTTTAAACTACCTGTCCCAGATAAATGACGACTCCGCCCTACGCCTTTCAACCGCACTCCGTCCCTATAGAAAAGTTATCACACCTGCTCCTCCGAATAAAGCAGCTTACTCACGACAACCCTTCCCTTTCCAAAACTGGGTTAATTCGACGCCGTCCCCCCGGCAGCAACAATATATAGCTGTTCGTAGTAGTTATCAGCTCGCCGTTCTCCAATTCTCTGATTCCCACTCTTGAGTTTCTCAGCCTGTTCTCAAACGCTACTATCTCTCTCTCCCTCTCTCTCCTCTCTATATATATATAATATATATATATAATATAATATTTAAACGAAAACGTTTCCTCATCGATAACAACAAAATAATAATTCTAAGTAAAAGAAGCACTAATATCATCAGGCAGTAACGCCGCCGCCGCTGCACAACGTCAAACGGGGCAGACCAGGCGGATACGGAGCAGAACTCAGGAGCGCGACGCCTGAGAGTAATCCGAGAAGCCCGAGCGCAACCACGGGAGCTGGTCTGCCCCAAGCAAGTTTAGTAAATACCAATATGTGAACTGATTTAGCCATTGGAGTAGGAATAGACTAAAAATAATTATCAGAGATTAGGAAAACAGTCCACCAACGTGATCGGTAAAATAATATTGGAGTATGGGACCGACAACACGTTCATGTCCCCCGTGTGATGCAGCCCCGCCACCAGTGCGAACATCGAAGTGGGATTAGAAAGAACTTTGACGGACGCCACGACGCCATGGCGCGTTGGCAAGTTAGTATATTGACATGCTTGCGTTTGTGGGTGTGGGATCCCGGCGAGTTCTTGGCCCTGCATCGGGAGGGCCGCGAGCCGACCGCCGGGGGAGATCGGGTTTTCCGACAAGCTCGGCGACCGAAGTCGGCCGAAACCACGCGCCGCCGTTGCACGGCGCCACCTGCCTCCAAATCAGCCGGTGACATTCGAACTCAATAGCGTACTCGTGCACGAAATTAAAAGCCTTGCGCATGCATTTAAGAAAGTAAGAGTAGCAATCATTTAAACGTGCAAGCACAAAAGAGTCCGCAGCATGTCTGTCTAATGCCAAGCGGCAAGTCCCCGAAGGCCCATTAGCACGAAAGGACCCGCTGTAGAAGGGTCGAGGAGACCGTCCCCCGTACGTCCAATATATATAGAAAATTAGAAGAATATAATAGAGAGAAATATAGATAGAAAATAAAGAGATGAAAGAAAAGAAGTAAGATAGATGACGAAGGAACCAAAAAAGTAACACAAAAAGGGAGAGAAAACTTAAAACCCCTTGCGCGAAAAGTCACAAAGGCGAAAAAAAGAAAGAAAGAAACAGACGCTTGACACGGTCGGGTGCAGGGCCAATTAGCAGATAAAAGAACAAATGTCAAGCGTGAACAGAGCAAAGGAGTGCAGACTGGGGGCCAGGGTGGAGCAGAATCGACAGCCAGCCAGCACGCGGGAACATGGGGGTGAGGCAGAGGGCACCATGGCCTCAGAAACAGCCATGTTAGCAGGTGGGCAAAAACAGCCAAGCAGCGGTCGGGCTCAACCAGGACACGGGGGGGCCGGGAGAAAAAGAGCCGCACCAAAAGCAAGCAGCAGCGGCCGGGCGGAAGCAAGAAAGAAGAAGTGGACCGGGGGAGGAAAGTCCATAGATAAGGCGCAGGAGGGCGCAAATGGCGAGCACCACGTGCGGCAGCACGTCACACGCCCAGCAACAGAGCACTGGAGACGGGGAAGACAGGCGGCCGGCACAGTCGGTCCAAGACGGATAATGCGCCGCCAAAGCAAATAGGCAGCACCAAGCACAAAATAGAACGAAGGGCGAAAATAGAGGGAGAAAAAACAAATTTAAGCGAGACAAACCAGTGCTCGGCGGGCCGAACACAGGAACAACGGACAAAGGAGCTAAAACAGGGTAAAATCACAAGGAACGAGCAACCTTCCAAGCGGTACTACCAATCTATGCGCACGAGAGCGGTACACACCTAAGAGGAAAAATACATCGACGCTTCGCGAGCCGGCATTCGCCTCTGATTCCCCGATTCGCCCACGCTTCGCCCGCATTCGCCGTCTTCGCCCGCTTCGCACCCGCTTCGACCCGCTTCGCCACCGATCGAGCCCCATTTCGCCAGCTTCGCCCACGCTCTCGCACACGCTTCCAGCCGGCTTCGACCGCTCTCGCCCGCGTTCGGCTCCGCTCTCGCAGCTATCGCCCGCGGCTTCGCCCGCATATGCCCGCTCGCCGCCTCTGCAGCCACGCTTCGCCACGGTCTTCACGACCCGCTATCGACGACTTCACCACAGACTTTCGTCTGCTTCCGCCCGCTCGCCGCTTCGCCGCTTGGACCCGCTTGGCTCGCCCGCTTCCGCTTCGCCCGCTTCGCCGCTTCGCCCGCTTCCCTTCGCCCGCTTCCCCGCTTCGCCCGTTCGCCCGCTTCGCCCGCATTTCGCCCGCTTATCGCCCTGCCCGACTTCGGCCAGCATATCGCGCTTCGCCCGCTTCGCCCGCTTCGCCCCATCGCCGCCTATACGCCGCACTTCGCCCGCTTCGCCCGCTTCGCCCGCTTCGCCCGCTTCGCCCGCTTCGGCCCGACTTACGCCGACTTTATCGGCCCCCCCGCCGCTCTCGCACCGCCTTCAGCCCGCTTTCGCCCGCTTCGCCCGCTTCGCCCGCTCGCCCGCTTCGCCGCTTCGCCCGCTTCGCCGCCGCGCTTCGCGCCCGCTTCGCCGCTCGTCGCTCGCACCGCTTCGCCCGCCCTTCCCCGTTCGCCCGCCGCCGCTCGCCCCTCGCGCCGCTTCGCCCGCTTGCCACCGCTATCCACACTGATATCGGTCACACTGCTTCCGACGCTTCGCTCAGCGCCGCCGACGCCGCCACGCACCGCCAACCCGCGCGCCACAGCGCCCACAGCGCCGCGCTAGCTCCACACAGACGCCGACCCGACGCGCCCACGCGCCTGCACCAGTCCGACACGCCCGCGCCGCTCCTCGCACGCACACGCACCCACAACACGCAGCCAGCTCCGCTTCGAACCGCCGCTCGTCACGCTGCCGCACTCTCGCGCACCAGGCCCATGGACGCCGGCCCCAGCGCACCCGCTCGCCGACCGACACGACCGCACACCGACGCGCCCGCGTCCGCCAGCGTCGCCACAGCCAGCAGCAGCTCTGCGCCGCCGCGCGCCGTCACGGCGACACTGCCACACGACGCACCGCACACCGCGCAGCCGCCGACTGCCACTGCGCCCACCCGCGGCCGCCACAGGCGCGCGCCCGCGGTCTCTGCCCCGACGACCGCCCCGCGCCGCTCGCGCACAGTCGCCGACTCGAGCGCCGCCGCGCCGCCCGACACAGCCCCACCGTCTGTCGCCCGACACAGCGCACCTCCGCCGCCTGCCCGCCGCCGCCGCAGACCTGACGTCAGACCACCCCGACGCTCGCGCACACGCACACCGCGCCTGCCACGCGCACGCCCCCACGAGTCCGCACCACAACTAAAACACACCGCACCGCGCAGCCCGCGCGCCCGCGGCCGGACCCGCGGCCGCCGCGCGCCGCACGTCCTGCCCGGGCCGCCGCCACCGCCCGTCTTGGCGCCCGTTTGGGCCACGCCCTCCGCCGACCGTCTGCCACTCCCACAGTCCGCGTCCCGACTGCGCCGCACGTCCGACGCCTGCATCGCCCGAGCGGGCGCCCGTCGCACGACCCGCGCGCGCGCGACCTGCCTCGCGACGTCCTCACACCAGCCAGCGCTCGCCGCACCGCCACACCGCGCCGCCTCGCGCTCGCCACGCACGCGCTCCTGAGAAGCCCACAGACCGCGCCCTCAGCATCCACGCCACACGCCAGACTGCAGTCCTAGAGCCGACTGTCTCTCGCTGCTAGCACCACGATCCGCCGTCACGACGTGTACCAGCAGGCGCACACGCAGCCACGACACGGCGCCCGAGCCGCAGCGCACCGCACGAATGCCACGCACGGCCGCCACTCGCACACACACACCACGCGCGGAACCGCGCCGCCGCGCGAACGCGATACATATGAAACGCCACAGGAGTGTCGCCACAAAGACGCGATCGCTGACACTTCGCAACACACTGACTGCTGCAGCGTCACCACTACCTGCGTACGCGAGAGCTCATCAAACACAATTTTCTATCCATGCAACAAAATCGCAGTCCCATTACGTGCTCTTATGCTTCCTGGACCACTCTATCCATTAACAACGTACACTCCGTTCTAAGAAAATACAGGACTATTAAAAACTCCGACCAGGAAGCTAAAATATCCACAAATGGAAATGCAAATGACACTGAATGATGGTAAGAAAACGCGACGTGAAAAAGAAAAAACCTCGAACGTTGGCGCGGCCGCCGGCGGCCAGCAACGCCCGGCGCCCGCCGCCGCCTCGCGCGGCGGCGACGGCAATCACGCCGCCACACACGCGCACAACCCGCCAGTGGTGAAGGCCAACCCCGAGAGGAGAGCCACGTGCCTCGATAACGAATGACGAACAAAGCCACGATCGGAGCCGTCGGTAGTAACTTGATCCAAGGAAGAATACCCACGAAAGCCACACGCACACCGATTGAAAAAACATACAGCGCGCGCATCCTACGGAATAGTCAACAAGCCATTGTAACACATGCGGCGACGCAAAAATATACTACGCAAAAAAATACGCGGGCGGCTGAGCTCACTTCCGCATGCTCACCCATCTTGATACTGCACGACCCTGTCACAAACCCCAGCCACTACTGCAAGGCCTAAAGCTATCAAGATGCACGGCATCTGATTCGCGACAGGCCACTCGCAACTACAAAGACAAAATTGTCACGAGCTCGCCGCGCGAACCAACCCGTCGAGGCCAGGTGCAGTCGAGACCCCGCCGGACTTGGCCAGCGAGCGTGCAAGGATGCCTGCCCGACACGCAGGAGCGAGGTAAGACGCGCGCCACGGAGGCGCACGGTCCGCGCCCCCGCCCGACCCGCGCGGCCCCACAGCGGCCAGGCGAAACGCCAGCAGCGACGCCCACCAGGCTGCCGGAGGTCCGCGGCGCCCATCGCGCCCCCCGGGGACACGTCTGATGCGGAACCGCCGGAAGCCGGGCTGGAACCGGACTGTAGGAAGAGTGAGCCCAGAGTCGCAGGACGGGCCAAGCGCGCAGCTCCCCTCCCCCCCCAACCCGGAACAGCCCCCCACCCGCACCTCACGCTGCGACCACCCCGTGACCCGCCGACGGCCCAACAACCAGGGCGCAACCCACAAACCAACCCCGCCCACTGCCACGTTCCAAACATACAGCCACATTACCCCACCCCACCATAGAAGACAGCCTACATACACCCAAAAAATAAACAACATCAGGCCAAAACGACACAAAAAACCGACGAGCAAATCTGACACACCAAACCCCCACGTAAAAAACCTGGCCAAACACAGCCCACACCCCCAACCAAGACGGCAAACGCACGCCGAACGGGTAACCCCCAACACAAACACCAAAACCGGCCGGGGCCACCCAAAAAACAAACACGCCAACAAATACCCAAACAGAACCGCAAACACGCCCACCTACCAATGCACGAAAAAAGAAAGCTTAAACCACAACACAAAACTCCAACACCAACCCGAGCGCCGGAACAAAACTACCGAGCACAAAAACGCACCCAAACCAACACTGCAAACCGCGAAGGCAGACAAGCATAACTCCAAACACACACAAAAGACAACCGCAAACACGCCAGCAAAACATGAGGCGACCAACGAAAACACACAAAAAAAAAAAGCACCACAACCACCCAAGCCCACTACGCGCTAGAGCGAGAGAACACAACCACACACACCCGAGAGCGCGCGCGCGAACAACCAGAGAAACGCCCTCAACCCCCAACCCACCAAACTACCACCCCACCCCAAAAAGCAAGAAAAAAACACGACCCCACAGACCATACGCAAGATCCACCCACAACAAAACACACAAAAAAGCAAACCCCAATAAACCTACACCAATCCACAAACCACCAAAGACAAACACACACGCGCACACACAGCCCAAAAACCTAACCGACACCCACTCGCACAATCACACACCAAACCGCCCCAAACACAGAAAAGAAACCCTCCAAAAACACATCAGACACAAACATAAACATCACACACATAAACAAAAAGAAAAAAAATACCCAAGTGAAAACCAACCGAAAAGAAACTGCAAAACCCCTACGCCCAAACCCGCTACAGCACGCCAAAGCCCGCAGCAACAACACTCCACGTACCCACCACGCGAAAGCACGAAGCGCCAACCAAAAACAAAAAACCCACAACCAAAACACCACAAGCACAACCAGCACCAACGGACACAACCAGCACCACAACCCGAAAAAGGAACACCAAAAGACCACCACCCCACAGCACCCCCCACAACAACCACAAAAACCACAAATCCCCCAAACCACCACAACCCGCCAAACCCCAGAAAGCAAAGACTATCCAGCACACTAACCAAACTCGACAGGACATAAGTAACCCCACGCGAGCCTCCCCAAATTATAAACGCAGCCAGCAGAAATCACAGTCAATCAGAAAAATGAAGAACAACCATCAACAAAGCCTAAAAACAAGCACTGACAACCAGAACACCAAGGACAAGACGAGAAACAACAAACCACCGCAACAGCTGCCCCAAATGACACCCGCAACGAACCAAAATACGACAAAAAATACCCTCCCGCCGCCCGCCGACCCAATCAAAAACCAAACAAAAAAACCAAAAACAATGACGTACACCAGCCATAGACCGCCCACGCGGCCAGCCCGCACCGCCCCGCGAAAACTTCGCCAAAAACACACCGCACTTCACGCCATGAACACGAGCGAATACAACCAAAAACCACCACACAATGACCCGACGAAACAGAACACGCAAACAGCGACCGCACACCAGAACCAGACCAGGATAAAAAAAGCGAACACCGCACGCACCCGCCCAAAACTGCAGCACGTTGCAAAGATCAAAAAACCAAGCGGACTAAACAAGCGCAACCAACCGAATAAAAGCTGCTCGTCCCGGCTAGCCCCGCCCTCCCCCCTCGCGGATCTCCCACCGCTTCCGCCCGCCTCCGCCCCGCTGCCGCCCGCTAGCCCGCGCCGGACACGCTAACCGCCGGCACCGGCGCAACGCGCGGGCCGCCTGGCCCGCTCGCCCGCTCGCCCGCTCGGCCGCCGCGCGCCCGCGTCGCCCGCTCCGCCCGCCTCCTCGTGCCCGCTCCGCCCGCCTCCGCCCGCGCTCCGCCCGCGCCGCCCGAGACCGCCCGCTCAGCCCGCGCGGAGACCCATGTCGTCGCGCCGTACCCCAAGCCCGCGTTCGCTTCGACGCCCAT
>BOPP01000144.1:98200-117061 GCA_017312745.1 Gryllus bimaculatus
CTCGTGGCCCGCTTTCCATCCGATCACAGTTCATATATAATCTTATTCCATAATATACTTATCCCACAAAAGGAATATCATCCATTACATGGCTATACAGAGCTTTTAACGAAGAAACGAGTAACGCTTTAACCAATGCTCACTTCCAAAACCAAAAAGGTTTTAATCGTGTTGTCTAGTCTACTCTACGGTTTCTCGATTCAATACGAGTGGGACTTATTCAGTATCTTTCATTTAGGACAACCTCTAGATTAAATCGCCGCCGAGCCGATGTAGCCCCATTTAAGGATGAATTGCCAGCATCGAACACTCGGACACGAACGCCGGATTAAACTTCTCACATAAACGCTCGCGTAACAACAGATCCGCTGACTACCGCGGCGAAACGAAAAATAAGCGCAGGGGCGGTAGAACACGCCGCTGAGAGCAAGACGGTGGGGTGGGGGGTCGCGACGCCAATGCACGTGGGGGCGCTGGGGGGCAAGAGGGTCGAGTCCGGCGGGACCAACTTACGGGCAATTAACGCGCGCGCAGCGGGCGAAGCCATATCTCACGTCATTTCGCTGGCAGCGCCCCCTACCCAAATTAACAGCCTCCCCCCCCCACCGCACGTGTGCGCGAGCGTTTCAGACAATACGGTGACCCGCGCCGCCACGCCCCCTTCCCCAATCCGCTCCCCTTGGTGCGCCTGGGCGCACTCGTTGCCAAGCCCTTTCCCCCTCCGGGCGGTTCCTCCTCTCGCCACCGCACCACCCCACCCCCTTGCCCTGCTGAGATGTCACTCTGCAGTGCAAGCTGTACTGGACGGTCCTACGGTTCGAGTCCCGACATGGTAAGGAATAATTTCCTACCGATGGTCGATTTCTCTTACCTTCCCCCAGTGCAAGCTGTACTGGGTAGACCTACGGATCGGAGTCCCGAGCCATGGATGTATTTTCCTGCTATATGCTGTCGATTTTCCCTTACTTCTTTCCCAGTGCAGCTGTGCGGGAGGTCCACTCGGGGTTCGGTACGTACGCGACCATGGGTAAAGGATTTCCCTACCATGGTCGGATTTTCTTACCTCCCAGTGCAGCTGTACTGGGAGGGTCCTAACGGTTCGTACTCCCCCCGACCATGGTGGATTTCCCTACTATGGTCGATTTTTCCTTACCTTCCCAGTGGCAGTTGTACTGGGAAGGTCCTATCGGTTCGAGTACGCCGACCATGGTAGGAATTTCCCTAACTATGCGTCGGATTTTCCTTACCCTTCCCAGTGCAGCTTGTACGGGAGGTCCTACGGTTCGAGTCCCGACATGGTAGGAATTTTCCCTACTCATGGTCGGATTTTCCTTACCTTCAGTGCATGCCTGTAACGGGAGGCCCTATCGGTTCGAGTCCCCGACCATAGGTAGGATTTTCGCCCTAACTATGGTCGGCAATTTTCCCTTACCTTCCCAGTGCCAGCTGTACTGGGAGGTCACGGTTCGAAGTCCCGACCATGGTAGGATTCCCCCTACCATGGTCGGATTTTCCTCATTACCTTCCGCAGTGCAGCTGTGAAACTGGGGAGGACCTACGGATACGATGTCCCGCCATGGTAGGATTTCCTACTAGTCGGCATTTTTTTCCTTACTTTTCCCAGTGCAGCTGTTACTGGAGGGCCTACCGGTTCGAGTCCCGACCTGATGGTAGCGATTTTCCTCTATCCATGGTCGGATTTTCCCCTTACCTTCCCAGGTGCAGCTGACTTGGAGGTACCTAACGGATTCGAGTTCGCCGACCATGGTAGGATTTTCCCCTACTAGGTCGGATTTTCCTAACCTTCCCAGGCACGCGTATGCGGGAGTCCTACGGTTCCGACGTACGACCATGGTAGGATTTTTCGCCGTACATGGTCGGATTTTCCCTTAATGCCTTCGCCAGTGCAGCTGTATCTGGAGGGGTCCTACGGTTCGACTTTTCCCTCGACCATGGTAAGGATTTTCCCTACTATTGGTCGGATTTGTTCCCTTACCTTCCAGTGCAGTGTATTGGGAGGTCCTACGGCGATCCGACCATGGGTAAGGCATTTTCCCTCACCATGGTCGGATTTTCCTTACCTTTCCGCAGTGCAAGCTGTACTGGGAGGGTCTACGGTCCGAGTCCCGGACCATGGTACGGATATTTTTCCCTACCATGGTCGGATTTTTCCTTACTTTCCCAGTGCAAGCTGTACTGGGGAGGTCCTACGATTCGAAGTCCGCGACCATTGGTATGGATTTTCTGCCTACTATGGTCGGATTTTTCCTTACCGTTCCCAGTGCAGCTGGTACTGGAGGTCCTAACGGTTCGAGTCGCGCGACCATGGTCAGGTATTTTCCCCTACCATGGTCGGTAATTTTCCTTACCTTCCCAGTGGCAAGCTGTACTGGGAGGAACGTACGGAAGTCGAGTCCCCGACCATGTTGGTAGGATTTTCCCCTACTATGGCGGATTCCTACCTTCCAGTGCAATCGTAGCGGGAAGTCTAACGGTTCGAGTAACCGACCAATTGTACGGATTTTCCCTACCATGGTCGGAATTTCCCTTACTCCCATGTGCGCAGCTGTACTGGCGAGGTCCTATCGGTTCGAGTCCCGACCATGGTCAGGATTTTCCCTACTATGGTCGATTTTTCCTTACCTTCCCAGTGCAGCTACTGGGCAGGTTCCTACGGTCGAGTCCCGACCGATGGTAGGTACTTTTCCCTACCATGGTCGGAGATTTTCTACCTTCCCAGTGCAGCTGTACTGGGAGGTCCTACATTTTCGAGTCCCTCGACCATGGTAGATTTTCCCCTACTATTTGTTGGATTTTCCAATACCTTTGCTTCTCAGTGCAGCTGTACTGGGAGGGACCTACGGATCGAGTCCCGACCATGGTAGGCATTTCCCTACTATGGTCGGATTTCCCACCTTCCCAGTGCAAGCTTGTAGGCGGGAGGTCCTAACGGTTTCGAAGTACCGACGCTGGTAGGATTTTCCGGAGACTAGCTAGCAGGCTAGTTGAGCCGCTGTCTGGACGGGAAGAATTCTATTGCGATCGCTCATCTGATCGGTCGGTAGTTTTTCCCCACATGTTTCTCCGATCAACAACAGGTGGCTGCCAGCGCAGAAACCCTAAGATAACTCCACTCACCGCGCACGATCTTCTTCCTCTTCCTTGTCAACAATCTACCACTCCTTAGACGACGTTTAAATTTCATTTCCACACACGGTCGGAGCTGAGTAGCTGGGAGATAGGTCCACTAGTAGAGGTATGTGGAGAGGGAAAGACAACGCAAACTGAGTACAGGGCCGCAGTGATGCTCACCATGAACACGTGGAGTTAAACACCTATTTCATAAAACACAACACTAAACATGACAATGGGACTAAATGACTATATGCAGCTCGAGACCACTCGAAACAACCCCATATCCATATGAATCAATCAAAAGAATTGGCGATCCTGCTCAGGTCGCTTAATCATGATTGGGTACGAAACGTCTGTCCCAATCCGTTCCCCTCCCAGGGTATTCGGACTTGCGACGGCCAGTTTGGCTTATAACAATAATAATGTACTATTTATTGTAACAAACAAATTAATTTCTGAAATAACTTCATAAGTGATTATATAATAATTACTTTTATGGCGTTTTATTGCATGACTCCATGACAATCCAGTGTTTCAGACACTCATATGCAACAAGCCTGACATTACAAATTGAGAACGTTTGATTTCCTTAAACTGTCAGATGTTTGCTCCGATAACCACGCACACCAGAGGCCTCCAGCCTGTTTGTCAATTGGTGGGCTGTTGGCACGGACGGCGGTGGAGAGTGACGCACCAATATGGGGCCTGGGTGACATTTGCCGCAGCCCGTGACACCGCTAGAAAATCTGTCGTAGCCAGAAGCTGCGGATTCCCGCCCCTGCCCACCCCTGTTTCCCGCTCGCTGCGTTCACCACTCTGCCCCCTCCCTCCTCCTCTTCCTCGCTCTCAATGTCGGGCTTCTCAGCTCCAAACGACCTGCTCCCCGACTGTGCACTCATCCTTGCTTCCTACAGCCGTTGCCCCCCACCCTAACGTCTTCGTCTCTGGCTGTAATCAGTGACTTGGCAACGAGCGGTTCGGGGTCGCCCCATATGTCAAATACTCGTACCTGCCCTCCCGCCAAACGGGCCAGCTAACTGACAATCGCCTCGTCACATCACAGCAAAACAAAACAGCCATTCCACACAACAAAACAATATTGTCAAATTCCAAAAACTTGACATAAGTTTCGCATGTATTTCGACCGTGCCAAAATCCCTAAATGCGACCGCTAGAATTAAAACGCCATAACTCCAATTCTTTTTTTTAAAATCATAAAAACCACCGAGAAAATTGTAGACAGTTATGATAATTTTAGGGTGATTTTTTGTGCGGTTTTTTTTTCAGATTTTTCAAGTCGGGGATTTTCCCCCTCTCTGAGGTCGTTGGGGAACAGTTTTCCACATTACTGAGAAAATATTTTTCCGGGCACGTTGTCCGGTAATTTGGGTAGAAATATTTTAAAGTGAATTGGTTATTATTTTAAAACATTATTAGAACAGATTAAGATTTATAAAGAGGCAGTAATATTAGGATAATTAACAAGAGTATGGTGTAAGGTAAGAAAGAAAGAAGAAAAAGAGAAGGGAAAAGCGATTATATTGAAGAATGTGCGAGAGTGAATAGCGAATACAAGAAGAGGCACAGCTGAAGAGATGGACTTAATATTTGTGCAAATGAGACAATCTCCCCTCTCTACACTGGCCTATCGATCCTTAGATATTGAATAGTACATGGATTATATGCATTAACAATGTCATTATCACCCTTGGGGTTGACGTGGGTAGCGAACCGTTTCTAGAGTATAAAAGAAAAAAACATTCCAGTCAAAATATGTTGAAGGGATCTAATTTTTGGCCGTGAACATACGGCCAATACACATGCTGTCGCACGAAATATGAAAAGTAACTATTTTTCTCAGATTAACTTAAACAAAGGTGGGAAGGCTCCTGTTTTGGGATGAGCCCCCATAAATCAAGATGAAGGTTCACATGGGAGAGATGACTTTGCCGGATTATAATTGTGGCGCATGCGAAGTTTTACGTACATTAATTTGAAGTGACGTTCTTCGTGTTAAATAGGATAAACGTCTTCCGTATTAACAGATTAAAATAAACCCTTTCAGATTTAACAGGGGGAAGGAATTCTATTTTCCGATAGTTAATTCCTGGACCTAAGTGTATTAAGGTTAAAATGGGAAAAGACACTTCCTAGTTAAAGAATAGATTCGATCCAGTTAATGGCCGGTTAAATACAAAGACGAACATTTATGCCTCCGATTTAAAAAAGAGCGAACAGCCCTTCCCATGTAAAATGGGTTGCTACTCTTACGCAGATAAATGTTTGAGTGACTTAAACATGCTCAGTAAAGTTTAAAGTGAATGTTCCTGCCACTTAATATGGAATAATGATACCTTCTAAATTAGCGGTGAATAATGCAGACTCGTCCGTATTAAAATGCAGCAAACACGCAACCTTGCGAGATTATCGTCACAGAATCGGCCTCTTGCGGGTGAACATAACGAATTAATTCATTCCCTAAATCAAAATGTAATTTTTTTTTTCTGGCGTTAATTAAAGCTGGCTCTCCTTTCGGAAAAACCAGCCTACGGGGGTTACGTAGCTAGAGACCACATTTGGGCATCTAGAGGCCAAAAACTAGTACTATATAGTAAGAGAGCAACATCTCTTCGAGTTAACCCGAAAAATAAACGCGTTTTGGGTTCAACATTGAAGCAAAACTTCCGAATTAAACTTAAATTGCAAACTGGAAGCGACACTCCTTTTCTGTTACAACACGGACAAGTGGTCGTGCGAAACAGAAGCGATGACAGTGTTACGGACGGTTAATTAAATTAAGAATACCACATAATTTCCAGATTTATCCATTCACCGCAGATAGATCCGCAGGATATTTTAATGTCCGCAGTGGTTATATTATCTTAGTAGCCCAATTTATCTTTCTTATTAACCTGCGCAGAGAGGTCAGGATAAGGTCGCCACTGCATTGCCGTGCGGCTTTAAAACATTGCTATACCAACGTCTAACTATTGATCATGTGAGCGACTTACAACGAGTTAAACGCTGAAAAAGAATCACCCTCCGGGTCAACACAACAAGAAAAGACTTCCGGGTTAACCTCTGAAGATAGCCAACTGCTTCGGGTTCCTAACGAAGCGATCTCTCGTGCAGGTTCGATGCAATGTTCCTTCTCCGGGTAAAACAACTAGTGAGGTTGGAAGGGCGCCGACACGAGGCACTGGGTTGTCTGGGTCAATCAACCGCAGGGGAGGCTAAACAATGTTTATTCGCAGACTCTTCAATTCACTTGGCTCTATAAATCCAATAGTTAAACACGTTTGAACGCCAGGAATAAAGTTGACCCTGTGACTGTAGTCCCGAAGAGACGCGGGAACATTGAAGAACCCGAACATATCTCAGGCAGAGACGGGTCGGTTATTTTAACAATTGGTCTCCTAACGTCCCTGCTTTAAGAAAGTGACTGCGGGTGAACCGATCCTAAGGTATCTGTTCTTTGGGCGCGTTCCAGACGTTTCGGTGGTACGACTTACTTACTTCGGCGGGTACTTTGCCACAGCCCGAAGGTGGCCTCGTGTGCCGCCGCCCCTTCCCATCCTCGGAGAAGTGAGAGCTAAAAACATCCCTTTTTAACTTTCAGGATTCCTATACACAAACCAGCGAACGATAATGAACGGCATCCCCCCTACCTCTTCTTATTTTTGGTTGTGTTTGAAGCGGAAATGATCTCTGCCTTTCAACAACGGGATCTAAAAGAGGTCGCGACGTTTGGAGGGAGCATGGTCGAATGGGGAAGATTCTGGCTTTCCCGGCACACGAGTGCGAGGAAGGTTAACCTTCCGAACCATTGGACTTACTTAGGCGGTCTGGTCTTGGTGTCTATCACCCGCAGAACAATATATACGTCAGCAGGAGACGGCTAAAGGACCGACCGATATTTGTTTATAAAATCGCAAGACGTCTCTTCAGTTGCTCGAGCTGCGGCTTGCTATAGAGAGCACAAATTATGTTAATCCGTTTGCAGGATGCTACATTCACCTCCAAATCAGATAATTTTCGAACCCGTTCTGACGACGTAGTCAGTGACAGGACTCCGAAAACCTATTGCACACGAACTCGGGAGATCATCAAATGGAGTTCAAACTAAGAGACCGTGTGAAATTTAATAGAAGTCCTAGTAATGAAGAATGTCAATGTCGACTTCTCACTAACGTCCTCTTACAATTGTGTGATAAGCAAGTTGCACCCTCGGGCGTTAGTTGTGATAGCACCACCAGGACAAGGCCTTAGAGAGTATGGTCCCTCTCGGTGTGCGGGCGCTCCCTTGGCAAATCCTCGGGTACTAGTATAACCTCCCCGGAAAGACATGCATCGAACTGGCAGAGAGAAGTCGAGAGCAGTTCACAATAGAGGTAATGCCCATTCGTGTCCGAGTTATATGTTGGTTTTCAGGTTAATCACGAAAACGTCGTTACTCCTCTGTTGTGTTGACGCTCGGTAAAAAGCGATGTTGCTTCCGCGGTTCACGAGTGAGCGTTATCGTCGATAAAGGAAAGGTCGCGCCTGCCAAGAACAAATGACACAATAGTAAAGAGTGCTCGGCCGTGACCAACAGGTTTTAGAACCGCGCACCGCGCTTCACACTAAACATGCATGCGCGCACCGGAGAATGTACGCGCTGGCCACTCGTCCGTCGCGGCGGAGAGCGGAATCTCAGACCGAGCATGAAATTGATGCTAAGTTGACAGACATTCAGCCGTACTACCACTGCTGCGGAGACATTTAATATGTCGCTCATGCTTCGAGAACTTATCCTGGCTGCCATGAGTCAATTTCTGGAAATTAAATTGGTCAACCCAATGTCTAGTTTAACGTAACACTGGTCGCTTCTGTTCTCAACAGAAGCACAGTGTGTGCGCGTAGAGGTACGAAATAGTATCAGTCAGCTCACTATCTCGGAGCAGTCCTTCGACGCAGTCCCCTGTTCTTCACCCTAGAATGTATGAATAAACGTGATAGTTCACGTGCCTGACTTCAATGTTGAGCGAGTAAACGTCTGTACTTATTTTCGTGTTAACTCGAAAGATCGTTGCTGTCTGACTTATTGATTTCATAGTACTATTAATCATCGGAGACCAATCACACGTAATGGACCCAACTGTGTCTCTTATGGCTATCGTATCCGAAGAAGCGTTTTCGAGACACTAGCGAGTACACACATTTGCATAATGACACGCCAGCACAGAAAACAATTCAGCACTCTTTCGATTTAGAGAGTGTAGTCAATGCACGCAGAAACGCGTTATTATGTAACAAATAGATTTCACCATGCACAAGCGAGCGCACTGTAGTTTTCTCGTGACTGTCGATGAAATGTGCTCAAAGTAGCTGGCTACAATTAGACCAATGGAGTATACTAATCAGCGAGCACGGTATCGTATAGCCCAGTTAGATTACAATGCTAATTTAGAATGGTTAGTCATATTACTTCATATCCAACTAGCGAATAGAGTAATCAAATCAACACAATATATTCATCTCAAGTCATATATATCACGTACGCGAACATTGTTATAGGTCATATTCCACACACCACATGATATGCCATATCTCTGAGAAGGTATTAGATCCAACGACTCATACAAGATTAAAATAAATGTAAGAGAAGTGGGATAGCCTCTTAGGTCTTGTGCATAACCAATCATGCTGGTTTGATTAATCATACCTATTACATGTAGTAATAAACCTTGTAAGGGAATAGGCCTGACCAACACAGACGGCCAAGTTGATGTCATACTACGATCAGTAAATTTTAAATTTATAAAAACTACTACTTGACGATTGTATCTATTGTCTCTTATAATACGTATTCATGACATTTGCGTTAGGAATAAGAATAAACTAAGGAGGCAACATTCCGTTCACATCAAGAAAGACACAAACAGTAGTACCATCTTGATCATCCTGACATAGGGTATACCTTTTTATGCGGAGTGATGACGGCAGAGAAGCTGATAACGCTCACCATAATTATTAAACTACGCGCAAGAAGAACGAGGCGGAAACATCCTACGTCTCACAAAATCCGAGGAGTGAGTTAATTGAATCGCTGCAATCTAACAGTGAATGATAAGAGAATGAAGTTCATAATCGGAAGGCAAATAGCAAACTGTTTTCCATAATTGATTCTCATCTCACCTCTCTTACCCAGAAATCTCTGAGTGAGAAAGAGCGACACGTTCTATCTTTCGCACAATTGTATAACACATTGTTATGTTAAGAAAATTTATCCGTACTTGAAATACCTGACAAAATTAGCTATGATAGCATTACCTTCCCTTCGCTTTTACTCCCTGTCGTTAAAATCATAATTTATAGAGGTCTAGACATACCCTACAAGGAAATATATTGACGAAAAATCGTCTATACAGTAAGAACATCTGCGAGTTGGATGGAACCTCTAGGATAGGTTACTGCTTCAAAGGTATTCAGTATTACAACCAATTTTGCCAATAGTATTGAAAATTACCCATACTCTACCTAATACGCATATCCCATTGGTGAAATACGGGTAAAGCTTTATTATCTTAGAATACTATAAAGAGAAACGATAGTCTGTCACAATCACCACGTACAAACCCCAATATGAGCTAGATTTAAAACTTTCATCATAATCCTAAGTGAACTATCCATTGAACGGTGTTTCAATGTATTATTTATTACTTAAAAAATAAGGGCAGAATTTAGTCCTAATTCACATTCATAATGGTTGGTGAGATCCTTAGCGAGTACGACTAATCGATTGAACACACGAAGCGATTTATATTTAGCCCTGGCTCATCAGTGCCTTATGTCTACTTGTTTTGCATATGGGGAGAATTCGAGCTATTCTCATCTCTCGGCATATATCCTACGTAGGAATAACAATTCGTTCGAAAGACTGTAATTAATCGCAACTCGAAGTCTACCTATAGTATGTATGGTAACACTGATATCATGGTCTTCATATTGAATATATATACTTCTTCCACTTAATCACAAAATAATCGAACGTCTACCATTTTATCAGAGGAAAGCATTATGACCATCAATCATTGTCTGTCTCTTCGTGAGTGTTCCACTTCTGTCAATAACATTACAATCGCCTCTCTTTGCGATTTCTAGTTTATAAAAAAAAGGATCAGTTATACTAAACGGTGACAGTAACAGTAACAGGCTATTTTTAGAATTTTAAAGTCTATGATAATATCTTGACACAACAAATTCTATTCCTACAGTTCATACACGAATATAGAGGCCCGGGCAGGGATTAAATTACTCCACTATCTGAAGGACTCGGCGGGAACAGGATAAATTGCAGTGGTTATATAATTCTGGGTTCCGCCTAAACGGTCCTGAAATTGTTCGATCGGGTTTTTCTCGTCGTTTTCTGGCTCACTCGGGCGGGAGACACACTCTAGAGCCAAAACACTCACCCCCACTAAAAATTCTCTAAGTCACACACATTTATACCTCTGTGAGTTTCTGTATATACAGTGACATTTGTCAACGAGAGAAAAATATGTATGCTGTGTAGTAATACGAGCTAATTCTCTTGTCGATACTCAGCAACTTTTTAAAGGTAAGTTGCAAAGCACAACAAGTCGAGAATAAACATTGAAATAGACAATTATCTCGGAGAGCCCTAAACCCTTAATTATCTCCACCTTTTGGATTCTTCTAGAACCGTCCTGAATATGTAAATGGAAATATGTAATTAGTGGACTATTGTTCTCTGGCATGTCCATAGACTGCGTAGATGCCTCGCGGTACGGTAATGATAAAGAGCGAAATCAGGATAGCAAGAACTTGGCTTAGGAAAAATAAAGATCAGACGATAGAATATAGGAGGTCAGCGCGAGTAGGTCGTGTAAACAGAAAGCAAAGAAGGGAAACTTACGGGGGAGTCATTGTAACGCTCACTCGTGCAGCAGACACGCAAGCTGCATACGTTTGAGACTAATTGCTAGTCCACAAATATTACATACATAGCACTATGTGATAGAAGCGAATGAAACGGAATTTTTTCACCGGGTGTGTGGGCACCAAACGAGGCTGAAATGTCTACAGCCACACAGAACAGCAAGAGCAACTGCTCGCGACGCTAAGAGAGCGGTGGGGTGCAAGCATAATACGCCTTGCTCGTCCCCTGGGAGAAGCGGCAGGAGACAGGGCCGGAATGCGAACAGGGCCGACCGCCTGCGAGCTTAGAAAAGCCCGAGCTATCGCGCACGGGAGCAGCGAACTCCTGCAGCTTCTGGCTACGGACAGAACCTTTTCTAGGAGCCCTCGGGGCCCTCTGGACCCCCCGCACACAAGGCGCCTCCGCCTATATCACTAGAGGTGGGCAAGCCAGTCCTCCGTCTTCGCACGCCTTTGAGTGCTGCCATGGCCCAGACTTGCCGAGAAGACGCGCCCACGAGAGTGCTAGAGAGCGCAACAGCACCGAGCCGATCCATGGCTCTTGTTCGTTTGTTGAGCTAAGGCTAGACCGAAACATCGTCTCGAGAAATAATTATTTTAGGAAAAATTGCATTAATCGTTCTCGAATTCGCTTCCTGAGCTGCATCAGCCATGTAGAGTGCCTTGCATATGAGTGCTAATGAATTACCGCACACGGGTACCAATTGGTAATTGGTATGTGGCAATAAAGTGCGCCAGCAAAACATCCTATACATCAGTTACTGATATCAATGACACTATACAGGTGATGTACTGCCACTCATACAGGTGTTACGGCACCACGCCGATGCATTCCACCTGTCAAGCTTACACTGCTGGCGAGAACCGTGTTGTGCCTCACCTGAAGTCGAGCACACTTATAAGATAAAGGGCCTGCACCTAAAAGGGACCCAGGTTCCTGTGTAACAACATAAGGCGGAGTACATAACTCTCCACTGCAAAAGCGAACAAGTGAAACGAAACACCTGCATTCAACGGATGAGGAGATTCCAACCGAAATAGATCGTTTTTTCTGGGTTCTCACCGCAGGCACATGCAGCACGAATCTTCAACTATAATGTTAATTTATGCTAGGTTGTTATCAAGCAGCCTCGAACTGGCGTCGCAAGGAAGAAAGCCGGGGAGAACTGGAATTTGGGGACAGAACCGTCGTAACCCATATGATGGCCGAGAGATCGCCAATTTTTTGATTGATTCATAGGATATTTTGTTTTCGATGGTCGACTCATCATAGTCATTAGTCCCGATGATGTACAGTTAGTTGTGTTTATGTAAATTAGCGATGTTTATCTCCACGTGGTATGGTGAGATCCTGCGCTAACGCTGTACTTCAGTTTGGTGTCTCTTCCCATCCACATACCTCCTACTAGTGGACCCATCTCCCCAGCTCTCAGCTCCGACCGTGGTGTGGACATGAAATTAAACGTGTCTAGAGAGTGAGGATGTGAACTAAGGAAGAGAAGGAAGATCGTGCGCGTGAGTGGCCGTTTTCTTAGGGTTCTGCGCTGGCAGCCACCTGTTGGTTGATGGATAAACCATTGGAAAAACTATCCGATCAGATGAGCCGATTCGCTAGATTCTCCTCCAGACAGCGGCTCAACTAGCCCTAGTAGCTAGTGCCGAAAATCCTACCATGGTCGGTAGCTCGAACGTAGGACCTCCCGCTACAGCGTGCACTGGGAAGGTAGGGAAATCCGACCATAGTAGGGAAAACCTACCATGGTCGGTGGACTCAAGATCGCGTAGGTCCTCCAGTAGCAGCTGCACTGAAGAAGGATTGGAAAATCCTAACAATAGTAAGGGAAAATCCTACCATGGGTCGGGACTCGAATCGTCGGAGCCTCCCGTATCAGGCTGCTACTGGGAAGGTTAGGAAAATCCGACCAGTGGTAGGGGAAAATCCTACATGGTCGGGACTCGAACCGTAGGACCTCCCAGTTACAGGCTTGCAGCTGGAAGGTAATGGAAAATCCGACCATAGTAGGGAAAAATCCTACAATGGTCCGACTCGAACCGTAGGACTCCAAATAAGCTGCACTGGGAAGTAAGGAAAAATCGACCATGGGTAGGAAAATCTACCATGGTCGGTAACTCGAGAAACCGTAACACGACCTCCCCTACAGTGCCTGGGAAGGTAGGGAAATTCCGGACCAGTAGTAGGGAAAATAACATGGTCCCGGGGACCTCGATCCGTAGGTCCTCCCCAGTACAGCTGCACTGGAAGGTAAGGAAATCCGAACCATCGGTTAGGGAAAAATCTACATGGTCGGGACTGCGAACCGTAGGACCCCAGTTACAGTGAACTAGGGAAGGTTAAGGAACAGATTCCGAGCCATAGTAGGCGAAAACTCCTACATGGTCGGGGACTCGAAATCGTAGGACTCCAGTACAGCTGGCACTGGGAAGTAAGGAAAATCGTTACCATGGAGGGCAATCCTACATGGTCGGACTCGAACGTAGGACCCCATACAGCTGCACTGGGGGAAGGTAAGGAAAATCCGACCTGCGTAAGGGAAAATCTATATGGTCGGACTCGAACCGGTAAGGGACCTCCCAGATACAACTGCACTGGAAGGTAAGGAAATCCGACCATAGTAGGGAAAATCCTACCATCGGTGGGAGTCGAAACCGTAGGACCTCCATGTCACAGCTGCACTGGGAAGGTAAGGGAAAGATCCGACCATGCGTAGGGAAACCTACCAGTCGGTACTCGAACGTAGGACCTCCCGGCAACAGCTGCACTGGGGAAGGTAGGGAAAATCCGACCATATAAGGGAAAATCCTACCATGGTTCCGGGACTCGAATCCGGTAGGTCTCCCAGGTACAGCGCACTGGGAAGGTAAGGAAAATCCGACATGGTAGGGAAAATCTCTACATGGTCGGGACTCGGAACCGTAGGACTCCCAGTACAGCTGCACTGGGAAAGGTAAGGAAATCCGACCATAGTGGGAAAATCCTACCCATGGCTCGGGAACTCGATCCGTAGGTCCTCTGCCAGTACAGCTTGCACTGGGAAGGTAAGGAAAAATCTCGACATGGTAGGGAATCCTAACATGGTCGGGACTCGAACCGGTAGGACCTCCCAGTACTACGCTTGCACTTGGAAGGTAAGGAACATCCGACTGCGATAGTACGGAAAGATCCTACCATGGTCGGTGCTCGAACCGTAGGACCTAACCCAGTCACAGTGCACTGGGGAGTAAGGAAAATCCGCCATGGTAAGGGAAATCCTACCATGGTCGGGGGGAACTCGAACCGTAAGGACCTCCCAGTAAAGCTGCACTGGAAGGTAAGGAAAATCCGACCATAGTAGGGAAATCCTACCATGGTCGGGAACTCGGAACGCGTAGGACCCCAGTACAACTGCACTGGGAAGGTAGGAAAATCCGACCATAAGGTGGGAAATATCCTAACATGGTCGGGAATGTCGCAACCGTAGGACCTCCCAGTAACAGCTGCACTGGGACAGGTAAGGAAAATCCGACCATGGTAGGGAAAATCCTACCATGGTCAGTAGACTCGAACCGCTAGGACCTCCGCTCGCTGCACTGGAAGGTAGGGAAAATCCGCGCATAGTAGGGGAAAATCCACCATGTCGGTGACTCTGGATCCGTAGTCTCCCAGTACAGCTGCACTGGGAAGGTAAGGAAAATCCGACATGGTAGGGAAAATCCTACCATGGTCGGGACTCGAACGCGTAGGACCTCCCAGTACAGCTGCACTGCAGTGGACATCCTCGACCAGGGCAGGGGGGTGGGTGGAGCGTGCAGAGGAGAACGCCGGGGGGGAAAAGGCGGCAAGCGATGGCGCCCAGCGACCAGGGAGCGGGGTGGGGAAGGGGGCGTGGCGGCGGGTCACCGTTATTTCTGAATCGCTGCGCGTGGCGGTGGGGGGTGAGGCGTGTAATTGGCGTTGGCAGCGGGAATGCGGTGTAAGTAATATGGTTCGCTCCGCTGGGCGCGGCGGTTATGGCCCGTCGTGTCCCGCGACCTCGACCCTTGCCCCAGCCCCACTGCTTGGTCGACCCCCACCCCACCTCTGGCCTCTCAGCGCGTCTACCGCCCTGCGCTTATTTCGTTCGGCCCCGCGTTCGCGACTTGTTAGCGCCGAGCGTTAGTGAGAATTTAATCGTCCGGGCCGGCGAGGATGGAGAACGCCGATGGTGAGACAGCAAGCGGAGTGTTTGGGAGAGAAGGATTGGGAGGGGGGGCGTGAACAGTGGTGATGGAGGTGAGGCGCGAAATGTGGTTGGGATGTGTTGGCGCTTTTGAGTAAACAAGAACTGTACTGAATCGAATACGCCAAAGGGGTCTCGTGTTCCTGGGGCTCAATATTGTCTTAAATGTGTTCAGTGACTATCAAGGGGTAAATTGGGTATCGATTTCCAAATTTGCAATAGATCGGCAAAAATACCGATTGAATGAAGAACAGATAAATACACTGTTGAGGAAAAAATAGAATTTGAAAGTTGTTTTCTTACAGAAAGTTTCAAAGCACTTCATAATACATTACAATTTTGCTCTTCTATTCACATTTAACATCATTACTACTAATAAAATTATAAATTTTTGCCAATTGGACTCGGTGAATATATTTCTGAAAACATGTTTATGTTATGTAAAATTAAAATTTATGCTGGAACAAAGAATTATAACATAAATTTATTGAACTTTTTCTTTAAAACTATGGTTCGTATACTTTGGTTAATAGTATTTTTAAATCATTTACAAATAATTGTACTTGTGTTACTATTATGATGTTTTCTGTATATGTCACAAAAAAGTCGAAGGAAGTTCATGTTGCAAACCATTTTTAGAAGGCATAGATGAAAGAAAAGGGTTAGAAAAATATGGGGAGTATTGGGTGATATAATTGGACAATGGTGTTATGAGGGAAGGTGCATGTGTTGGAACATTTAAAAACGTCAAAACGGAAGTAACAATTTCTGCTCTTTCGTGCTCTTTGAAGGGACGGGGTGCAGGGGAACGAAGATATCCGTGCCAAAACCCATTTTTTCTTCTGTTGTATATTGCTCGTGTGAAACAGAATTCGGACACACCCTATATAGAGCCCGTGTGTCTGCGAATACGTTCTGAAGCTGAGAGACAAACTATCCCAAATGCAGTCGTCGCCTGGTAGAATGTTGTCACCATATTTCGAAACAACCACCACTTTTTTGTTTTCCGGCATTATTGTACAGTGAATTTCAATGCATTACGTGCAACAAATTTCCATTCATCGAGTATAGCAAATTTCAGTTTATCTCGTGCAGAGTATTTCGACTCATCCCAGACACGGAATTTCCATTCATCCCATAGGGGGCTCATCCCATACAATGACTTTGGATTCATTGTATATGGCTATTTTTTACACATTGCGAGTATCCAATTCTGACGCATACTGGGTACCGTACCGTATTATGATGTATACCGTATATTCCGACGTATCCCGTTAAACGTATTCAGTCGCATCCCGTATTCCGAGGAATCATGTGTAGCAGACTTCCACATATCCTATACAGTGAATTCAGACGCAGCCCGTACAGCAATTTTTACTTATTTCATACACCGATTTCAGAGTTGATCCGTACATCAAAATTCGTTGCATTCCGTAAAACAAATTTCAACTCATAACACACAGCGAATTCCGACCCACTCGCATTGCGAATTCCGACGCACCTCTACAGCAAATTACGACACACCTTCTATAGCCAATTCCCACTTCCCAGTATTGCGAATTCCGATTAATTTCGTATAGCGAATTCCGATGCATCCCGCATCGTGAATTCCGACGCACCTCGTATAGCGAATACCGACTCATCCCGTATATCAAATTCCGACGCACCTCATACAGCAAATTCCGTCGCACCTCATAAAGCAAATACCGACGCACCTCTTGAGCGAATTCCGACTGATTTCGTGTAGCGAATTCCTACTCATCCCGCAAAGCGAATTCAGACTAATCCCGTATAGCGAATTCAGACTGATTCCGTGTTACGAATTGCGACTCATCCCACATAGCGAATTCCGACTCATATCGAATAGCGAATTCCGACTCATCCCGTATAGCGGATTCGGAAACATCCTGTAGAGCGCGCGAGTGTGCGGGAGGGTGTCCTGGGGCCAAGAGATTGCAGGCGAGGCAACGCAGTCGCCGTCGGATGGCCCGAGCGCGGTCGCCTCGCCGGCCGATTGCACGTCGTCGCCAACTTCCAAAGCAATCGCCGCCGCCTTGTAGGGCGAGTCCTCTTGTGCTCCCTATAAAGAGTTTCCTCGCCGCTCGAGGCGGCAGAAGTAATTTACTTCTCAATCAATTTTTGAACGTTCTTCTGCCCGTTCCGTTTCGGGCGATGCTGGTTTTGCAGTGCGGGAAGGAGGAAATACGATCGCGGATTTAATTTGTCGCTTTGCTAAGCACACTTTATGCCTGCGGAGGAGGAGGAGGATAATGGAACGGGTCAACGAGGAAATTGGGAGAATTGTTTCATTTTTGAATTTAGTAGGGTTGTAATCAGAAGTATAATATTTTTCCCAATTTCTGTATGTCCATGAAATTTCCGAATTAGAAACGGATTTATTTCATTCAAGTATTAGCTCCGAATTTGTTGACAGATATTCTAATCACGCTCGTGTTGACATGTAATTTCGTGAAAAATAATGATAATTCAATCAAATGTCCATATATTTTTTGTTCTTTTTAATTCAGTTTGAGATGACGGTTTGCAGGTACTTATTTACTGCGAGAATAATGTACTATGTCAATGAAGAATTGAGATTTAGTATTTAACATTTTTATTTTGTGATATAGTAATACAATATAAGTGATATAGTAATACAATATATTGTATATTTGAATCCCTCTATATTCGAGTATATCCCATTAAAGATGAACGCATTTAATCCGGAATGCTCTTTCTTAAATTAGATTCTCCATAGCTGTAGTATTAACCTAATGTACATTACTACATGCCATAAAATTTATGTAGATGGGATGATATTTCGACAGAAATTAATAATAGTTTCCATTACACGTTCTAAACTCGTAAATGATTTGTATGCAGATTGAATACGATCGGAACATTTTGTAGTATTGCTTACAAGATTCCCACAACTGATTAAAAATCCTAAGGTTCATTTCCTATTCATTGGTTTTTGGTGGGTCTGTGAAACATGCAGTATTTGCATGGGAAATTCAAGGCGTAATTGGAAGAACTGTTTGTAATTGAAAAGTGCTTGCAAATGGCGTTTCGGATTGGAAGAATTCTTGAATTGCATTTTGAGTTCGAATCACCTTAATAACTTTCCAATTGCTCGCGGTGGTTAAATCTTACACACTCGTAACACTAGTATCCCGAGGGTTAGAAGTTCAGATTATGATACTCACTCCTTTCTCCTGAGTTTGTGTCTGTTTGTCTCTCTCATCGTATACCCTTGTCTCTATCATTCTCACTTTCTTGGAAGATGCTCTGAACGAGGACGACTCTGATACTATAAGAAATAAAACGCAGACAATGGGAGAAGTAACCCATGTTCGAGATGACGATGTCGAATTAGATGATGCGACATGACTACTCAGGACAAGCTCCGAACACGAACACGCGTCTGGCGAGGCGGGGCACGAGTTGCGACGTTGGGAAAAGCAAAGGCAATCGTTCCGTCTGTCGGCCGCGGGGCGCTATAAACTTACACGTGTGCTCGATTAGGGAAGGAAAGACTAACGAGTGCGGCGGGCGCTCGCGTTTACAG
>BOPP01000144.1:123913-134792 GCA_017312745.1 Gryllus bimaculatus
TATATATATATATATATATATATATATATATATATATATATATATATATATAATTCATACATATGAAATATGAATACTCGTCTTTTACATTTAGTTAATAATTCACTTGTGGTGTTCCTATTTGTGAGAATCCACCCGCCTGCTATGTGATCCCTCCATCTCAACAATCTTCTTCCATCCCAATCCTTCGAATCGGCAATCCAGAGTGCTTTCGAGAAGTTTCACAGGGGCCCAAACGCGTCTACCCTCAGCAATGTAAAGAGTCAAAATAATGAATACTGCTCTACTAAAGTGGAATTGTAAAACCAATATTAGGTTCGACTGAACGTATTTATTTTTGAAACTAATGACATTTTATATGAGTGTGGTTTTAATCAAGTCACTACATACTTTGATAACGTATTCTAATGTAGTATTCGATTATGAGTAGAAATACAAATTATAAATCAGAAGTGAATGTACTAGAAATAGTTTGTCAATTCATCTTAATGTTGCGTTTTTACGAGGTGAGGCTCAGGTCATCAGAACTGTTCTTCCGTCTGACCACGGAATATCGGCTACGCTTCTTTAACCATCTAGCGGAGAAAGAAAGTATCTTTCGGGGTACGACAAAGGTGAGCAAAAATTTGGCATATCGGCCTTTTTAGGGCTGGGAATCTTTTATACGTAGTGAATCTACAGCATGAGACAGCCGACTTTACTTTCACTTAAAGGAAAAGTGTACGAAGGATTACTACGCCCTTAATCCACTCCACTTAATCCGCTTTAAGAGCGGAACTCCTCGAAGTGTTGACTTTGACAGTGTTTGATGCTGCAAACGTGGGCGCAGCAGCTCTAAATATTATGTCAGTTATTATTAAATAGTTAGTTGTTCTCTTTTTCAAGGCAGGAGATTTGGAAATTCGGTCAGTTGCGCCATCCTCCCCAACGATCTCTACAATCCCTCTCCCTACCCATTCACTCTGATCGAGATTCCGTGTGCGCAAATTTCCGATGGAGGCCATCGCGTACCGACTGAGGTGGCTCAGAGCATCAAATGATGATAGTCATCGACAGAACCATTATTTTTGAAAACGCTTCTACTAGTTGAGGTGGCTCATGAAATCAACTGATTTCATTCCAATGCCTCTCAGGATTTTTCCTTTCTCATTCTTGTCCTATCCTCACCCCTTACTTACACACACTTACACGTCCATGCACTACGCTACAACACATGTCGGGAGCTTAGATCTTGTTAAATCTGCGGCGGTGACACGCTGGGGGGGAGATGTCTGGTTTCCGAAAAGCACGGAACTGAAGGTCGGCGCCGGATCTTATATCCAGCTAGGAAAGATCACCGCGATAAAACGTGCACTACACTTACGAGACTAATGCCCTTAGCATTTAACGCGCCCTGCGAACAGTAATCAAGCAAACAATTCTCTTCGAGCCTACTGGAAATGTTCCCGGGAATTTTTGTCAATTCTGCCTTTCTCCGCAAACGATCACCGCCACTTCCCGCGATAAAAGAAATCAAACTACACTTACGGGACCAATGACCGGCCACCTGCCAGTCGTCACATCTCGGAAAACCTGCCAGTTTTGCCTTTTCTCCGCGGCAACGACCTCCCCATTCCCGTCCCCTTCCCCCCAATTCCCCATTCACTCGCATCGAGATTCCGGCCGCGTGCGCAAAGTTCCTTCCTGAGGCCATCCGCGCGTGATCTCGCAGCTCCAACCAGATCCAACGCGCGCTCTCTCTTTACCCGGCGGCACGGCGCGGATCTCTCGCGCGGCCTGGCGAGTTAGCGCGGTTAAAACTTTCATCGACAACGGCCGCATTGAAACCTCTCGACTCCCCGCGCCGGACGCTCAGCGGCCCAGAGCACACAACGCACGATGGAAGAGGAGGAGGAGGAGACGGCTATGGCACTCGTTATCCCGTGAAAGCGCGCCGTGAAAATGGCACGGTCGTTTCGCGGGAAAAATCGGGAGAAAAGGGGAAATCAATGACCTCTGAACGTGGAGAACACTCGGTCGCGGTTGTTCAATAAAATAACAGTCGTGCAGAGGTGGCACGTAGAGATAGAGGAGGGTAATAAAGAAATTTTGACATTTGCGTGGTACAGTGAGGGTTTATTAATTAACGTCTAGTTCATTCATAAGTTACGTACGTCTGGGACGGGTTACATCTGGCATGTTCTTTCTCGCTGGCCGTGATACTTTTAACCGATATATGCGTCTATTTTTGGGGGGTTTTCATCATCCTGGTATCTCCCCCTGCGGCGCTTGGCGTAAGTCTAGGAATCGGGGCGGTGGGTATGGAGCTCGTTATCTCATGAAAGCTATGGAGTTATGGAGCTAGTTATCCCAAGATAGGGGGGGGGTGCTTGAAAAACCAATGACCTCTGTACGTGGAGAACACTCGATTGCGGTTGATTGCTAAAAGAACAGTCCTGTAAAGGTGACACGTAGAGATATAGGAGGGTAATAAGAATATCTTGACATTTGCGTGGTACAGTGAGGGTTTATTAATAAACGTCTAGTTCGTTCATAAGTTATGTACGTCTGCGGCGGGTTACATTTCGCATGGTGGCTGTGTTTCTCTCCCGTTGGTGCGTGATACTTTTAACCGATATACGGGTCTATTTTAGGGGTTTTTCCATCCTCCTGGTATCTCCCCCTGTGGCGCATGACGTCAGCCTGGGAAACAGAGTGGTGGCTATGGAGCTCGTTATCACATGAAAGCGTGTCCAGATGAAGGGGGAGTTGAAAATGGAGTGGTCGTTCCGCGGGAAAATGCAGGAAAAAAAACTAATGACCTCTACTTGAAGAACACTGTTGTTTAGTAAAAGAGCAGTCGTGCAGAGGTGGCACGTATATATATATATATATATATATATATATATATATATATATATATATATATATAGATGAGGGTAATAAGAATATCTTCACATTTGCGTGGTACAGTGTTTATTAATTAACGTCTAGTTTGGCAATAGTCATGATCTTGGATGTCCGGGTGACGCCGCGTCGAAGGCTGTGTTGCCGACGTTTCGACCATCTTGTCGTGGTCTTCCTCAGGGCTGGTAGTATACCATACCAGCCAAGATCATGCACATGACTCTGGCCGCGGAAGCCTACGACTTCATAGTTTGCTTATAATTGTGATTTGGCCATACGTGAGCTAGTTACCTTTCACAACATCATAATTTGGTCGTACGTCTGGGGCAGGTTCCATCTTGGATGGCGGCGGTGTTCCTTTGCCGCTGGGACGTGATACTTTTAAACGCTATATGCGTAAATTTGCGGGGTTTTCTACCCTCTTGATATCTCCCCTTGTGTCTGTCTGGAAAACGAGGCGGCTATGATACTCGTTATTCCATGAAAGCGCGCCAAGATGGGGAGGGTGCTTGAAAATGACACGGTCGTTCTATACGTGAAGAACACTCAGTCGTGGTTGCTTACTAAACGAGCAGTTCTGCAAAAGTGGCACCTAGAGATAGAGGAGGGTAACAAGAATATCTTGACATTTGCGTGGTACAGTAAGTATTTATTAATTAACGTCTAGTTTGGTCATAATTGTGGTTTGGTCATGAACTTGTGCTTTGTGGTGGGTGCTTGAAAATGACGCGGTCGTTCCGCCGGAAAACACGGTAGAAAACGGGAAATCAATGTTTTCTATACGTGAAGAACACTCAGTCGTGGTTGCTTGCTAAAAGAGCAGTCCTGCAAAGGTGGCATATAGAGGTAAAGGGGTGTGAGAATGAGAATATCTTAAAATTTGCGAGTGAGAAATGTACAGTGAGTATTTAATAGTTCCAGGCTACTTTGGTCATTAGTTGCGTAAGTACAAGGCATGTTATATTCCGCTAGGTGACGGTGTTGTTTCCTTGCTGTACGTGCTAATATATATATATATATATATATATTATATATATATTATATATATGTTTTTTTGCTTTTTTCGTCAATTGCGGGGAGTCTCACCCTTGTGGTATTACTCCACCTGCGACGAGCTCTAAGGTGAGTCATTTTGCATAGTATTTCAAGTGCCCTCTTTACTGTGGCATTGATAAACATTGACAGAAGACCTCTTGGCTAACACAACATTTTATTTTAATAATTAACCCAGCATTTTGCATTTAATAATCAGGTAAACGTCCATGTGGATATACCCATTGCAACGTTAACAAGAAGACGAGAGTCCTAATACGTGTTTGAGAAACTACATTGTATTGAAAAGACAAAATACTATTTATTACTAGGTGGCACTGAATTTCATTTGTGTTCACGCTAAATATAATCATATTACCACAGTACTAAGCCACCTCCTTCAACTTGCGCATCTATCTCTTTGTTCTTTTGGAGAGGAAATGCGAGCGGAGACGGGAATTTGCCCGTGCACCGTGCAAGAGTGACGGACTTCACAAAATAGTGAGTAGCTTCTGCGCTTCATAAAACCTTTGGTGTCTGTAGCAAACAAGAGGTACTCTTGTGTTCTCTTTTTTTGTAATATATTATACTTTTTTGATTTATTTATAAATGTCGCATAAACATCAGATTTCTCAGAGATATTATACAATATTGCATTAGCTGATACAATAATATATTAACCACTGTAAGAACCATTAACTACGTACAGTATAAAAATACAATGTTTACATAGCACATTTAAAACATAATGAGTATGTATAATAATCTAGCAAAATGCCCGCCTTTCCCCGTTTTTTCGTATTAAATCCTTGTGAAAAAGAAAAAGTCTCACTCTTTGTGCCTCTCTTTGTGTCTTTATTTGTGTCTCTCTTTGTGTCTCTCTTTGTGTCTCTCTTTGTGTCTCTCTTTGTGTCTCTCTTTGTGTCTCCCTTTGTGTCTTTCTTTGTGTCTCTCTTTGTCTCTCTCTCTGTGAGTCTTTCTTTGTGTCTCTCTGTGTCTCATTTAGTGTCTCTCCCTTTGTGTCTCCCTTTGTGTCTCCCTTTGTGTCTCCCTTTGTGTCTCTCTTTGTGTCTCCCTTTGTGTCTCTCTTTGTGTCTCTCATTGTGTCTCCCTTTGTGTCTTCCTTTGTGTCTCTCTTTGTCTCTCTCTCTGTGTCTGTCTCTCTTTGTGTCGAAAACACTGGCACAGTAGAACTAGAAATTACCGATCAGAGGCTCTGCAGTGATATCCGTCGATGCCCTGAGCCACCTCATTTGGACTCTAACAAGTTACCTTACTAGGAAGATGGGCATAAATTTTCTAGAACACGGCTTAAATTCAAAAAAGTTGGCTGAATTTCAAACAATCGCAATATTCCACTATAAAAGATATTTCGACATTTCTTAGTGTGGTTTATGTGTGTACGTTGACGGCTTTTACATTTCTTCTAATCAACATTGAATAACACATTTGTAACCAATTAATAAATGAATTACAAGAATATTCATAAAAACGTATAACTATTAATAGGCTCTCAATCGTTGTTTAATTTATTTTGCATTTTACCTCACCCTGCTACATCATTTCGTATGACTACATAATCCTCTTTTACAGCAAGGCCCGCACTGGTGGTGACATGAGAAACGTTCCGGATGAACCCGGCAAGAAGGTTTGAGTGATGGGTAGATTAGCGAGGTCATCCAAGAGGAAAGAACGTTCGTTACGTGGCTGGATATCACATCACAAGAAATAAAAAAAATGGTACGTTGAGAGGGTTCTTGAAAACATATTACGCTAATATATGTACGTCGAGAGACTGAGGGAGAGAGGTTGTATCGTATTGTGTTTCTGTGCGCGACAATTACTTTCGTAGTTTTGTACTTTCGTCACAAATTGATATGTCTTTGTCTTTCTTTTTTAACACAATTATTCATGTAAATTATTAATTAATTTACTGAACCTCAATGTAATTAAAATCAAATATATCGTAATGAAACATAGTCACCAGCCGCGACTAATTGGCAATGGATGAAATGAAATAATGAAAACCTTTGACAATGTATACTCGAATAGTATCTGATCTCCTAGTGGAGTTTCTACTACAAACTTACTACTTTTCATATATCTGTCATCAAGATTTATATTTTTATAACACAAATGGGTTTTATTTAGAAAGGAATTAAGAGCTTTCTACATAAATTAGTTTAGGATCTTAGCTTTTAATGAATTTCCCAGATGTGTTATCTCTTGGTATTATTAATAAATGATAAAACCTAAATTTTAACAAAGTAGTAAAATTAATAAGATTAATTCTTATTTGACGTCATTTGTACATTACGTTGTTTTTAATATCTGTAACATTTTATGTAGTTTGTTGTCATGGTCATTTTGTTTAGAGAATTATAATAAATACATTGAAAGAAGACAATGTTTCATAAAAACACATTAAATTTAAATATTAATGAGTTTGAAACACTAAGATTCTGTTAAGGTATTTATGTGCCGACCAATCATGTGTCTTCACCAAAATATTCAGTGACTATTATTATATGTGATGCATTACTTTTTTAAGTTACAGTGGATATTTAGTAGAATTTCCTGCATTGGTATAGTCCAAACTAGATGTATAGATCTTGGAATACAGAAAAGAATTTAATTAAATTTTCAGAATCATGTTTCTGTAACTCAGTGAATAGTTATCATATTGTTAAAAATGTGAAAATCTTTCTATTCATTAGCCTTGGAAACTAACTACTTAACGACAAAAATATTTTTGAGATTGTCGGTTTTCTGTATCAGGCATTTATACTACTTTGTTGTATTCTCTTGTACCGTTTACAAATTTTTGTTTGATGTAATCGCACGGGTTTAGAAAATGCATTACAATGCAAATATCGTACCATATTTAATACACTGTGTAAAAATTTCGATATACCATAATATTACATTGAATGCATCTACTAATCCTGCAACAAGTGTCAGAATGACGTTCATATAGTTAATGGAATATGGATTATTAAAACGCAAGTCAAATTAACATCACAGCCAACGCACGTACTGACGGAGTACCCACACGTCGATGGCAGAGGGAAGAAGAGATCGTTATGAAGTAAAGAACAACCAGAAAACGCCAGGATCTCGTCAAATCAGATGTCGAGAAAGCAGAACTTCTGACTTCTCTAGAAAACAGAAAGTGTTGTTGAGAAAATACTTTTTTTTAATGTTCTAGCAATCGTCATTGGGGTACTAACTACTACATGTGTATTTCACGTGCCAGTTTTGATAACATGATATATATTTACGTTTTAGATAGTAAACTATTTTTTATTGTGCTTAGTGTATCTCACGACTCAACAGCATAAAGTATTCAAGAAATTTATCATATTAAGAAATATAAAAGATAATATTTTGAGATTTTCTCAACTAACACAATGGTGTATTCTCCAATAAAATATACGTAGAATTGAAGTTTAATTAGCTTGGACGCATTTATCCAATCGTGACATTCCTTACAACTTAATGTGTGAAATTCAGGGTCCCAATTTTGTGACCATGTTACAGTTGATCAAACGCCAACTCCACTTACATACTAATTGGGTAATAGGTTTCATTCATTATACATTTATAGGTGTTATTCATTCCCATTGGAAGCAAATATACCTTTCCATTACAATCGTCTCAGTTTATGTGGATGTTTGACGAAATAAAAGGTGCTGCAGACCAAGTGTGCTAGAAACGGTGAAGGGAGTACATCACGTACGCCATTTGTCTCCCTTAGTCCTGTGCGTTTATAATAAACTAGAGCCAAGATATGGAAACACCGCTATGTGAGAAAAGTCGGATTAACCTGACTAAACTGCCAAATACACGCACACATACACACACAGATATTGTTCAGGTGCATACGCTTGTGGAGGACTTTGAATAATAGAATTCGCCAAGAAACTTCTGGATAATTACTCAGAAAAAGTAATGTGTTAATCCCATTTTGCAGCACACGTTGTTCTGTGCTTTTTCTGCTTTTAATAACTAATTTTCTCTACGGATTTGTGGTTGTGAAAGAGGCAATAGTTGAAACCACATTGTGAAATTCAGTGCTGCCCGTTCCGTGACGCGTGTGCTTGTATTGGAACCATTCATTCGACTTTCCTCCAACGTGACTGTGCCCCGGGTGGCAACGCAGCCCCAAATCAACTGGGGGGGAAAAACGTCGACAGCGAGGCGCGCCATCGGAAAAATAGCCACGTGGATCACGCGAAGAAGAGGTACGAGCGCCGGCCAGCGGTCGTTCCAGGAACGACACGTTGCGGGTAGCGAATCGAGGGAGAGTTCGGAAGCAGAAAGCGAGTGTGAGAGAGAGAGAGAAAGAGGACGCAGGAAAAACGAAACAAAGACATCAAAGCAAAAGAAAACAAAGACAACAAAACAAAGACATCAGCAAATGAACAGAACGATTAAAACGGTTGAAACATAAATAATATATTTGAATATTTTGTAAATACTTTTTTCTTAGACCCTCCTTTTCTATATTCCTCATTTAATTCAAGAAAATATATTCACACTTATCACCAGCAAAATCAAAGACTATTCATTTAATTCTCGTCAAAATAAATACAACATGAAAGTGAATAAAATAGAAAAAAGTACGAATGGAAAGAGAATATGTAAAATGAAAAAAGAAACAAATAGAAGAAGACGGACATTGCAACAAGACAGACTATAAATAACAGGTCGGTTTCAAGGCTATGCATTGGAAAAACACAGTGTGCCCTTCTAAAAAGAAATATTACTATTATTTTATAAAGCAACAAAACTACAGCTTTGTGACATATTCCATTTATTATATTCATCACAGTGATTATCAATGTCAAATGAATAAGATTCATGTATAAAATTGTTATTTGTTACCTTTAGATTTGTTTCTTTAGGTCGCAGAAGAACATTTTTGTTTTACTTTTTAATTCACGGAATTTTAAACCGCGTTCATTTTGAGTGACATTCGTTAGATTAAAGGTTAACATTCCATTTACTTAAAGGTATTTTATGATTGTTATTGCTCCTAGGAAACTGGAAGTCCAATCCTTTTCGTTCGTACTGACAGCTCAACCACATCAGCGCCGGACTAGAGGAATAGAAATAGTTTGCAGTTCTATGTAAGAAATCAGTATTTTCGCAAACGCCATTTTTTTTGGTACTGAAGTCTCTGTAACAATAGATTTATCCCACAATTTTCCCAACGCATGCGTAATAACGTTGGGCGGGAAATGGAAGAAATTGATTTGACGTAACAACTGAGTGAGTTCGTGTGCGAGTGGGTTCGGAGAAACCGAGTGATGGGTTGTTACTCGGTATTCTGAGAAGAGCATCAGAAGAAAGAAAACAAGTATAAAAATCAAATATTGAATAAATATACCTATATTCTGTATGTGTATAAGAAATTACAAGAAAAGTATTCTATACCATCACATACCAAAAAATATTTCTACGAACATTTTTATAAGCCACATCACTTCAACTCATTTCACATCATGCAGTTCACCTTACGTTGTTTTGACGGTATGCACAGGTGGTCTAGATTGAAGCTTTCTGATCATATTGGTATTCCTCTTTGCGATGAAAGAGAAAGGAGAAAAGAAAAATTTTTCAGGCAGGAGGCTACTGAAAAGGGGAGGAAGTGGAGTGTTGACGGCCAGGGGGTCACGGAGAATCGAAATATTACATCGCCCATCAGAGCAGAGGTGTAACAGATGAACAAAGGCTGCTTGAAGGAGGTAAAAAGAGATTAAAGTGAGGAAATTTTACGGGCAAGGAATACATGGGCAAACAAATCGATTTTGATAAAACGCTCAATAAAGAGTCAAGGAAAGCGGGGAGGAGGGAGAGGAAAGAGGAAGAGACGATAGGAGAGGCGGACAGAAATGAGTGGGTCATGCAAAACGCTGACGGGGAGAACTGGCAAAGAAGATCGAAGCGGGTACTTGCTGTCGGGAAAATCAAGCTAAGGAGGTATTGGACATTGGGATGCAAAGCGGGGAAAGAAAGCGTAGAAAATAGTAGACGCGCCGGGGAAGACAGATCAAGGACGACAGCCGGAGAGATTGAGACTTGCTGCAAGTGATGACGAAAACATCTGAAAAGAGGATGCGGAAGGACAAAAGCTGTGGAGGACGGGGACGAAAAAATATTATGAGACGAGGGTTGTAAAGAAGAGGCTGGAGAAGACGCGCCAAGGAGAACGGGTCTAGGAGGACGGCCGAAAGATGAGTTGAGAAGAATGGGGCTGCGAAGACAGACAGAAAAAGAAAATTAAGAGACGTTGCGTTGAGTAGAGGAAGGATCAGAAAGGACGAAAAAGGAAAACGGGATAAAGGGCAGTCCATGAAACTCGAGAAGGAAAGGACGGGCATCAGAAAACTGGGAAATGAAGTGTAGGGTGGAACCAAGAATGACGGGGGTGGAAAACGAGAAAGGAAAACAGACCAGGGAAGATAGGAAAGAGAAGGCGGGCAAGGAAACACAGAAAGAGGAGAATTTTCGGAGAAAGTCCCGCCATAGTGAAACATAGAAGGTCAATCAGGAGATAGCTGAAAAAATATTGCAAAGAGAAGACAAAGGGAGCAGTTTGAACAGGAAGATTCAAAAAGGACGAGGGTGAAAAACGGGAAGGTAGATGTAGCAAGGTGAGATGGAGGAAGAGGATGCAAAGAACGCATGGAGGCATCTAGAAAGTCAGAGCGCGCAGAGGAAGGAGCAGGGAAGAAGAAACACTCTGCGAGAGCCGACGATCAATTCCTGAGCGCTCCAGTTGAGTTACAGTTGGGCTATGGTGATAGTGTAGTGGAAATATAAGTGTTTGTAATCGAATAACTAAGAACAAAATCTTCCGATATATTTTATACAAAAAATGCACCCAAAAGGAAGGTGGAGGCGAGGGCAGAGACGAGGGCGGAGACGGGGGGGAGGCGAGGGGGAGGACGAGGGT
>BOPP01000144.1:152092-176312 GCA_017312745.1 Gryllus bimaculatus
ACTGGGTGGGCGGGGCCGCCAGACAGGTGCGCGGGAAGCGGGATAATTCCGTTCCAGAAGTGCAAAGGAGAGAGAGAGAAAATGTACGCAGAAAAAATGGTGTATTATTGGTGAGGGTCGAGTTAATACGTTTTCGTAAAATGGTAAGTAATTGTACGTAATACGTTTTTATTTTAACGTCGAAAATAGATAGTAGTCTTTTTAAGTAGATATCTAATCAGAAATTATGTGGAAGTCACAAAATTGATTTACAAAAGGATAGTATTTGCGTAAATGCTATGCTGAAACAATACTTATATTTAGACGTTCAAACACACATACAAATACGTGCAACGTATTAAAACTGCACTGAAGAAAAGGGGACAATGCGTTATACAGATTTACGGGAAGCGCGATAATTCCGTTTTAGAAGTGCAAAGGAGTGATAGAAAATGTACGCAGAAAAAATAGTGTATTTTCGTGAAGGTAGAGATAGTAAGTTTTCGTAAAACGTTAAGTTTGTCCTACGTTGTTATTTTAACGTGTGGAGTAGATTGAAGATGTTAACTGTCTATTTAACCAAACATTATGTGGATATCATAAAATATATTTAGAAAAATGATAGTGTTTGGATAAATAGTACGCTGGAACAATACATATATTTAGAGGTACACACAAACAAGTATGTGCTACTTATTACAACTGCACTGATGAAAAGGGACGATGCGTTTTGCAGATGCACGGGAAGCTCGATAATTCCGTTTCAGGAGTGCAAAGGAGAGATAGACAAAAATGGTGTATAACTGGTGAAGGTCAAGTTAATACGTTCTCGTAAAACGGTAAGTAATTCTACGTAATACGTTTTTATTTTAACGTCATAAATAGATAGTAGTCGTTTTTAAGTAGATATCTAATCAGAAATCATGTGGAAGTCACAAAATCTATATACGAAGTTCATAGTGTGTGAATAAATGATACGTTGAAACAATACATTAGAGATTGTTTCGAGATTAAAACACACATACTAGTATATGCTACGTATTGCAACTGCATTGGATAATGTATTCGTATAAAAAACAGTTCACTTTATGTATGTTACTAACTTCTTACTCAAGTTCACAAATGTATCGTAACAGTTTATTTCGAGACAAATATTTGGTAAGATCTTCAAGAAATATTGTAGAAAATTGTATTGTTGTCACCCAAACTATTTTTGCGCCTCTCAGGGTAGCTTACTGGCCAGCGTGTTCGCTTTCCTTTAGGCGCCCCGGGTTCGATTCCCGGGCGGGGCAAATTATGTGCTCTTCTCTTGCAATGTCTGTGTGACGATGAGAAAGCTCACTTCTTAGGTCGACAAAACCAGAATACGGCGCAGGAATGTGTATGTGAAAACTAGGCGTTTTACTCCTTATCTCATGTCCTCAAGGCCGGAACGCCGCTGGTAGGCCTTGGCTTCATAAAACGTTGTTGAATGCAACCTTTTTTGGCTGAGGAGAGAATATTCGTCTAGGAGGTGGGCTTAGAACGCGGCGGCTTTATAACTAGACGGATGTCGTCGCCATAGAATTAGATGCACATGAAGTGTTTTTAGAAATTTTAGGAGACAGAAAATATATTCAGAAACATGAAGGAAAGCCAGGCAGTTGTCGGCTGTTGATGGAAGGTTGGGTGGATGGATGGATGGATGGATGGATGGATGGATGGATGATTATTGGATACTCAGGTATTACCACTGCAGTGAAGACATATTCTATGTAGAGAAATATACTTTTCAGCACTCATACATGGAAACAAACTTGCTTACACAGTTTAATGATTGTAAAGTGTTACTGTGAAATTCAACTTTTGCGTACTAGTGCCGCAATTAGTCAGTGCCGTATAACATAAATAAGTTTTGTAAACGCCATATAACATAAATAATTCTAAACAAAACATCGAAGATAGAGAAATCAACTTGACTGCCGCCTCTCATATTGATCATTCAGGAATTCTCTTCAAACTGTCGTACTCAGTTTCTATCATCGCCTCGTCTGTTTAATTCTAGCCTCGAAGACACTTTCTTTACTAGTTACGCAAATAACTATTGCTTTGTAAATGATTCAGTTTGTTTCTTGCCCTATTGTAAAAGAGTGGCCCATGAGCCAACGGTTTAGTCACATATAAGTGGAATATAACACACACACTCTTCTATCCTAGATCGTAACCGCGATCTTGATCCGTAATTGCCCGTAACAAAATATAATTGACTTCAAGTACGCAATTTGAATCTTAATGTTTTTTAAATGCAAATGTGTGGTAATTCAGAGGAATTATACGCAGATGGTGGGTTGAGCCTCAACCTTTTGCTATTAATTCTTCTTATATTAGTGATATTTTAAATGCATGTTTAATTTTTTTCATTCTATGCGTCTCAGACGGCGGAGAGAAAATTCATCCACGGGGATAGCGGTAGGGCAGCGGACGAAGAAATATGTGAGAGAGGCAACTAAATGGTGAACGAGTAGTAAAAGAACTGGTGAAAAAGGTGAAGCGAAGCTAGAAAATCATTACAGAAACTTCGTTACAGAAAAATATAATTAATTCAGAGATCCGAAACGGACGCTTTTTGAGTGACGGACTGCTAAATACTCAGACGTTTTGTGTTATAAATACTGGTCTTACGAATTCAGATTGTGTAAGGGAAGATACCTGGCTTCATTTATACTCTTAGTTTCTTCTGGAATAAATGTTTCCCTCTAAATATGTTTTGGTAAATTCGGATGCATGACGAAACTTCGCAAGACTTAATATTCTTTCTGAAAATAGAGATGGTTTTGGAGAATTAACACAAGAAAAGTTATGAAAATTAGGAATTTGTAATGATTGGTTGAACAAGGAGGAGCCAAAATATTACTCGCGCAAAGGTGAAAATCCTAACAGATATCCAAGCAAAAAATTATATTTGGCTTTACTCACACTCTTCTGTCAATCTAGTTTTTTAGGTAAATGATACAGTTGGTTGTAAAAGAGATGCTCATCAAAATATTAAACGAAAAACGTTTGCATGATCTTTTATGAGACGGAATATTTCTCTAGAAAATATGCGTGGTATCTAGAACTAGTCTCTCAGAACAAAATAGTTTCACTATAACAGTTCTCGAACGAGAAGCGTAATACGCGTATTACAACTGTAGTGAATGATATTCTATAAAATGATTTCTATGAAATGCTTATATCATATTCTTAGTCTTCATTTTTTCATTATAAAAATGCTTCAAGCGAGAAGCACGTCGGATGTTAACTCATTCAGTGGGGCAATTGGATACATAGTCACACATTAAGAGGGAAATTCTTGCCAAAATGCGAAGTTATAGAATATTTAAACGAGAAATTTTGAAATGGAAAAAGTTCAGAAAAATAGTGCTCTTAAGAGAAGCACATTATAAGTATAATGACCGCAGTACAAACACATCCCTTCCTAGCAAAGTTTTCTTCATGTCCTCATTATTTTTATCTCGTCATTGTTTTTCCTGCCGATGTACGATTTAAATGATCTGTAATTTCATTAATAATGATTATAGACTTATTAGAATTAATGAATTAACTTCCTTTGTATTTAAACCTGAGGCAGACGTAAAGAAGTATTTATTCACGTTGATTAATTCTTGTTCCCTCTAGGCTTATTTATTGCATATCATAATGTTCTTTCGTGAACTCTACACGTAGTAATATGTTTTTGTGCAAGTATTTGTTTTACGCCTTTTTCGAAAAAGCGGATGTAGCAGAATTAAGTAAGTGCAGAATAAATATATGCAAGAATGTTTGATGACAAAAAATCGGTTATTACCGAACGAAAAGCCACTATGTATAGGCAACCCGCTTAACAGAATCGTACACTAGGTTGCCTAAGCCCGCATAACTAGGGGCACTAATAAGACAGTCTTCATTACCAGGCCTTCCTTAGTGAAACTAGGACTTTTTGCCACTATATCTACGCGCTAGATACAGTGAATAACAAAGTTAATAAGGAGAAAAGAGAGGAAGGGGAGGCATCCGAGAGCACGGAAAATGAGGAACACAAAGAGGAATTGGAGGAAAGGAGGAAGTTGAAGTAAACGAAAATGGCAAAGAAGCCATAGAAGAAAAATGTAATTATGAAGATTAGTACAGTGAATGAAAATAAAAGGAAGGTGAAGAAAAATATGAGGCAGTATGACGAAGATGAAAAAGAATAAAGATGAAGATAACAATAAAGAAGACGCTAGATAAGATAAAAGATTGGTAAAGAGGAAGAAGAAAAACTAATTAAAAGCACAAAAATATTACACTTGATCTTTATTCCATTAATCTCCCACATCCTCCCACCGATTTCCAAATACCGCCTCCATCACCCGCTTAGTTATCATTCCATCACTCACGGCTTCCCCCTCCCCGCCCCCGCCTACGGGCCATCAGCGCCGGCGGTATCGCGCAGAGCGGAGCGGAGCGGCGGTCGGGAGGTGGCGCATAAATTAGCCGGGCATTGTGCCGGCGCCGGGCTTCGAAGGGCGGCCCGCCCCGCTCCGGCGCGCGCTCTGCTCGCAGGCTCGCTCCGCCGCGCCGCGCCATCTATCAGAGGCGGCGCTTCCGCCCGCCATTGTCCGCGCGCGCCCCGGAAGGCGGGGGCGGAGAGCGGGGGCGAGTGTGGGAGGTGCGTGGGAGGTCGACGAAGCCACACGCGGTGGGGAGAAATCTGGTGAAGAGGTGGGACTCGAGGTTGTGGCATACGACATAGGGCGCGGCGAGGCGCAGTGAGACGGGACGAATCGGTACTAGTAGGGACGGGATGGGTCAAGACAAAAGAATACGTAATGTGACGGGACAAGACGATATAGGGCGGGACGAGACGGCTCTAGACCAGACGAGACGGGATGAGAGCGGTCGGGACGAGACGGTACAAGACGTGATAAGACGTGAGGAGACGGGACGAGACGAGTGAGACGGGATGGGAAGGGGACATGTGGGACGAGACTGGACGAGAGGACGTGAAGGGACGAGACGGGGTGAGGCAGGACGGGGCAACACAGGAGACGAGATGGGGCTAAAGGAGAGGAGACGGGACCAGCCAGTACGAGACGGGGCGAGATGGGACCAGAAGGGACGGGTTGAGACGCGAGACGGGGTATGACACGAGGTAACGCGTCACAGACAGGAGCGAGAAGCGAGGTTTTGGAATCGGAACGTAGGTCGGAGCGAGGCGAGTATTTTTTGTCAAACATGGATAGATTGAACTCGTATGAAATTGAATTGTACGTATTATATTTACGTATGATATTTAATTAAAAAGAATTACTCACACAAAAATGGTCAATTTGGTCGTATCCTATGGAAGATTTGTTTGTACAAGCTAACTTAATGCCCCTACCTTAACACGAACAACTGTTTCAAACACCACGCTTTATACAGAACAATCCACACGAGTTCCATTTATCAATTCACTTTCGCTGTTTCGGGGGAGTGCCTGTCTTATTGAGAATTCTAGTGACCGACTTCTGTGATTTGGTAGTTATCCACGATTTCTCCTACCAACACGAGGCAAATGGAGGAGCAGTACCCTAACAGACGGATCACGGACCTCCCGCCTCGTCACGTCTTGCACCGTCTCGTCCCGACCGCTCTCGTCTCCGACTCGTCTGGTCTCGACCCGTCTCGTCCGGACTTGTCCCGTCTCGTCCCGTTTCGTCCAGTATCGTCCTGTCCCGTCTCATCTCGTATCCTTTTATCTCGTCCCGTCCTGTCCCGTCTCGTTCCATCTCGTCTCGTCCCTACTAATACCGATTCTTTCCTTCTCATGCCTCGTTCTATCGTCACCCCTTACTTACACGCACTTATTCTTACATGCACTACACTGCCACACAATTCGAGAAACCGGTCGGGAGCTTAGAGCTTGTCCCGACTAGAGCGGTGCCCCGCTGGTGGGAGATACCTGGTTGTGGAAAACCGCGTTAGTCGACATGTAGGTCCGTGCCGGATCTCTGCTTCTAGAGAGCGAAGTTCACATCCCTCGGCAAAACATGCACTACACGTACGGGACTAACGACCGTAACAATTGACGCGTCAGGAAACTGTTATCAATCAAGCAGAGGTGGGAGCGCGGTGCAGCGTACAGCGCTGCAGCGAGCCGGGAAGGCAAAACGTTCCGATGAACTTGATGCGGCACGAGGTGGGATGCGGAGAGCGGAGCCGGGTAAACTCTTTCTTTTTTGCAGGAGAAGCACTGGCGGATGGAGAAAGAGTAGATGTTGCAGGGCTGTATACGGGTTGTGTCTAATGGACAGCACGAGATAGCTTTGCAACTAAAAGCAGCTAATAAATCATTGCAGAAGGATGTTAAAAAGTCAACAGTAACGAATTGAACTCGGATCTTGAGTGAAACTGTTCTTGTTAGAGGAACTGCTGCAATATAGACGAGGTGAGTGTAGCAATGCATGCTTATTGCTTGGTGGAGAGGATCTAATTCATCTTAGGATCTAATATTGTGACACTGAAAATTGGTGAATGAAATAATTTAAAAGAAATGTACTAGGATGGAGTGGTTTATATAATAAAAGCTGTCTGGTGGTGAAAAGTAGCAGTTGGAAACTACTAATAGGTGACAACAGTACGTAATTGCAATGATAATTTTCAAAATCGGAATTATTTAATATTTAATGGAAACTTGTTTTCCTGAGCTTCTTTTTTATGAATATTTTTGATTATGTGTGAAATCATATTGTCTAACTAAAAAAAGTACCTTTAGAGGAGACTTATTTTTATATTATTACGTAGCCTAAAATTAATTCAACTAATCGTTCTTTTTAATAAACGTTTATTAAAATATCGACATTGCAACTGCAATCCCCTTTATCTGACAGAATTCATCTGATACATTCTCTATAAATATAGCGCAGTTTTTCTACTCAAGCACCGTTTAATGTGTGATCGTGTGATAAATGTTGTTGTTATTTTTGTAGAAAATTACATTGTTATTCCGTTCGCTGCGAAAATTAAATTTTAAGATGATAATTTAATATTGGTTGAATATTCGTTAACACCTCACAACATGCACTCTAGTGTATTTTCAAGAAATTCAATATCAAATTTGAGGCAACAGAATCCGCTGAATGCAATGCCCGGAGACATTTAATTGCAAGTTTTAGATCTGCAAATTTTAGTAGGAATGGGATTTATCAGAAAACTGAACTACGAAGTAGGAAATGATTTTGTATTGGAGAATGTAGTGACAAAAGCTTTAACTGTGAAAAGTACTGACTTGCACTTAAAATATAAAACAATGTATCAAATTAAATATTATTTTACATCATAAAACGAAATTACTATCAAATTCACACTTAGTGTCATGTACATGTTAAAATATATTGAAAGAAAATTAAATATGTACTATACAAATAATAGAAATAAAATGCATGAAATTTAATTTCTGGAAAAGAGGCTTGCAACATTTCAAAAACGTGACGTCGCAAATCGTCAAAAATATATTTAAGAATTGAATATATCTTTATACAAGAACAGCTGGTGTTCATGAGACGGGATATCAAACTTCAAGCATTCGAAAAAATTACGTCGAAAACAACCATGAATTAGAATTGGCATCGTCACTAAATTTTTCAATTTCCTTCCTACGTTTTGACGAAGGAAGGCAGTTGGCACTCCATATTTGTGATGGCAAAGCGAATTCCGAAAGGCCTCCTCAACAGACTACACCACTCCAGGGCCTGTAAAGGATCCCATTAGCGCACGCGGTAAAGCACCGTTAAGTTGACCCACAATGCCCCGCGCCGCTCCGTCCCGCCTCACAAACTCCTCGTTCCGCGCCCTTTGGCGGCCGCCATTATCGAGGCGCGCCGCTCCCCCAATCGGCCGCTGGGGGCGCCGGCGTCGAGGGCGTTTAGTTGGAGACTGCGGGCTGCTTCCAGCACAGAAGCGGCGGGCGCCTGGGGCGAAATGGCGGGTGGCGAGGGCGCGGCCGATGGGGCGATGTTGAGGAGGGAGGTGGTGGCAGCGTTGGAGGAAATAGTGAAAAACAGACACGATGAAGATGAGAGACGACACGACAAGAGATGGAGAGAACACGAGAGAATGGCCAGGGAGGTGGCTCAGAGTATCAACTGATGTTTCTGCAGTGCCTAGGTTCGAGTACCGATAGTGGCAGGATTTTCCGACACCAGCTAGATAACTGGGTCGAATTCAGCCCCTGTCTGGAGGAGAAGTCGCTTGTTCTGATCGGCAATTTTCCGTGGTTTCTTCGATCGATACCTTAAGAATGTCGGAGCAGTGCCCTACCAAATGGGCCACGGATCGCGTGCGATCTTTGTTTCCCGTTTCTTGTTCTATCCACACCCCCACTTACAGACACTTACACTTAAATTCCCTACACTACCACACACGCCGGGAGACCGGTCGGGAGCTTAGAGCTTGTGCTGGCTGGGACGGCACCTGGTGGGAGACACCTGGTGTGGAAAAATCCTCGCTAGCCAACTTAGGTCAAGCGCCGGCTCTCGCCTGCCAGAGGGGGAAGATCACAGTCACCTTCCGCAATAAAAATGCACTACGCGAATGGGACTAATGACCTTAGCAGTTGACACACAAAGCAGTGGAAGAAGGCATTATCATTTGCTAGAAAATGGAAGGCCTAGTAGAGCTGAAAATGGCGATGTTGCTGTTGGCGTTAGTTATCAGCTTTGGATAGACTTCATTGAAGATATAGAGTAGAGAAATGTGTAATGGCTATTGCCGTGGCTGTAAGAGACATGCAGGAACGTCACTCTATGCAGAGGCAGCGTAGGATGTGGTATTGATGTTACTGCGGGCAGTGATGTCGGTTTCGCTAACAGTTTGTGGCAGAAGGGGGGTGGCCGCGGAGATGGCGGCAACAATGCCGACAAAGGGATGAGAAAAAAGTGTCAAATGCCTAGATGAATACGATGGTGAGGAAAGTCGCGAAGGCGAAGATAAAATGACAAAACACACATGAAAATGAAACTGAAAGGAAACGACGAAGGCGAGTGCAATTAAAAGATGTAGGGGAATACTAATATATAGCGGAACGTTAAGACGAAGTGTAAAGGGAAGGAGAAGGGCAAAAAATATACAAAGGCAAGGAGAAGATGGATAACAAGAAGAAGAAGGCATAACCTAAGAAGAGGGCAAAGAGTAAGTGAACGCGAAGGTAAAGATGAGGCGAAGAGCCGGATACGACGAAAGGTAAGGAGAAGGCGATGGGTAAGGAGAAGGTAGATGCGAAGTATAAGGAAAAGATAGGGGTAAGGCGAGGGTAAATTTAAAGATTCGAGTAAGGAAAAGGAGAAGGATAAGAAGAAGGCGAAGTGTAACGAAAAGATGCATGATAGAGAAAAAGAAAATGGAAACGAAAAGACGAAGATTAAGAAGAAGATGAAAGGAAAACAGGAGGTGGAGGGAAGGGAGAAAGCGAAGCATAAAACAAAGGCACAGGGTAAGACGAAAATGAATACGACGACGAGGTGGTGACTACAGCGTCCGTAACAGCAGCGTCGTCTCGCTCGCCGACCAGGCGATGGCTGCCGGGAAGGTACCCGTGACCACGAAGGTAGCGGTGGTACGGAAAGGTGCAACGGCTATGGGAAGAAGGAATAGGCGAGAACTAAAAAGACTGAAAATACGGAGAAGGAGAGGTCGAAGGATAAAGAGAAGGAGAGTGTGAAGGATAACGAGAAGGTGAAGGAGGAACAACAGGAGAAGGAGGAGGAGAAAGGCGAGAAGGAGAAAGAGAAGAAGGAGAAAGAGAAGGAGAAAGAGGAGAAAGAGGAGAAAAAGAAAGAAGAAAAAGAGGAGAAGGAGTAGGTGAAATAGAGAGATTAGGAGAAAGAGAAGGGAAAAGAGTAAGATAAAGAGAAGGAGAAAGGTGAAGGAGAAATAAGAAAAAGAGAAGAAGAGAAAGACAAGGAGAAAGAGTAGGAGAAAAAGAAGGAGAAAGAGGAGAAGGTGGACGAGAAAGAAGAGGAGGAGACAGAGAAGGGAAAAAAGAAAGCGAAGGAAAAGAAGAAGGTAGAGATGACTTGCTTGCTGTCGGAAGGTGGCCCCGGTGGCGCAGGCGGGTGCGACGGCTTTGGCGCGGCGGCGGCAGCGTTGGCGTGGGGGGCGGCGGACTCCGCCTCCGAAATTGTGGTCGTAACTCAGAGAGGTCTTTGTGCCGTGTGCGGTTGCCGGCTTCCAGGTTCCTTTCTCTCCCGCGCCTGTTCTAGGAGGCCGTGGGCGGGGTTGGGAGCGGAGGCCGGGCGGGGCCGTGATCGGTGGCGGAATGTTATTACCGAACCATATTGGTCGATCCAGTTTGAGAATTTGAATTGGGAACGCGCTGTTTGCTACATCAGTTCAGCGGAGCTGACTCAACAGACTACGCTCGGTTCAATATTGAAACATTTAAATGACCTGGTGGATCGATGCGCAGATAAGCTAACTCAGTTTAATTTTAAATAATTTATTCACACAAGCTAAAGTTACGTTAGATCTTTCTTTGACTTGATAAGAGCTATAATTTTTGGACCAAAATTAGTAAGTTAAATTGTATTCAAATACGCGCTACGTAATGTAGACATTTACCTGAAATATTAGACAATTGGGTGAAAATATATAAAATAGGAAAAAATTTAAAAAAAAAACAAATTTTAATATGTAGAAAATAAATTATATCTTAAATAATAACAATACAAATGAAACAACGTAAAATGTGGAACTGCTGAACAAACAATACTAAACCAAGTTACAAAAATTAGGGGCGAAATGTATTTGAAGAAAGTCGATACGGCACATTTAAAAGTAATTTTAATATTTTAATATTAAAATACGAGTTATTTCAATGTTTAAACACTATTGCACCAATCAGTGGCCATTTCTCGTGTTTTTCACGCTGGTTCAGTTCAAAGAAAAAAAAGTCAATCGGCTAATGACGATTTGAGAAATGTTTTAGAAATATACAAAGAATATCACATTTTCCCATTTTACAAATGCATTGATGCATTTCTATTTTTATTAAATCCTGTGAAACTAAAAGACGCTAGTGTTTAATGCGGTTAAAGAACAGTCATTAAAATGTCATTGCAAAAATAATTTTTCACCTTTTCAGCCTCTCGTGGGTTTCAAAAATTTGCCATGATAGATTGGCTTCGCAATCTTTGTAAATGAAAGGAAGTCTGTTGAAATTTTGTTATACTTTCTTGTCGTTTAATATTGAAATATGAGGTAGAGATAATACACGCTGCTCCACGCTCGACAAAGGTTTGCTTTTCGGAACGACTAAATTGCCATTATTACTTGAGAAGTCTCTGGGGGCTGCTGTTTTTTTCCCGAAGAAGTCCGGGAACGTTTTTCTTCTGCGAGTTTTCACAGAAGCACACTTGGGCGACAGGTTTCTTGGAAATTCAAGATTTGGCGCAGAAGTATTATTGTCGAAGCATATCGATCAAACGAGTCTCATGTTTGATTTGCGAAAATTCTTCAACTCTTGCTAAATGATGTTGATTGAAAGGAAGTTACATTTTTTGAAGAAACTTAAATAAAAAGGACTGTAACATAACTGGAGTTTAATAACTGGTTATGGCTTTTTATAGGTTTATTTAATGAAGGAATTTATATTCATATTTAAAATACGATAATAATCCACAGTGCAGTGAAGGGAAATAACCATTTAAAAGTGAATGTAATGGAAAAATCCTGCAAAGTATACGTACTTTTCAAGTAGTTTTATTAATATCTGAAATACTTTACGGCGTCATAAACTAGACAGAAGTTGGAACTAATTTTAACCGAACTATATCTCTGTCCAACCTACTCGTTGTACTAGCTTCTCGCTTCTATGTTCTGTTTTATGCCGTCCCTGTCTCACCCGACCCGCCATGTTTTCTACGATTAGTGTTAGATGTAATGAGATGCATTGTTGTGAACTTCCGGCAAAAATCCGGTCATAATTTTGATCTACACTCACATAAAGACGATTAGAAATTAGTAATCGATGTGAATTAAAATGCATAGAGTAGGAATTTTTATTGGCTCTTGGAGCATTTAATTTAAATCTTAAATTTCTTCAACGTTTTCGAAACACTCGGAAAATACTATACGAGTATTTCGCAAATTTCTCGATGATACACTTAAAATATTTGTTTAAGATATAGGAAAGTGGGAGGAAAGTACTTTGAACAATGATGCTCAGTTTTATCTTGCTTTCAAGAGTGCACAATATTTCATGAAGATCGAACAAAAATCTTATAAATGCATTAAAACAACATTCCGGAAATTACTACAGATAAACAGGCATTACTAATTAAATTTACTAATGTACAAACATTTTTGAACGAGATTTATATGATGTAAATATGGAATTATATAATTTATGTTAAGGATAAGATTATAAAATGGAAGTTACTATAAAATCACAACCTACGAGTACATTAGAATTTAACATACATCATAACTCCAGTATCTAGCCCATCAGATGGCTCAATGGCAGCGTGGCATCTTCCTGTCGTGTGATCCTGGGTTTGATTTCCGGTGGAAAAAAAATAGAAATGTGGCTTTCTAAGACAATCGTCTCAGTTTCTCTAGCTGTGCATCAAAAGAGAAGCTCAGGCAGGACAAATATGCTAGATACGGCAAAGCATGCTCGCCACACGTCTCAGTTACACATAGACGTGCATAATAAACAAAAACAAGGGCCCAGACCTCGGAACACCACTAGGTGGCAAGCGTCGGATTAATCCGATTCTAAAGAGCCCAATACCTACCTATCTACCTACCTACCCATCTACCTACATATTTACCTACCTACCAACATACCTACCTACGTACATACCTACCTACCTACCTACCTACGTACACACATGCATACCCGTAGACACGCGCTATGAATGTTACTAGACGGATAAACAAGTTTTAGGGCGACATTCTAGTGATAATATTACGTGTAAGATGAGGTAGAAATTATGGAGTGAGATGATGGATATCCGGGGAAATGAAAAGCAACATGTCACACACACACACACACACACACACACACTTTGCCCACTCGCAGGTGAGATGATTCTCCCTGGTCCATTATATTGTGAGTCTCTCCTGTGATTGGCATCTCATGATTAAAAAAAGTAGAATTCTTTGTTTAACTCATAATATTACTATTATGTTGTAATTGTCAAAAATATTCAGGCAGAAAAAAATTCATTGTCTAAAATATTTCACGATCTCACCGGTGATAATTTCTCCATGACCTACATCCAGACTAAGTCTGTCAGATTCAAGGCGGGGAAGAAAAGAAGAGGGAAAAATAAGCCAACTTGGTTACAGTAGAATATTCGAGATAATAAATACACCACACGAAATTTTTCTTTATAAATCTAAGACGTATCTTGCAAGTCACACAGTTGGAACTCTTTGTAAGGATCCATAAGGACTTATATTTTAATTACATTCACAATTGGTCTAAATCCTATTAAAACAAAACTTAAAACGATCTACAAAATTTCAAAATTTTATTTTCGGGGAATATGAAATTTACGTCAATATTTCACGATATCATCATTTATGATCTTACAAATACTTGTTATAAATATTATTTTCGTCGCTTTCAGAATACATGTTGAACACATAAATAAATCTTACCTAAAACAATTTGCAAAGGAAATTAATTTATAGCCGATTATTCAACAAAAATGTTGATAACATTCACGAAAATACGTGAAATAATTCCCTTGTATCTCCTCTTCACTGTTTTAGAAGCACGAGAAATAATGAAGCCAGCAAAATGATGTTCTTCTCGACATAGCGAAAGTTTCTTCGTAATACTGAGTTTGTAATCCGAAGTATGTCGACCGGAAGGAAAATTTTCTGCTCGTTTATTTCTCTCTAAGAATCAGCTCGATATTCGAACGTTCTTGGCGGAAGAAGGGCCTAACTCACAAGATTAATGAAATATTCCTTGGAGGGTTTCGAGGACGACTTCGCCCTTTTGTTGATACTTCTGAGAGAAGGAGAATTAAAGGGGAAAACGTTACTGAGGATTTTGTATAATTACCTGGAATTTATATTTCATCGTCAGAAAATTGATTCTCTTATAGATGTTAAATATATTCCACTTAATTTTCAAAGTATTTTCAAACATAAATTATTGTAAATTTATTTCTTGTATTTACAATTATATTCTATATTTAATACATTTGTATTCTGTCTAGCAGTATCTTTTACACCAAGTTGTAAAAAAAGTGTGTATCTAAAGAAATGTGTGAATACTTTTCAATAAGAATATTTATTCTATCCACGAAACTTTGATATGCATCCACTTTCTACAGATTTTACATTCTTCAATTTTTGAATTTAATCTATGTATATTTTTATTAAAGTTAGTTTCATTTCATTCATTAACTAAATTTGATTCCATAATTTTCTTTTCTGTAGTGCTACTGAAGATGGGATACAATTCCTGAGACTGTGTCAGGGTAATTATTAATAATAATAAACATGTTTCTTAAGCTTTGTGATTAATAGCTTTAGAAGCCTTTATTAATTTTATTATAACTCTACCCGTACTTATAGCAATTTATTAATTTAAATAATACTGATTGTATTACAATGTTCAATACTTACATTTTGACGATACAAGAAAAACGTAAGAAAAAGTAAATGAGGTATAGAAAATGTTACGAAAGAAGTAGAGATAAACATGGCAAAAAAGGAAAATGAAATATTATTTCTAGAGTTTTGAGGTCGACTTTTTCGCTTGCTTGTACTTCTTAACGAGGAGGAATTAAGGGAGAAAACATTACTGAAAAGTTTGCTTCATTATTTAGAATTTCTAGAGTTTTCAACAAAATATATGTTAAAATAACATTTTTAAGTAATGTAGAGCATTTTAAATTTCATTGATTACTTCACAATCCATTAGTAAAATTATCTGAAAATTTAAAATATTTAATAGTTTAGATATTTTAATTGAAATTATAGCACTAAGCGTTTTAAAACAATACGATACTGTTATGTTGGCATTATAAGCTGAACATGAGAAAAACGAAGGAAGAAGGAGAGAAAATGGTTCAGATCAATTATATGATTGATTAATTAGTGTTATGAGGCGCGCCAACTTCTTTGCACTTCAGGGCGCTAGCCTGGTGTGGTGCAAGCTATATCCCGGCACGTAGCGATGTTCCTTCCTTGCTTGAACGTGAGATCTGACGCTCACCTAATTGCTTCCGGTGAATTTCCCTCCTCCGGTATGCCAGCGGGGCACTGACTCAACCGGCACTAGTTCTAAGTTCCAGATTAGCCTCTCGCTATGTGTTATAATGTTGACATGTCAGTGTAAGTGTGAGTGTAAAGGAAGACGAAGGGACAAGAATGTGAAAGAGTTCATGACCCGTTTGTTAAGGTAGTGTTTTGCCATTCATCGGAGAAAACATGGATAACTACCAATCAGATGTCACTAGAATTTCCCTCCAGTCAGCTAGCTTAGCTTCCTAGATAATGTGCAAAATTGGCCACCATTGGGATTAGAACACTAGGTCCTGTCGGTTGGAGTCATGAAGGGGAAATAGTTGTTGTTCTGAGCCAATTAAACCGATGCAAAACAACGATATAAATGTGTAAATTATATAAACAAATGCTAAAAGGTTAGAGAGTTGGAGGAAGACAAAGAGAAGTGATAAGGGGAAGAAATAAAATGGAGGGATTAAAATATTTTTGCAGCATGACACTACTTTTCTTTTAACTAGGTATATGAGAACGTAATAGTGTATCTCATGATGTCATTCAGTTCAGTCAAAAAAGCAACATTTTACATTATGCACACCACTTGAAATTACAGATTTACTGATTAAAACTACAAACACACCGACAGACAGGCTTCATTCCTCTGGGAACGCAGGTAGCAGGATTGCATTCCACTTCTTGCTACCTGCTAAAGGTACCTATTTTTCATTTATTTCATGATTAGCTCGTTGTACGATCATACCTTATTCTAGAGATAAAATATTCTAGAAGTGAACTTCAACATGCATGATCATCACTACGCGTAGAAAGCCATGCAACAACAAATCATTTATTCATTTTCTATTACAAGTTTAATACAATGAGTTAGTTTTTCTAATTTTTATTCAATACGTTCAATGTTAATAGTTTGATGGCTCACGTAAAAAAATCACTTCAAATACTAAGAAAATATGTGAAAGCACAACGAAACTCCCGAACCAAGAACCTCCCGTTTAGCGACGCCGCGGATGAATTTGAAACTAAATATTGATTTATCAATGACTCTCGTTTCAAACTACTTTTTTTCTTTTAATTTATACTCACAACTCTTCTTACTGAAATGTGTTTCATCTTTCGACATCTTGTTTTCAAAACTGCCTTGTCTTTATTTCATCTCAACATGTTACTAGATTACTAGCAGTAAGAAGATGGAAGAAAACTTTAATAAATCATCTCTACGCCGTGTGTAAACATTATTATTTTCAGAATCATCCGAGTCAATTATTTTATTTCTTAACTCTCAATTGCGTTGGCTGCAGAATGTTCTTAAATTTAAGTTTAAGTCTAAGTGTGTATTCCCGATTAAGGATTGAAGACGAATACTTAATTTTTTGGGCGTCACATTTACTCTGAATATAGTTTACTGTCAAATTTTAAATAATTAAATGCGGTGTTAAATCCGAACATTAAAATGTGCATTTAGCCAAAGAGTCATAAAAACAGGAATACCTGTTTTAAAACTTCACAACCAAACTACCAAATGCACTTAACTAAAATTCTCTGCTCGCAAAAGTGTCCGTTTAATCGCTACTCTGAAGTAAACTGACTATTCCTTTGCGACTTTCGGAAAGTAGTCTCCCAGGGAACATTTAAAACTCGAGGTTACAGGAAGCTTGCTCTTACAAGCAGAGTTAACTATTAAACTCGTGTTACGAACTCGTTTAAGGTGCTTCGGGGTGTGCCCTAATGTCAGGGTAAAGGAAGTGTGACACACCGCAGTTACCTCCTTGTGTAATACTCTTGTTTCTGCATGTAAATTACAAGTGCCTTTATTACGGCTGTTTAAACTTCCTGCCCAAGGGATATTATTCGACGTAAATTTTGTGAATATACAAACGCTAAAACCTAAACGAACTTGGAACATTTAAAAAATAAATACATAATATATCTATTTTTGCCGAAAATGGTATTATTTCTTTCACTTCCGTTCTGCATCATGGGAAACTTAACTACAAAATAATGTACGTGCATATATAAGAGGAAGAATTTATCAAATTTCTGGTCTTAAAATACACGTTTAAGGAACAGTCTTTCATGAAAAAATATATTTTGTTTTGAAAAACCATCTTCCAAAACGGTACAGTCTTTAAAAGAATGCTTCGTATGATCGACCGTGTCTTGAAACCCGGTATTTAATGTTAGAACGTGAGCGTGATGACCTCTACAACACCCTGTTCAGACAAAATGATGTGTAATGTATTCAGCAAACCAAATAATACCATTTAAAAGTCTGTTAGTGAACGTTTTGACGAGAAGTGCAAAAGGGGACGATTCTTGCCCTCAACTTGTGAGGATTTTTAAAAGTCTACTAACGCGCATGGAATATATAGAGTGCTTCAGAAAAAATGCTTCAAACACTTAGTGACTATAGTTGAAGAATATCACTTATTGTGAAATAACATATGGTGGGTAGAATCATATAACGAATTCACATTTGCCCCTGTTTGGTTGGCAACTCATCCAACACTGATGTTTAAAAAGTAGTGTACGTCCATCGCCAGGATCCCACCATCATAGTTCACAAAATACTTAGGATTTCACCTGAACAAAAAAAAAACTTCGAAATCTCGAATACACATCAAAATTAAACAGGCAAGAAACATATTATTTTACTTCCCCAGCTAATAAACAAAGAATAATTCCTCGCATATGCAAAGTTTGCAATAATATATAAAACTATAATAAGGCCATTAATTCTATACGCATGCCCAATATTGACAAATACAGCCCCTAAAAACATCAATGCACAAGCACTCTAAATCATTCAAAATAAATATCCCAGGATCAAATCGCAACTGGTTTATGAGTAACAGAACATTTAAACATCAGTATCAAATAAACCAAACAGCTTATATCACTAAATTTCTACCAAAACTTGACAGACATATCAACAACATTCCATTTCAAACTAGCGAAAACCCAACCCACATCCGAATAAAAAATAGCTTCCCGTTTGAAGCCTTTCTGAAAAACTTTGCCAACCAGGATACATAACCCCGATATTCTCTCCTAGAGTAAGTGATCTCCCTTAGATGTTTTGATTAAGTTAGTTACATTTTTAACTACCATCAGCCTATAAAATCTGTTAAATTGTTAAGTTCTAAACGATGTATCCATTTGAAAACGAATAAATATGTTTATATAAAAAAGTAGCGACGTGTATGTGTTTATATAAAAAAGTTCTGACGCGTTCAAAGTTACCTTGTGTAACGGCTAAAGCCACTGTGAGTTGAGTTGCCATCAAACCAGAGGTAAATATGTAACTTCGTTGTATGAAATTGTCAAAAAGCGGCCATTTTTATTCGTCATTCATATCCTAGAAGTTTGTAACATTTATCCCGAGAAACTGTAACGGCAGATTAAAGTAAAGAGCTCACCCATCACTTAGGTGTAATTTTTATTCGGTGTCCCTTTTAGTCAACCATTCCCAGGTTTTCCTTTCGTGGCCGCTCCGCTCGACGTTGCAGCGTGCGGACCTCGCTTCACTTCACGTCTGGCTCCCGAGTTCTCACGGGCAGCGGAGCAGGCCTGCGGGCTCCGTTCTTAAGAGACGGCTCAACTCGTTTCATTAATCTCCGACCTCCTGAGCAAGTTCCCTCCAACTTTTCGTTTCTCTCCGCCCCCCAACCCCCTTGCCATCCCCTCCCGTTCCTCCGGCCCCCACCCCCGCCACTCTCCGCACCCCACTGCACTTCTTCCCGCGTCGCTCCGCTCCGCCGTACCCGCTTCTCTCTGCTTTATCCCACCGCCCACCGCGTTGCTCCGGTCGGTTCCGTCCCGCACCGTACATTGTCTGATTGTTAGTGACTGGACTGACCACCAGTTCTGATGTGTCAACTGATATGGTCATTAATCCCTTAAGTGAAGTGAATTTTTTTCATCGATAGGCTTAATGGAGACATCCGGCACCGACCTAACTGTCAGCTGGCGGAGTTTTTCCTGAACGAGGTATCTCCCAACTACGGGGCACCATCCTATTCGGGACAAGCTCTGAGCTCCCGACCGGTCTCTCGGCATGTGTGGTGGTGTAGTGAAAGTTGGTGCAAGGGTGTGTAAGGGATGAGGATAGGAAAAGGAAGAGCTAGGAAATATCTCGTGCGTTCCGTGGCCCGTTTGTTAGTGTACTGCTCCGGCATTCGCCTGGTGCTGATCGCGGAAACCACGGGAAACTACCGATCAGAGCAGCTGATCGCTAGAATTCCCCTACAGACAGCGACTAATCTCGATCAAGTTATCTAGATTAGTAGCAAAAATCCTGCCAACTCGGGGACTCGAACCCAGGACCTTCCAGTTCGAGTCACTGCAGTGACGTCAGTGGATGCCCTGAGCCCTAAGCCGGTTCACCCTACCCCACCTTCTCAAAAAACTCTCCTCTCCCATTTTCAGCCGGCCGTACACCTCCCTGCCCCACTCCCTCCAACAAGGCAATCCTCCTCGCCGCTCTGCCGCCATTAATTTCGCCGTTCGAATCCTCGGCGGAGTCGCCTCAGGCGGACGGCTCAAGCGTCGGCGAGTGGCGGGAATAGCGAGGGTGGGGGTGGCGAAGATTCTAGAGAAGTGCAGCCAAAAAAAATGCGAATACTTTGAGAAGATGAGCGAGTTCAAATTGAACAGAATAACGGTAGGCAAAACAAGGTAACTCTCATTCAACTGTTAGGACAACGAGAACCCTTGACATGGGGGTGACAAAAGAAAACATATTGCTGGTCAATGCCTGCAGAATGGGTGTACAGATCGCGTGGTTTTGAGTTGACTGCACGATATCACTGGAATTTTCCCTGTCTCTTTACACTTCCCACATACCAACGACCGTGCCATGGAATAGGGTGTGTGTGGAACTATCGTTTAAAATACAAGGAAATGGCGATTGTGGTGAATGAATTTCAGAGACGACTGAAATGTCTGAATATGCGGACATCGTAAATATCAGCGATTGTAATGTTGCTAAAATGTATGTTAGTAGCTTTGAAAGATCATTTGTTACCTTATTTGGCAAAATATTCACAATACACATCTCCTATATGAAGTTTACACATGGGTTGGAATAACAGAAATGTAAGTAAAGAAGACTATTTTTTCATCAGTCATTTTTTTAAAAAAACTATTGTATCAACACTATCTTACGTTCGAATTAGAGCTATTTTGGCGCTGGAAAGCTACATAAATGAATGTAATCCAGGTCGACGTATTATTCTTACACGAATGCCTAATGACGGGTGAAATTAAACCAATTGAATCAACCTAACGACGGGTGAAATTAAACCAAACAAACGCCAATTGAATAATTGACAGATTGATGATTCCAAGGCCCTTCAACCACAATCAGTCCCGTCAGTGTAACGAAAGATTTATTCCTGGAAGTGGCGGTGTTTCTGTCCCCGCTGATGGTGAGATCCGACTACGACCTACACATCAGTTCACGCGTGAATTCCCCTCCCGATACATTTCCGCCTGACATCGCCTCGGGACAAGCTCTAAGCTTTTGGCTGAATTTCCCTCATGTGTAGTAGTGTTGTAGATGAAAGATTAAGTGTTTAAGAGGAGCTGATGGGACAAAGAAGAGGAAGGAAAGTTTGCGCGCCGTGCGTTTCATGGGGTACTGCTTTGGAATTACCCTGGTATTCATGGGCGACACCATGGGAAACCACCGATCAGAGCAGTCGGCCCCTAGAATTCTCCAAACAGCGGGTGAATTCGACCTAGCTGTGGAAAATACGACACCGATGATATTCGAATCCTAGGATCTCCCGGTCATGATCACTGCAGAGACAAATGTAAAGGTTGGCTCTGAACTAACTCATTCGGGGTTAAGGAATATGGCAGAAACATGTTTGATATATCCTCCGTCTAATTTCTTGTCACCATCTCAATGAGTATTTCTTCTTCCCATGAGTGGATGGTCTGCCTCGCAGTCTTCTTTATGGTGAAATTCATTCATATACTTGTTTGTGCCACTTCTCTTCTGACATTATCCGTACCACTGAGGCTGTTTTAGTTCTACCGTATCTATTATATCCTTTTGAATTTCTATTTTCTCCTTTGTTTCTTCATTACGTATGTGGTATAAACGAGATATTTTGCAACTTCATCTCAAAAAGTCAATTTGAATCGTCAATAATACCATTTGTTTGTTTTTTTGTTTTCAGTTAGTTTGCATTATTTTGAATCATACTTTCTATTATGGTACTCAATATATATTTCTTTGTTTTCTTGGATAACTGGTAGTTTCACAGATTGAGATTTAGCATATTTATGTTCCGTTCCCCTTGATGTATCTTATTATTAATATACTTATTAATTGAAGCCTCTTATGAAAATGCGGACGTAAAATAACGAACGAAAAAGTGAACGTAAACTGTTTTGAAGATGAAACTTCACTTACCATATTGAAAATAAATTACGGATATTTTCTACTAACATATATTTCAACTTTACACGACATAAGATTCATCTACTTGACTGTTACTTAATTGAATAATTATATTTCTTAGACAAGAGTTTCATGAAGCCAAAATACATCATCTGGAAACTTATTCAGAGGAGGAAAAGAAAAGACGATCTATTGGGTTAGTAATGAATCGACTCAAGACGGTCTCCGCAAACGTAATAAGAGCTTTGGTACTTAAGCACAGAGAACGACAGGAGACCATCAATACACAGAAGATGCCATAGCTCTCCCAGAGGAGTATTTAAGGAAGAACCATTTGTGAATGTCAACCACGCTTTTAGACGAAGCCATAAATTTCCGTTCTAATTAAGTCGTTTGCATTCTAAGAAGGGCAATATTTTTTCGTCTATTTCATGTTCGTACGGAGTTAAAGGAAAATTAAATTTATATTTTATGAAGTATTAAAAAAATATGTCAGGATTATTTTCATATAGTTTAGTTCATGTTGATACTACGAAAATTTATAACTATATATTTTACAGTTTAAAAAAACATGAATAAGTATTATTACCTATTCTCAAATTCCACATACTCATTGTATTCCATTTATACCTACGTAATTATGTCACAACTAACTGTAATAAATAAATTTGTGCCGGGAATAGTAAAGAATCAGTAAATTTTTGCAAGATAGAAACGTTTCAAATAAAATAATAACAAATAGCATTCAATTAAGCAGTTGGCAAAAACTTACATTCACGTTCTCTTCCATCTCAATCAAGATGCACTAACCTGCAAAAACAAAAGACTGTGTTAGTATAGAATGGAAACATTGAGAAAATCGCTAAACTCTGAAAATGAAAGCAAAATTCAAGATGTAAAAGAAACAAAACATAATCTAATATTAGTTATTAATCATAATATTGCTACAGGATATTTTGGTTTAAATTTGGCTTAACAAATTCTTAGACATCACTATACTATTTCTTTTTGGATGAATAATTGCGAAATTACAATTTGTCAGATACCCACAAATGCGACATTCTGGATATATACTTTAACTTTGTGCGGTACGATATTTAAACGTATAATTTATTAGATTCAAGTAATCAAGTAAAAAATAAGCGGAATTTGCATCATTTAAGTAGAAGACACATGCATATGTATACACTTTTATGTATATAGGTATAAATAGTATGTATATATACATATAGGTAAATGTGATACTTTTAAGTATTGGCGATAGACGTGCAAGGAGAAGAAACGAAAACGTTTGGAAGAAAAGTTCGACAATTATAGACCCATGTATAATTGCAAAAAAATCGAAAATAAAGTGTTGAATGCATTATTCAAGTCGGCAAGTTTTCATCACTCTCGTACTCGTATTACATCGATAATAATTTTACATATCTCACACAATGACTGCAAAGTTTTAAAATCGGCAAATTGCATGGGATTATAAAATGAAAGTTAGAGTTCGCAAAATAAAATTACGGCCAGGACAAAAGAAGTGAAATAGGTATAAGAAGTTAATTATGGACGGTCAAAGGGGACTATAGCATAAATTATGTGGGTGTTGGGTATGAGGGTGAATGGACCAGGTGATTAATTTGAGGCTTGCATTCCCTTGTAAGTCAACATAGTAAGCTGACACTGGAGATCAGATAAATGGTACTTGCATTCGCTGTTGCATAACTGAACCTACCTCCGCACCGCATCGGAAGGACAGTTTACCTTCTCTTGAGGGCCACACTTGGTTGTGCAACATTCCCTCACGCTGTATCTCATTAATCTTTATGACGAAGAAGCATGAAGTTTGTTTCGTTATATAGGGCACGGAGTGTCTATATACTGTCAAGTGAAGTGTTATTCAAAGGATACTCCTTCATATATTCAATTATTGGTTTTAATTTTTAAACAACGATTCTCCTGAAATATCGCACAGGAATTTCTGTAACAGGTATTTTGTTTTTCAGAGTCGTCACTAGTTTATTCCATGGTTAATATAATCTCTGGTGAGATAGATGCTTTCCAATAATTAAAGAAAAGATGTAAAGTATCGCTATATATTTAATCTACTGATCTTTTCGATCGCGTAGCGATCATCATCAGAGCTAATCTGAAAATTAAACGAATTCTGTGATAGTAAAACCGAATACATGAAATATAAAATAAATTATAAATTTAAATTGTAAACATTATTTACAAAACGTTGTGTAACATAGTATGCGAATTGCGTAAGCAAACTGCGGCGTACATCCCTTGCAGCGTCTCGCTGGAAAACGAAGTTCTGCAGTTTATTGGGAGTGCGACTCGTTTAAAAAGATAGAGCGACAGTCGGAAGCGTGTGGGGGTGGGGGCTGAAGGGCTAAGAGACGCACGGCTGCTGGAAAAGGGGCGGCCGGGCGAAGGCGGATGTGGGGGGGTCAGGGGTGTACACACGTGTCTTTAATTATTTGCTCCATGCACATAATCAGAAGTTACAAAAATGCTGTTGCAATTCTAAACCAACTGACGGGACGAGGGACTGCTGGGGCGGGATGAGGGCAAGGGTGAGCAAGGGGGTGG
>BOPP01000144.1:179032-197606 GCA_017312745.1 Gryllus bimaculatus
GGGAGGGCTGAGCCCCTGGGAATTGGGCAGCGATAGCGGCATGAGAGCAGGCGGCGGCGGCGTCCTGACGAACAACGCAGCCCCTTCGCGCCTGCTTTTTATCCAGCGCCCTCGCCAGCGGCCCCGCCCCCGCCAGCCGGCGTCACCCACGCCCCTGCAGAGCCGGCAGGAGGCCGTGGCAGCCAGAGCAAAGTCCTCTAGGCTCACTGATAGATTGTTAGTGATTCCGGGCACGTCAACTACTTAGGTCATTAGTCCCGTAAGTATAGTGAATGCCTGCGCTACGGGGGAGGTGGTGAGTTCTACCCCCGCTGGACGGTGAGATCTAGCGCTGACCTACCGTCTGCTAGCGGGGTTTTTCCCAACCAGGTATCTTCCACCAGCGGGACACCGTTCCAACCGGCCAGCTCCAGACCGATCTCACAGCATGTGTACTGCATGTTAATTTAAGTGGGTGTAAGGGCACATGATAGGACAAGGAAGAGGTAGGAAAGATCGCGCGCGGACTGTGGCCCGTTTGTTAGGGTAATTATCCGGCATTCGTCTGGTGTTGATCGGAGAAACCACAAAAAACTACAGATCAGAGCAGCCAGCCTCTAGAATTGTCCTCCAGACGGCGACTGAATTCGACCTAGCTGACAAGCCTGCCAACGTCGGGACTTGAACTTAGGACCTCCCAGTCAGAGGGACTGCAGTGACATCAGATGATGCCCTGAGCTATCTCTTGCAGTCCGCAGACTCACACTTGACTTGCCACACACCACCTAGATACAAGGCCTGAGCACTGGAATTTTTCAAAGCCAGTTCCTGTTGTCTAGAGAAGGCGAACTTGTTTGAGTGGAGGTGAGTCAGTTGTCTACGTTGAGTAGCGCGTGTAGCTCTCGAGATGTGGTTATGCAGATGTGGTCTGTTGTTGATAACAGTGAGAATCATGGAGAATAAGGGCTGTGACTCCAACTGAAGGAATTCTGATAAAACGTGTAAGTTGCTAGCCGAGTGTTCGCTTTCAGCTTTGTGTAGTGCATTTGCGCACGTGGGAAATAGAGAAGACTTAAGTATTATATTGTGTTAATGAACTAAAAAATAGTCTTCCTTTAAAACATACCCATCTGACTCTTGGAGCTATGCCTTCTTTGTTATGTGGCGTTGGGTTAGCTCTCTCGATACTGCTCTCGCCAACTCGCAACTTCTCTTGTTGTTTGCAACATCGGAAAATGGTTGAGTTATTTGATTCATAATGTGTCTCATTCCAGTTGTTTACCTGTTTGAAAGCAGGCCGGAAAGTTAAACTGTACAGTTTTCGACTGTAATTAATTTTCATATGAACGTCTGAACTTCCAAATGAGATGCGAATGCTTATTCTTAAATGCAGGCCGTAATTAAGGAAGTTGAGAGATAGAATGAATAACTGGACATAAATGAAATCACCATTTGGAAATTTTGTCTCAAAAGATGTAGTTTACGAATGGCAAAAAAATTATATACCAATTTACTTAAAACAGATATGATGTTAAATAATATCTATCAGTAAAAGACATCAGGTATCAAATTGTACTGATTCATCCGTGCACCAACCGTACAATGTGTTTTTCCTTAAGAAGTTTTAAAATACAATGTCTACAATTTAGTAGAATCTTAACCACTACAAAAGTTACTTCAAACATTGAAGCGAAAACAAAACTCTCAAGCTAAAACAACGGCATGATCTAAAGGTGGGAAACAATAAAAAAACATATCTGACAAATATCTCCAACTACAACGACCAGCGATTGTCATAGTACGTGCGTAAACTCACGATCAGCTTCACGTTTTCTATTCCATCCTACTCTTTGCTCTTCTTTTTTTTTCTGATGTTCGGGCGAAAACACGAAAAGAACGACAGCAGCGACGAAAGTTGTCCGAAGTTGGTACGACTGTGTTCCTTCAAGAGTTTCTGGAAATGGACGGGCGTGTGGAGTCTGCGTTGACTTTTCTTAACATTTCAAGGAGGGAGTATGCTTTCGAAATGTTCGGCTGAGGAAGACAGAGGATTCAGTATGTCGAACACAAAGGAATTTCGGTAAAAGGGGAGGAGGAGGTTGACATCAAGGAAACGACAATGTAAGTTTCAGTTTTCGGAATAGTTCGGGTCGATGAAATATTGAGTTATGTTAGTTCCTCGGAAAGATGTATCAGAGTAAATGTTATGAACATCTTGGGTTTGTAGAACGGTAAAACATTATCAATTTTTGCTAATGAAAATCTGGTGGGAAATCTCATACAACGAAATTGCACACGTTAGATTTGCCCCTGTTTGGAAGGCAATTAATAGTACACAGTTTGGCGTGTAAGCAATACATCTTCGCCTGCTACAAAGCTACTTGCTAAATACAAGCGAGAAGAGTTGCCGACACCTCAGGGACACATTTTTCACGTGCCACGTGTTTACCTGGGATTATCTACTACATGTTGATTTGCAAACGGTCCCATACTCCCCTAAATGTACTAGACGTTAGTAATATTTTTGACAGACACTCTGTTTATGTCTCATACATAAAGTTATCATAAAGAACGGTGTTTCCAAACGTATTATCACGATGCATTTACGAAATAAAAATTTAAAATACGATGTATAATAGAAAAAACAGGAATTATATCATTCTATTTTCACAATAACAACATATTTTAGGACTTGGGAGTAGATATTAACTTATAGCTAAGTTATATTAATGCATTTTATTGGAACGATATGAAAATACATGAGAATAAGAAAAATTATCAACGGCAAATTGTTAATAGACAGAACAATTTGATATTTCTCTATCTATTTTTCTGTCATACACGAAAAAGGATACAAGTAAGTACCCTAAGATTTGTAGCCAAAAATATTCAGAAACATTCTACATCCAAAGGTTTCGTAAATTCAACATACAATAACTCAAAAGTGCGTGAAATGAATTATTATAATTTACAAACCGGATTTTATAGTATATTTTGAACTACATCTAAAATCAACCCTTTTATTTATGTAGGGGAAATCTGAAATGAAGCCAATTCAAAATATATAAATATTAAATATGACAGAAACGTAATACACATCACGTACAACATAAAAAAATGCGCATAAGTCAATCTGTTGAAATAATATATAACCATGTTCAGCAGCTCAAGATAATTCAATATAAAGTTGATTCTTTATGGTCTAGGTATGATAACAACATATGTAAGACGAGAACAAAACTGGGCTAAACTCTTGGGAGTACAAAAATGCAAAATATCGCACAAGCAAAAGTACAATGATGGAAATATCACATGAATAGAAAATCATGTTTGTTCAGCGGAGCATATTTGACACTGAACTCACAAAATTTTATTAACGATTTCCTTTCCTCGGTCGACTGAAAAAAGAATTCACAACTTTTCCTTCACGCTCCGTCGACACCTTTATACAGCGTTGACGTTTAATACTTTGACTCCGGGTCGAACATACCCATCACTTTTACGTGAGCCACCCGTCCGCATCTAAATTTCCTTGACATCATGTCGGGCCAACATGACAACATTTCAGTCTGCACTCACTCCTTCATCCCGTCCTCAATCCTCATTTCCGAAGAGACATGATTTTAAACAAGTGCAACGTGCAGAAGGTTTCCGTGTAAGTGAATTTCGCCTGAGGACAACAGCGAATGAAAAAGTGAACAACAATGCATTTGTCTGTCGATAGACTTCACAAATGGTTAAACAGTGAATACTGTGTTTAAATGAGAACATAATCCTTAGCGGCAGTTCTGGAAATAAAATGAAATCTATTATTTAATAATGCAACTGAATAAAGCAAGGTAGGAACTCAAAAATATGACTAAAATGAAATGAAACATTGTAATATACATTCATTTACACAAATCTGCAGAGATTCCAACTTTCCAACAAGCACTTTTCCAACTGGGAATACGCACGTCATCAACACACTAGGATCAGTACTATGAATCACAAAATATTATGCTTCACAGAAGAGTGATGCAGAAAAACAGTATAACTTTTAACAGCGAATAGAATTTATGTTCATTACTCACGTGATAAATTATTCGAATTACAATCCTGCAGAATCATGTGTATAACACAGTTATAATTTTCATCATATTATACTGTCAATTTATGTAAAAATAGTGAAACAATTAATAATGAATGAAATAGTAATAAATCATTTAATAACTCAATGTCAGAAAAGTGAATAAATGAATGTCGGAGATAATAAGTAAAAATGAATTAAGGAAGGATGTACGTTGACCATGGTAAAAAATCGATTAATTACTTTATATTATTTTTTATTCCCCATTGTTTTTAGTTCATTCTCTCGATGTTTTGCATCAAAGAGGGTGCAGGGAGATTCTTGAAATCTACATAACATCCCAGAATAGTATTAAAACGTAAACTTGAAGGAGGTCTGAGAAATGAAGAGGGATAATAAAATCTTTAAAGTGGTTTCAGAATTATAGACTTAATTATAGACAGTAATATAGAATATTCTGCATCCAATACTTCATGAACACTCATTAATTAATATTTTAGAAAATATAACAAATTCAGCAATTCCTTTACACTAATTTGTTTGTTTTTATTTGAGGAATGGACCTACAAAGTTTCAAATTTAAAATGCTATAGGTTTTCCGGAAAGGTGCAACTTAGTGAAGCTAAACATAATAAATGCGAAAGTTCATATTATGAACAATTTCAACAAACCGTTTTATATAACAACAAACATTTTAAAATATATATACTTTTTCAGACTACAAAATGCGATTGTTCTACCTTAAACCCCCTCTGTTAACAAATTATAACAGTACCTTGTGTAAGTCCGATTATATCTCCCCTTACATCCTGAAATTTTAACGACTGAACGAAATAAAGAATGAATCCACCATTCAATCAACCAATGAAAAATAAATGGACACTTAAAAGAATAATTCAGTCGCCATCACAAAGCATTACAACCCCAGTGGAGTACTCACTGGATTTCGTAATAAAACATTATCTCCCACGCCGAACCACGGAGCATAACGGGCGAGTTATGATGTGCATTATAGAATACCGCGGAGTGGTCGGCCTTCTTATGTGCTCCGTCGTGCCTGCGCGCAAAGAATTCCTAACGAGGCGGAGCCAACCCCCCCCTCCACCTCGGGGTTGCGCTCAAACTTTCCCAAATTACTCCGCCCTCCCCCGAGGCCGCACCCGCCCGCCACGGAATAAGCAGGCAGGCAGACGAAGCGTTTCCAGATTTTCGGGGAGAACTGGCCGTGTGCACGAGTTCTGTGGGGTTGGTGGGTGAAATATTCTGTGCGAAATACAAACGTGCAAGTGTTATGAGGGGGATGAAGGAGGAGGAGAGCCCAAAAAAAGAAGCAGAGAATGAAAAAGTAAGAAAATTACAAGAAAAGAAAAATGCAGAAGAAGAAGAGGATGAAGAAGAAGTAGATGATGATGATGATGAGATGGAGGAGGAGGAGGAGAAGGAAAGTAGTAGCAGAGAGAAAGAAGAAGCTGAGAAAGAAGAAGTAGGAAACGAACAAGAATAGCTAGATGCATAAGAAGAGGAGAAGCGAGAATAAAAAGTAAAAATGAGTTCCTGGTGTTGATTGCTTTTAGTATTTTTAATTGTTAATCCTTATATTTCAATATTATTCTTTCAATTTATCTGTATTTACTTGTGCCTACCATTTATAATATTTTGACTCTTTCTTTCTTTCTTTCTTTCTTTCTTTCTTTCTTTCTTTCTTTCTTTCTTTCTTTCTTTCTGTCTTTCTTTATTTCTTTATTTCTATCTTTCTTTCTTTCTTTCCCTCTCTCTCTCTCTCTCTCTCCCTCTCTCTCTGTCTGTCTTTCTCCAACGAGCTTCGTTGTTTGTTTAGTCCCGTATTTACTTGCCACTCACTTAATAGTTTATGCATGAATGAATGTAATACTCCTGAATCCGTACAGTCAAGTTATTTTTTTATTAGTTTAATACTTTGTACAAACGCTCTTTATGTATTCGCATTGTTTACGCAAACTTCCATGAATTCAACACCTTGTCTCCTGATGAGCAGCTCATATGCATTCCATCCGTCCTGACCATATGCCCTTTCATCTGTCCTGCTTGACTCGATTTTCGTCGCTGTTGCCTTCTCTCCTGATGTTGCTCCGGCTGCAGGATAGTGCCCCACGCTCCCGGAGCAGCGTGCTCATGCATCCTATTTACAGCGTCGCACGAATAGAATGCCATTTCCGAACCCAATAAACTTCACTCTTGACTGTCACCAGCAATGTCGGAATGGCAACTGTTCGTTTCGCGACAAACATCCGGACGTTTTGACGGTATTGGGATTTCATCCACGTGTTATTTTCCCTTTTTTGTTGAAAGTAGTAGCACATCAAGAGACTTTCACGCATGAGGTCCCTGGGCGCGCTTTCTTCTCTTTTCTTTCTCGCATTTCCACCTCAGATGTCTTCAGTCACCAAGAATTTTATGTTATTTTTTGCACACCCTGCCCCAGGGTTTCCACCAATCCCGTACGGCCCCACTCCTCCCGTCGCAGCCTCCCACTCATCAAACCGACCGACCGACCGACCGTCCACCCCACCCAGCTCGTCCAATCCATCCTGCGCGGTCCTCTCCGGCCCGCCCCGTCCCGACCTCACCACGCTCCGCCCCGCCTCCCCATTCCTGCCCCGCTTACCCCATGGCACAATCCATGGGCCGCAAACCCCACCTTCCCCACCTTCCTCGTTTCCCTTCCCCACCATTCCTATCTTTTTCCACCACCCCTTCCACGCTTTCCCCGAAAATCTTTTGCGAAGAGTGCTTTTCGACGTCCTCGTAAGTTGAGAGAACGTAATGTGTTCGAAAAAGTGACCGTTAAGTATAGTCGGTTATAAGTACTATTATTCCCTACCATTTTTAAATTACATTCTAAAACTTGTTTAGATGCAACAATGCATGAAAAATAAACATTTTCTAATCTTCATAATGTAACTTAATTTCTTATGATTATTATATTTATATTTCTAATGTTTAATCCACTTATGAATATTTATTGTATTTAATTAATTTTCATAGTACTTTTTATTTTCCACGTTCGCTGTTTCTTAACAGTTTTTAGGGATATCTTTTCTTTCGATTGTATGTATTTCCTGTTTCTTTTATTGCCATTTCTTTATCGATTTTTTTACCTACTTTTATTTTCTTTGTGACTTATTTTCCCCTTTTTTCATTTCCCTTTTTCACTTTATTCTCCTTCCCCCTTCCCTGGCAAGACCTGTTCGCAGAACGCAGTCTGCCGCGTGTCCCTGGGGGCAACCCTTCACCCAATTGTCAGCGGAGGGGCCTCGTCGGAAGCCAAAGAACTCCACAAGAAAAACGCCACACTTCGCCGCTCGCCTCGAACACCCATGGGGAGTGGTCCGACTTTGTCCGGTGGGGATTTGGGTCCCTCATACGAAATAAGCCCTGGAGGAGGCTAAATTGAAAACATCCGCCCGGTTGCCCAGTTTCTTGGCGATACCCGCGTCGTTAGTGCCGAAGAGAGAAGCTCCTTCGGTATACTTCAATCCCTGTGGGTAATCATCGTAGGTTCTAATTTGTTGTTTTTAATGACTCTTTACTCAAAGGATAGGATCTGACCCCGAAACCTTAAGTAGCTTTTTTAAACGAAACAATTGATGATTGATTATTTCGTGTTTTCGGGCACGAGGGTTGATCATTATTCCCGTAAATGCAGTGCATGCTTCATTACGAGGAGAGGTGGCTAGCACAGTTTCCCCATCCAAGCATCAGTCACCCGCAGTGCAGCGCCCCAGTGAGGCAAGTTCTAAGCTCACGACTGATTTTCCGACATGTGTGGTAGTCCTGTGTATGTAAGTGAAAGTGTGTGTGTGTGTGTGTGTGTGTGAGTAAGGGATAAGGTTAGGATAAGAAATATGAACGAAAGATCGCGCACGGGCCTTGGTATCTTTCTTAGAGGTAATACTCTAGCATTCATTGGGTATTGATCAGAGGTACCATGGGAAGCTAGTGATCAGGGCATCGTACAACTGGAATTCTCCTAAATAAGCGGCTGAATTTGATCTAGCGTCCACCGCCGGGACTCGAACACTCCTACCACCGCTGGGACTCGAACATCATCAGAGACACAGCAGTGACATCAGTTGATGCTCTGAGCCACGTCAACGCGTTTTTCACTAAATAGTACGTCTAAGTTTGCTATTTTTCTCTCTCTTTTTTTCAATTCCCAAAGCACAGGTTCCATCCCGATTCAGGCGCTTGGATTTTCGAAGGGCAGAAATACATAGACGCCATGTCTTATTAAATGCGACCAGTTAAAGAACTTTATCGAAATGCCCCATAGTGCTAAATGCATCACCATTTCCGTCTTAATAAGATACTTTATTCGCTTTGCTGGGGAAAGCCTCAAGTTATAGTTAAATAATTTTCTGGGCCGATGTTTTCAATTCATTTTACAGGAACCATTATTGCGGAATTCCTGGGCGATAAATATTGAAAGAAAGAAAGATTTACAGGGAACGATGGGAACCGACCACTAGAAAGTTGATAAGAATTTGAGTCCAAGGTGCGTTCGAAGTATACGGAGAAATAAAAATATTTGGAAATATGAACTCTCTTTCAACAGGTTGCAGAGTTTAATTACTTTCATCATTGACGATAATATTTCCATTGGTGATAGTTCGTATATGCCAGATTCTATTGTAAAATTAATTAATTTTTCAACAAACATTCCATCTAGGTTACTAACCTCCAACGCGCACAGAAATTGAAAACTAATTGCAGTCTCCCGCAGTGTGAAAATTGTCTATGATTTTGCTGAATACGAATTAGATTGTAGATATTCAGAAGCTTGGGAAAATACTAAAACAATAAAACTATTTCGACTTCGACTAAAAAATGCGAATATTTGATTGTTTTATTTGGTCTAGGATCATCCAAAGCCTAACGACTGAACTCTCATTATAAGAGCGTTGCTTCTTAGATACAGCTTAAGTGAGACAGAAAGGCTCAAAAAAATAGGTCGCTCGCCATTAAACAATTCCTACTCATGTGCTGCGAAGAAAAGCCACATGTTTTATATTATTGGCAAGTGAAGAAAAGGTTCTCTTTTTGAAAACCGTTTTGTGTGCTATTTCTCAACTGCATTTTTCGGCGGTACGCTACAAGTACCTAAGTATTTTAATGTTCACACCTTTCACGAAATATATAGTTCACAATTGGAGAGCATATTACTGGATGTAAGGTTCTTTACGGTAAGAATACCTTCTAAAAGGTGCAATAAATAAGATGCATACTAAGTGACTGCAAAAATGCCTTAGAGGTAGCAGGTGTTGCTACCAAAAGAAAATGAACACGTTTCTAAAGTATTCAGTATACATTTACAATATTGATAAGAAAAGAAAAATTGCTAACACTGATGATACTTTCCACGCAAATAATAATAGCATGTTACTGCACATTACTTGATGCTAAGATTGACGGTATATTTTCTTCAAATATATTTGTGAACGTTTTAAAAACAAATACACCAATCAGTAGAGTTAAAGTACCAGATTGACGCCAGGTCGTGCTAAAACGGCTAGCCGAAATTGTAATTGTAGAAAGACAATGAAATAAATTGAACTTTTGAACTTTTCGAAAAAACAGACATTTCAACTAAAAGGAGACTCATGTCATATTTACGCTATCCGTGGACAAAGTCTAATAAAGAAATATGGGGCAACTTTTGGAAACTTTTTGAAAGTACTGAGATTTCTTGAACCTCACTCCCTCAAAATCAAAATATCGGTTTCAAAATTGCAGAGCCTCGAGTTCGTTCTGATCAATGGAGGTATATCAATTTTGGAGAAAATCGTCTGAACGATGTAGGCATCACAGACGGAGGGACGGACGGAGGGACGGACGGAGGGACGGACGGAGGGACGGACGGAGGGACGGACGGAGGGACGGACGGGCGGAGGGACGGACGGAAGGACGGACGGAGGGACGGACAGACGGACGGACGGACGGACGGACGGACAGACAGACATACGTTTTGCGCTGAATCAATTTTTTAGAATCAAGACCCCACACAACATGATTGTGACTTCACAACGTGATAGAAGTAATTTACTACATTTATAAGATCAAGACATATCCGCTTTCTCGTTACCAAGGATAGATAATTAGAGTTGTTCTGTAAAAAAGTCGCTGTTTTCTCACTTTATAATTCTTCATATTGCATAAACAATATGCAAGAAAGTAAAATTACTGATAATAATCAAACAAATTATTGGTTTGTAATAATATTATAACGTTGGGTTGTAGTAATATATGTTCGCGCTAATCTACGAGGAACGTCGTTATAAGTCATTCTACAAAAAGAAACATCATTCCATCTTCCATCCCCCACGACTAGCAACCTTAGGGGATAAAACTCGAATATCAGCATAATGCTGATCCCCCCAAAAAGAATTTACATACACTCGCCACGGGATAAAAGTTACTGAGCCTCTGTAAACACAATTTAAATTAATAACTCAATAAACTAACGGACAATGTGTTAGGCGACAGTCTCATTACACGCTTTTAATATACGATAAAAAACACGATAAGAGTGAAGAAATAATAGGAAACATCCCTATCAATCATGGACTTTGATTCCGGGCCAGTTTGGCTAACTGAAAATAAATGTGATTTGTTCAAATCCAAATTCAAATTTCTCCTTCAACCGAATCGCAATTTCGCCGGTGAAACAGTTGATTTCAATTTTAGAAACTTATTATTAAAAATATATTGTATTAAAGCGTAAAATAGTAACAAGAGCGAAAAGACGAGACAGGTTTCCGTTTTTATAAAAGAGAATTCAGTTGCAATGTGTAACCCAAAGTTCAAAAGAATACAGAGGATGACTCGGCAGCCATTTCTCAGTGTTCCCTTTGAACAATGTTTGTTCAAAAGTAATTGGAAATACAACGCGATATACCAACTCATCTGAAAGAAAAATACGCCCTCTATTTTACATTCCCGTGTGGTTCAGCACACCCCGAAAGCCGTGCCTGCGTATGAACATACTTTACATGTCAAACACCGCACACGAACAAACCCTCTTGCATATTTAATACTCACGTATGAGCTGCTGCAGACCGGTCTCGGCGAAAAGAAAACATTACGTGCTATTTTTAGGCACGTTTCGTATAAAAGGAAACGTGGAAGAAACGAGAATATGGCCTTCCGACGCACGGTCTATATGCTGAGAGCTCCCGGGTCGTTACTTGCAAGGCAGGTTCATATTTAGAGCTTTGTGTCCGTTTTTAGATCCTTTATGTGGAAATGGGTCATGCTAGCTATCCACTTTGCGTGAAAGGGTGTCGGGTGGCGGTTAAAGGGCTCTGTGCCGGGACTCGGCCACAACCGCTGCAAAAGCCGGAGATACTGTGAGTGGAATGTAAACGATAAGGGACATGTTGGGATGGTAGAAGAGGGGCTCGGAATTTTGGATGGGCCCTCTTTCCCTTGCTGTCCTGGTGACGTAATGGTGAAAACGAAGTTAAACGCTTTTTAGGTGCTTATTTTAAAGCGTCCACACCAAAATGATTCAAACCAAGTTCTTTAATTAAACTAGTTTAAATATATCATTTTTTCCAAGGGCTTTTATCCAGCCGATTGCCCTTTACTCTTTACATCCCGATGGGATGCATATTAGACCATACACTAGACACCAACACACTTGCGGGCTCCTCTGATGTGGGGTCACTAGAAGGCGACACCCTCCGCGACAACAGATACATGAAGAGCGAAAGGAGAAACAACCAGGCCCAAGGCGGGACTCGAAACCGCGACCCATCGGATCGAAGCGCTGAGACAGTACACGCTCTTACCAACCTCGCCATCCAAGTCGACTAATATGTCATTTTACGAGCTAAATATTTGTTGATAAATGCTACTTTTAAGAAGTAAATAAATGAGACACAGATCCATAGGTACACACACACACACATTCGTACATACATATACACAAACATTAGTGGATTCGATATAAATGACATATTCCTAAATATTCGTCTATGAAGATTCATAGCCCCATAACTAATTTTCGAGACTGACAACCATAATGAGAACCATACTTTCCGTTGAAACGGCCTGGTGTGTCCTATTTTATAACACGAATTAAAAAGGGACTCATCAAAATTCAACCCAATAAAGAAGTGGAGGGCCATTATTCGATTGAAAAATATTAAACACGCTTACGAATTGGCGATCGGGATAGCCGAGGTCACTAAGGTTGAAGAGAAAAAGTTGCGTCGTGTCTAAAGGGTCGCGGATTCTAATCCCACCCGGAGCATGAACGTGTGTGGCTATATGCGTATGTGATTATACATACATACACATATATGCGTATGCGTATATGTGTATGTATGTATGAGTATGCGATTTTCATTACCATTACCGTTACCCCAATGTTAATTACAATGGTCGCTGTGTAGTCGAAAATCGATGTTAAGTAATAAAAAATCTATTACAAATTCAATTGTGATTGGATATCACTCTGACTACCCATTTGCGTAAGAATTATAGGTTATATCTCCAACAAACAGATATATGTTATTATTTCTTAAAATACATATTTCATAACATTTAACCAGAACTGTGAAAAACTGTCTCTTATATTAAAAGTAACACTACTACGTTGCATTATGATGATTTACTATTGTACATTATAGGTTATATTTCATTTCATCTCATTCAATTACACATTCATTTACCAACTTCGTAATTTGCAATTCAATTATTTATATTTTACAAGTTCGTTGGTTCAGCCCATTTTGAACACGTAGAACCCAATTTGAAACCAATCTCTCATCTGCTAACTGAAGTGAGGGCCATATTTTATTCGTACATGACGTGGGAAACAAAGCAACCAGGTTACAGCTCTGGGCGTGCTGCAAAATAACCTGCAGGTAGACTTCAGTTTGTCACTGTACTGATTTATTCCGGTGTTATTTTTCAGTGCTTGCGCTTGACACGCAGTAAATAACGACGCTTGGGCCTGCAGCCCCTTGAAGCCGGAAGCCACCGTCTTTGCGGAGTTTTAAAAAATTGTAAAAACGGAGCGCGTATCTCAAGAGCGCATACTGTAGGTGGAGGTCGGGCTTGAGAAAACTGATTTATCACATTACACTCTGTTTGGTGTGATTCAAAATATTTGTTTTACATTTATTTATTCGTTTGATTATTATTATATGCAGTTTACTTTGTTTTTATGCACGCACTTACATATTTTCAGTTATTTTCTTTTTATTCCTTTCATACTTATTTTCGTGTATTCATATCATTACATTTAGTACCCCATGATTCTGGTGGTTACTGTCTTGTCAAATTGGAAGGCTTGAAACTGTGTGAAATTAGAAGATAGGACTGACATTTGAATTTGATCTTTTTTGTATTTAAACAATGGGATTTTAAACATACATTGTCCATACAAACAGAAAATCAGCAAAACTGACCTTGGCCCTTCTTGCACCAAGCCACAAATTTATACTAACAAGATGTGTCACTTTTTTACCAAAATCAAGATATTATTGACATTAATGACTACTTGAACAGTCTTTGTTTAAACGATTTTCGTGCGCTTTATTGAAGTGCAGTGAGAATGAAATCTATTTTGTTTATAATGCATTATCTTTTATTAACAGCAAAGAACTGTACAATCAGATTTTGCCCGCAATTTTGTGCGAAGGGGAACCTTCATTAATAATCTCTTATTCGTCGACTAATACGTTTACTGCACACATGTCCATACTTTACCATGGAGTATCATCACTGCATAAGGAAAGAGGTTTTCCAATTTTATCTCTCTCACTGTTTTGTGTGCGATCACATTTCAAATACCGGTTGCACATGTGTGTGTGTATGTGTTTGGAAAGAAAGAGAGAGGGGAGGGAGGAAAGGACGTGAGATAAAATGAGACATTGAGAGGGTAGAAGGGGTAATAAAGAAGACAATGAAGGGGACCGAAAGGCAAGAGAGAGAGACATACAGACAGACAGACAGACAGACAGACAGAGAGAGAGAGGCGAGAAGGGAGTAGAACGCACAGAGGGGAGGGGGCAGAGACGGAGTCAGGGGGGTTGAAAGAAAGGGAGGGAGATGGAGAAGTGGAATACAGAGTATCGGAAAGAGAATGGGAGGGATAGAGAGAGAGGCACGTCAGATAAAAGAAGACATTGAGAGAGGAGAAGGGGTAGTTAGGGAGACAATGAAGGGGACACAAAAGCAAGAGAGTGAATGGTGGACATGATAAAAGAGGTAGGCAAAATGACAGATAGGACAGAGACCGAGTGAAGAAAGGAGAAAGAAAGGGAGGGAGACGGAGAAGTGGAACACAGACAGAGAGTATGAGAAAGAGAGTGAGAGGGAGTGAGAGCGAGACACAGAGAAAGAGAGAGAGAGAGAAAGAGAGAGAGAGAGAGAGAACAAAGGCCATATTGCAAGAAGAAAGAGGCGTGTCGTTTCCCAGGGGGTTCGAACCCAAATCCCGCCGCCGCGAAGGAATGAGCGAAATGTGCCTTCATGCAAAATGCACGACCCACTCGCCGCTCCCTGCGCTGCGCTTCTTTTTTACCCAGTCCCCCCCCTTCGTGCAATATCCACGCCCACCCCTTCTCAACGCAAAGCTATCACTGCTGTACACATTTCTGAGTGAACAACACGGGAGACAAGTCAAATGCCTACATGACTTCTCATTCCCAAAGTAGATGATCACAGGGGCAGTTTGAATAGCCTTCGTTGATTGAGTGACAGTGGGGCTGACATGAGGATGAATATGTATGTTCAGAGCATAATTAGAAACTTTTCACCGACAGTTTTACTTGCGAAACGGTAGTACTGAGAATGAAAAATCAATCCTTAGTAATAGCTCTAAAACTTGAAGACATTCAAACGCTGATCGCAAGGTAATTAAGAAGAGTTGTTAATAGAGACGCGAGTGGAGACAGATAAGGGAATGTGAAAGAGAATGTCACATAATTCTTCGCACGTTAGAGAGTCGAAAATTATATTTTTCTAGCCAATGTGGTGTAAAATCTTATACAAAATAGCATCTGTGCCATTGGCTTCTAAATGGTAAGGAACTCATCATGTATTGATATTTGGTATCATATAATATTTTTGACTATCAGAAGGCATTCAAGCCGAAATCCGTTGTACTATCAGATGACTACCAACCAAGAGAAAATGCCAGATGTGTAACATTGTTATTTCAGATTTCTCATCATCACGCAAAAACTGTTCTTCGATCTCGTGTATGACTTAAACGTATGCAACATTTATTTTGAGATACTTCAGACAAGAAGAAAGCTAATATACAAGGAATGGGTACAGGAAAAGACAGTCGAATAGGAAGCGAGAGATTGTAGTTGGTGTGCGTGTCAGAGGGAGAGAAATCCAGGTCTCTAGAATTCTCCGTCCGCTAGAATTCTCCATCAGATCTGGATGAATTCGCTCTAGCTATATACCCAGTGTGGAAAATCCTGTCACTGCCGGAACGCGAACCTAGAACCTAACGGTCAGAGGCACTGCAAAGACATCCGTTGATGCCCTAACACATATAATATGCCTTTATTAATATGGCGAGGCTTGGGCCATCAGGCCCGGTGCAATATATTCTATAATAAAATATATAATAAATGTAATATAATCTACAAGTGGTAAGTAGTTAGTGGAAAGCAAAAGTTATTTAAAGCAACGTATAAATAGATAACATCTGAGGTTAAATGGACACAATGTTGCAATAATATGTTTGAAATAATTTTTTAAATTCAAGACTGAGATTGAAAACACAATTTGAATTATATTAGATATTATGTGCTTTACTTATCAGCGCGCTCTCCGGCGGCCTTGTATTCACATATTTCCCGGTAGAGGACGAATGACAGGGAGAAGAGAGGAGGAAGGGTGAAGGAAGAGGTCGGGGAACTGTGGAAGGGGTAGGAAGAAGGGGAAAGAGAGAGGGGGAGAGGGAAAGAGTAAGAGAAGAGATAGGGTGAATAGAATGGAAGTGCGAAAGGGAGAGAGGGGAAGGGCGAAAGGGAGAAGCAACAGAGATGAATGGATCAGTGAAGAGGAGAGGGAGCAGAAACCAAGCAGAAGTCAGGTAGAGAACAAGGGGGCGACAAGCCGGTCCATTGGCCAGGGCGGAGGAATATCCCCAAGGCAATCCGACGAGGCGGCGGTGGGCGGCTGGGGAATTGCGAATGTTTTTGCGCGGAATGAGTAGCGACCCTCGCAAATGCGCAGCAAGCCGCGAGGCGCGGCCTCGCCATATGAAATATGCACATAGCCACGCCGCCACCTCCGCCGCCGCCACCGCGTTAGCATATTACACAGACGCAAGTCAGCAACCCTCGCTCCGTAGGACGAGACTATCTTGATACGGTCTTGGCGATTGCCGATTTTCGACGCCAACTAAATAGCTCAATCAGTTGACTGATTGTGATTAACGTCGCCTCTACTGCTAACGTTATTAGAACCGTAAGTATAGTGCATTTGTTTGTTTAATTGCCGGACATGGCGGTGATTGGCTTCCGGTGAGATCCGGCACCGACCTACGAGTAGGTTAGCGAACGTTTTCTCCCAAAGGTATCTCCCCCAGCGGGGCACCGCCCCAATCGGGAGAAGCTCTAAGCTCCCGACCGGACTCCCGGCATGTGTGGTAGTGTAGTGCATGTAAGTGTAAGTGTATGTAAGCATGGTGTTAGGATATGACAAGAAGAGGATGGAAATATCGCTCTCAGTCCGTGACCCGTTTGTTAGAGTACTGCTCCAGCATTCTCCTGATGTTGATCGGAGAAACCACAGAGAACTACCGATCAGAGCATCCGTCTACTAGACGTTCCTGACAGCAGCTGAATTCGACCTAGTTATCTAGCTTAGTCAGTAGTAACACAGCTTCCGTGATAATTCCAATAGCCGGCTGCAGCAAATCGTCATTTTTGTGTCTTCCTCTACTCAATTACAGTGCTGTCTACAAAGTTGGTCCGACGAAACCACTGCCTGTATTCTTGAGGACAGTTGTATTCTTGAGGACAGTTGTATTCTTGAGGACAGGAGTATTCTTGTGAACAGTTGTTTCTGTTGGTCATCAACGCAGTCTCATCTGTTCAATTACAGTGGTCTGCAACAACTGGGTCGAAATGCGCCTTAGAATGATTGCGAGTACAAATGGTCGATGTTCCGGTCGGATGTTCAGATTTTTCACCACTGTACGTGAGTTACATCGAATGTTCAATTACATTGCTACACACACCAGGTCGGACAATAACCATGGCTGGATGAGAATTCTGGAGGACGAAATGGTCGTTTACGTTGTTTTCTCCAAGTCATTCCGTGTAAATACAGGATCAACACCATCAATAACTATCCACGGACGACGCATTGAACCTTCCGCTCCCATTGCGTCTCGATGCCCACCGCAACAGACACGTAAAACGCAGCTGCAGCCTCGAACACGCCTCATTCTCCAATATTTGGAAATACTTTAGTAGTACCTACCCTAAGTATAAAATACGAGGAAAGTTGGTGAAACCGGCAAACTAACACGCTATAAACATATTGGGTAACTTACACAGAGATGAAATTTTACACGAGGAGAACACTGACGATCTACGAAATAGACATGAATTATTGATATCAAGTTGAAAACAAAGGAAATGTCGAAGCAAATGACAAGAGAAAATACAATGAAAACGAACATGATGCGAAAAATTGATAGTCTCCAGCAAGAGCGGAGACGACAACAAAAACTACGAAGAATATGACGAAGAAAAAAAACGAGGAAAAGAAAAGATGAAAATATGATATCAATGCCGACGACGACCGAGATGGGAACGACAAAGACGACGAAAGCGACGTCGACGAAGACAACAATGGCGGAGACCAGCAATGACGAATACAGTAACGACGAACACGAAAACGGCGAACACGACAACGACGAACACGACAACGACAAACACAGTAACGACGAACACGAAAACGACAAACACGACAAGATCGAAGAAGACAACGACCAAGAAGAAAACCATGACTACAACAACATCAACGACAAAGATAACGAAGACAAAAAAGATGACAACAGAGATCATTCTGGGCCTCTCCTCGCAACAACAAAGGAACTCGGTTAGGCCCTTCGGCACGTGCCTCATAACCTCACCCCGTTGTGCGTGTCTTGTTCAGACGGTGGATCGAGGGCAGTGAGGCCGAATGAAGGAAAGCACTCTGACGCGCTGGGAGGGCATTAAAGCAGGCGCGCGTTCTCACTCTGTCTGTCCGTCCGTCCGTCCGTCCGCACGGGAGCTAACGCGCTAACGACGACGAGGAGTTCTCTCTGGCTGAAGCTGTGGGAGCAGAGGAGCGGGGTTGGGGGCAAGGGAGTGCACGGCGCCATTTCACAGAGCTGCCTCACGGAGGCGTCGACGCTCAGACTTCACTCTGCACTCTGCAGAACACAAGGTGAACTGACGCAGTAAAAGAAAGAGGAACAAGAGATGCAGAGATGGATACAAGAAAGAGATAATGAAT
>BOPP01000144.1:205580-263809 GCA_017312745.1 Gryllus bimaculatus
CCTAACGTGCAACCAACATATAATCAATATTTGCTGCTACAATGTGACTAGAAGTTTGTAGCATTTTTTCAGAAACACCTTTAAATGGCTGTATCGGCAACAGTGTCAGAATTCGGTAACCAGCAGCACGTTTTGCAAAGCAAATCAGAAGATTGATTACAACATACTTGGATGGCTCAACGGCAACTACGCTAGTTATGTATCTGGCAGGAATTTAACCAGTCTGGTTGAGAATTGGTGGATTGGAGGATGGTGGAGTAGCCGGCTGCTGTGTAGGATTGTTTTCCGAAATTTCTTTGGTCAATACCGGAAGAGAACCCTAAAGACGAGCAATGGAGCGTGGGCCATCTTCCGTTCCCCTCCCTTGTCACACCCCCTGGCCTTACACACACTTTTGGTTGCGTAGGCTTCCGCGGCCGTAGTTTATGTTGGCTGGACTATCCGGGACGAGTCGCGTCAATGTCATGGTGGCTAACGTTTCGGCCAGCGTATTGTGCCCAATACGCTGGCCGAAACGTTAGAGACCATGACATTGACGCGGCTCGTCCCGGATAGCCCAACCAACTTACACAAACGTGTATTATACTTCTATGGACGACGGGAGCTTAGAGCTTCCCAGATAAGGCTGTGCTTGCCCAGTTGAGATTCCCGGAGAGGAAAATGTACGTCGCTACTGAATCTCACGTCCAGTGAGACCAGTAGCGACGTACAAGACCGTTCCCTGCCCAAATTTAACAGGTACTACACTTACAGGAATATTGATGTAAATAGTTGAAGCGCTGGACTCAATATATACTCACTCGCAAATCATTTTCTTCGAGAGGTTAGATGTGCTGAGAGCGCAGTCCAGGCTCATGTGTGCCTGTTTGTGTAAAACGGAATAGTCACGCAAAAACCATCGGAACATATGTGGGCATCTTTACTCCTGGCCCGCAGGGTCCCACTCTGCCGCCTCCTGCCTCAGATTGCTCGGTGGGGATCAAAGGCCTTCTGGAGTCGGTGGACACGAACAACAGAAAAGGTTCCAAGGAGGCGGGGCCGAGACAAAACAGGGGGCGGTGGAGTTTTCTTTCCCCGAGGCTCCACCCTGTCCCTTTTCTCTGACAGTCTCGACGAGGGGTGGGGGTGAATGGCCCCGGGCTTCGAGATGATGTCCCGAGTTTGATGTCCGTACGAGGGACACGAATCTTCTGTGAGGCGTACAAAGCGATGGGGGAAGAGAATGGATGAGTGATGGGTGGAAGACGAGCGGTTGAAGGCACTGCAGGCACAGTGGATGTATCAAAGTGAAGGAGGAAGATTGAGGATTTTCTTTGTTGCATGTAGGAGATGAATTTTGACCTTGTAAAAAACATTTAATTTCTTAACGATTCCTGAATTGATTATTTAAAGGAATAATTTCATATCTCACGAAACGACGTAAAATAACAATGTAACAATAGTTATTTTTATGAGAGCAATGATTGTTTTTTGCACGATCAAAATAGTTGTTTTAGAGTCCAACAGATCGAGGTGGAAAAAACCATCGAGATTGCGAAAGATACAATAATTTTTCACACGAAATATGAACAAAGTTGTTTTCTAAGACCGTATAAAAATGCTTCAATTATAAATTATTATTTTCTGTTTATCTACATCTCATGCGTTCTGAAACAAAGCATCCTCTTCATTTGCGATATTAGAGCGAAAATATTGTTTTTACACAATGACGTGATAACTGTGAGGGAAAAACTTTTCATAGTTACGTCGCGTGCTGCAAATGTCGTAAGAGACGACTTAAGTGGACCCATGCATATTGAGGCGTATAAAAACCTTCATTCTTATACGATAGAAGAATTTTTTGTGAAATAGGATATGTTTACTCAAAATGTTTTTCGTTACGTTTCAGTTACAGAACTACTAGATAAGTGTGAATCTGGACGCTACCTCCTGGCTAGAGTCTGAGTCCTGTGATGTTGAATGATCATATACATTAGTGGTTTGTGAATACTCTTAACGGATACTAAAGAATTAATTAGGTGAAATATCAGGAAATCAAAAGACCTTGAAGGAACGAAAATAAGATGTGAGTAATTCTTCAAAGAAAAAGAAATGAGTAAATTATTTGTTTTAGCATTATTAACATCATTTTAAGATCGTTTTATAGGAATAAGTTCAATAATTTGTTTCTATGAATTATTTTACTTTAATCAATTTTACGTTACATAAAAACTATTGCAATATTTGTTTTCAATAATGCATTTATTCCTACCATAAAATGAAAATAGCTGCATTTATTCAAAGATAACAAGGATGGTGTTCGGGCACGCAATCAACTCATAAAGTTACTTACATTTCTTCTGACACGCACATTAATGTAGTCAGATTTCCACTCACATGATTTCTGCAAAGAGTTTCACAACTGCACTTTGCAAACATGCTCACACGAGAACAATTGTTCTTGTAAATTCATCTTTGCCAGCCCTCACCTACCTCTTCTAAGAAGCGCCCACTCCCTACACGTGTGCGTGTCGGTTACAGACAGACACGGTTGCAATACATTATGCAATACTGTTACTTCAGTACTTTAAACCTAAAACTCTCATAGCAATTTCCATAGTTAAAAACGCTACACAACCCCATAATTCATATCATTAGTTAATAACAATAACTTCAGCTCTTTAATTACAACGTATTTGTAAAAAGCGTTCCCATTCGCTGGAACTTCAAAAACGCGCGAAGCCAGTGGTCTGCAACAATGCACTGCCGCTTGCCTAGTTAGTCGAAAACAATCCTTCACCACAATCAATCCGTGTCGCGCAAAACTCGCACTCTTTCCATCACTTCTTCACGTCGCAATGTACACAGTATACGCATGTGCAAGATTGTAGAATAAGTCAGTTCAATAGTATAGTTTATTGTACGATGTGCTATTTTAATAATCAAACTACATAATGGCAGTTGCGCCCCATATGCCTTGCCACCTCGCTACCATTTCGTGCCTTCTTCACATCGCTATGTATTCAATACTCACGTACTCATGTACCACTGCTAATTTGCTACTCCAGTAGTTCAATGTGTTCTAGAACGAACTAATCATCATGATTATAATTGCCCGGACATGAACCAATTACATCGCACGTGAATGCGTTGGCAGTGTAGACAATCATTATAGCGAGAACACGTTTTCCTCATGTATCGTGAATGTTCCAAAGTATTCTACCGTAAAGCATGCCTGCCAACTTGCCAGCCTAGACGCAGCACGACGCTTCATGCCTGGATACATTTGTCATATCGACACGCACGGCAGTTTTCGCGCTGTACTACTCGGCGCCGCCTCCAGACGTCGCATATAACTTTCTGTCTCCTTTCTTCTTTTACAGCACTACCTGTCGGTTCTACTGTGAACTAATCACATTTGTTTTATTTTATACATTATATATTGAATATCAATTCACTAATGATTAATCACGGCATATTATCGGGTACATTCAATCACATCACTTGTACTTATTTAATTTAATGAAGTGTGCATTCATACAGTATACAAGATTTACTAATTAAATTTTTGTAATAGTTCAATAGTTCAATTACATGTATTAACTTCAATGCCTTCATTTATTTGTGAGAGATGGTAACCCCCTTAATTAATTAGCTTTCAGCTACTTACAAGTTCCACAAGTTTCTAATTGTGGTTCGTTCAAGTAACAATTAGAGTTATGGAATGATAACGGAGAATGATATGACAAAAGATCGCGCTTGCCAATTTACAGTCTATCGCTTCATATCACCTCCACCAGAAGGGTTGTACACTGGTACTTACTTACAAGAAACGGCAACAGAAAAATATTAAAAAATACTTTTACGAAAAGAATTATAAAAAAGAAAATCTGGTAAATAATAAGAAATATAAAAAAATGAGGTCAAACCGTAATGGCTAATGAAGGGAAGAAAGGAAATCTCAATTAAGAAATCGATAAACATAATTCACATCACATCATCTTGAATTCGGCCTGTACAAGAATGCGAAGGAAGCTGAAACAGTTTTAAGTTAGATGGAAAAAGAAAAAGGGATAGAAAAAAGCACGGGGAAGGTTACGAAATGAGAAAGAGAAATGACGCAAAAGAGGTTAAGAATGAAAAAAAAGGAGAAGAAAAATGGAGGAAAGAGCCTCAGAAATATTAAATCCACCGCACAATATATCTTCTCGAATTCATTACGTCTCAGAAGAAAATGATACACGAGTTACAACCTGCATAAATTTTGCCACAGGACGTATCATGGAGAATTTGGATATCGACATTTACACTACATTATTTACGAGCAGATACGAATTTTTCCCTCGTACATCTTTTCTTCCGAAGAAAGAGTGGAAGGATGATAAACGGGAGCGAAGCAGTTTTAGCTGAAACACGTGGCATAACCCCTATTAAACTTTTTGCTCTCTTAAATTTCGTCCAGTAAATGTTACAACTGGCCCGTCTCCTTTCACAGTCTTTTATTAAACTATTTCACGAATTCTTCAGTAGCATATTGTTGTAAATTGCCAACAAGCGAATTTTCCGTTTCAAAGATACACAAAGCTTTTGCTATGAATTGTTTAGATCAAGAATTAATCTAAAGAGATAAAGATCAGGTATTGCCGGAAGATTACGAAAAATAAATAATTTAAATTTTAATAAACGGTTTAAAATTATTCAGATAGATGATAGATGATATATTTAAAAGGTAAATGTAAGGAAAGTGGCAGACGTAAGATATCAAGATATAGGTTAGGCAATGAAATGAGAACGACAAAATATTTGTTTAATAGTGAGGGAAAAAAGTAGGATATATGAGATGGAAGAGAGAGATTGTGAACAGATGTTAAAGAGATGTCTGGTTATTGAGAAGGAAGAATGTGGTCAAAGTAGAATATTCAGGATAAAGTGGGGTGGATATTAGAGGACAAAAATGAAAGGACTAGCACCTAGGCCATCGTCTCGGTGTTGTTATTATTATTATTATTATTATTATTATTATTATTATTATTATTATTATTATTATTAATATTAATATTATTATTATGCATACTATTACTATTGCACTGTATTATTTTATATTATTATTATTATTATTATTATTACTTTACATTTAGAAAAGGCAATATCAGAGTGTCACATTCCATTTCGTGGAACGAGAACAGTGGCGTCCCGTAAATATAAAAGCCGAAATATACCTTTTGGCCGAATCAGCTCTCACGTAACCTCTGCTACAGGAAATGTCCTGATCCAACGAAGGCACAAAAAAAAAAGAGAAAGATAATTCACTGCGGCCACAAAAAGACTCGAATGAACCCAATAAGGGCTACCCTTCGCCGAGGACCCCCCCCTCTTCCATCCGCGACCTCCCGAATTCCGCTTTTTAGCCCTGTGCCTTCGAGACACTCGATCGGCCGCCGCGGCCACAAGATGGAGGACATACGCAGGGGTGGACAATTTATTCCAAGGGACAAAAGAATCTACCCTTGAACGATATGTGTACACTGCTGTTTGTAAAAATTGCAACACCCGTGAAGGAATGGTTTGAATCGCTAAAACATTAGTTAACATGTGAAGAACTGTAAAAGCATAAGAAGTAATTAAGATTACAGGTAGATGGCGTGCACGTAGGCGTAGCAGCAGCCTTATTTATGTAATAGGATAAGCCCGTGTTACACCACACTCAGTCGGCACACAGCCTTCAATCGGCTTGGAAATGTGGGAGTAAGTGCCGGTATGTCTTGTTGACGTCAAAGGCAGCAAAATCAGTGCGATATATATGTGCGATTGAAGAGAAGAAAGCTTTGGCGGTAGCAAATACACCATAGACAAAAGCCGTGATGATCAATGACATTCAAATTGCGTGGCTGATTGATTGTATTCAGAAGAGTCATCTGCTATTGGTAATTAGACCAGTGCGTTGAGTGCATGTTATGTCTCGAGGAGTAGCAGTGTTCCTTTTCTGCTGGAACACTTAGACGTCGGCTTGCGGGGATTCCCACTCCAGATATCTCCCCCTGCGATGCATCGCTGCATTTGGGGTCACATTTACGCACCCAAATGGTCCTTTGACAATTGCCGTAGTGAACTAAAACTAAACTCTGTTTCTATCCGTCAAGGGCCAGCTTCAATCTGTGCCCCTTGCCCAGTATTACATTCACTCTCTGCAACTTTTTCTAGAGTCTTGAGAGGGTGCGTCCCCTTCTCCCCCGTCATGTTCCCTCTCTCCAGTTCTCCAGGCCGGGACCCTATCTGTCGATAACTATCTGCGGTAGCTACAGCCCTTCTCAACTAGACCTCAGGTTAGCGCCTAGGCACCGCTGTAATCCGTAGATCCTTATCGGAGCGTTGGTTAATGACAGGATCGAGTGTGGAATGAATGATGGAGCGATGCGGTGGAATGCGTATTGCAGGGGAAAAGGGAACACTCCGAGAAAACCTGTCGGCGGAACCCGCATTGTTCACAATTTCTACGTTGAAACCGCCTGGGATCGAACCCCGCGGCACGTAGCGGTGAACGATACGTGCAGTCTGACCATCTACCACCACGGGCATCCTCTAATGCCATAGTTTGTAGTGCCCGTACGTGTAAGGGCTGAGGACAAAGACAAGGAAGATAAGGAAAGATCAAAGCTCGCCGTCCACAGCTTGTTTGTTAGGTACCTTAGTCCGGACATTCGCGTGAATTCGATCGGCGGCAAACACTGAAAACTACCGACCCAACAATCCGACCTACTGGAATTCTGCCCCAGACGGTGCTTGGCTATAGGCTTGAAGACCCCTTCAGGTTGTGGTATAGGCGGCGGCGGAGAAAGGCGGTGTTGGCGGCCGATGTGGTGCGTGGCAGTGGGCTTTGACCCGTGGCGGTGGCGTGGCGGTGGCGGCGGCGGCGGCGGAGAAGCGAGGTGCGGATCGCGTGGGAGGTGGGTGCAGTGGCTTGACCGTGCGCGTGGCGGCGGCGGCGCGTGTTGGTGGCGGTGGTCGGTGGCGGCGGTGTGGCGGCGGCGGCGGCGGCGGCCGGTTGGCGGCGGTGCGGCGGCGGCCATTGGCTGGTGGCAGCGGGGACGGTTGCGGTGGCGGCGGCGGGGGACTGTGCGATGGCGTCCGGCGGGACCGGTGGCGGCCGGATAGAACAGCGGTGGCTGTGTTAGGCGGCGGGAGGCAATGCTTTGGACCGTGGCGGAGGCGGGGCGGCAAAGCAGGTTGGCGGCCGCGGCAGCGGGGCAGGGTCGGTGTCTCGTAGGAAAAATCGATTTCGCAAGGGCGCAGCTCAAGGGCGACGGTGGAGCCGCTGATTGATAAGCCCACTTTCCCAATTTAAGACGGGGTAGTAGGGCTAAAAACCGGAGCCGCTCCGCGGGCGGCGGGGGGGCGCGCGCCCTTTCGCGACGCAATCTCTTCGCCTAATGCGACCCCACGCCCCCCCCGTCCCTCGCCACCCCGACCTCCCGTGGAGCGACGGGGAGGAGATGAAGTCGACCTTCCGGCACGTTGGCGGTGACAGGGAGCACGTAAGACAGAGCGCTGCGGAGCGGTTGCGGGTGTGATGTTGGGGTGGTGATCTTAGAACAGGCGGCGGTTGATGAGCCGGAAGCATGGAGCGCGGTGTTGCGAGCGGTGATATAGGCGGCAGTGAGAGAGGTGATAGGCACTAGGTCATAGTTGAGGTGGAGGCTCAGATAGTGGAGATCTAACACTTACACACTACATCACTCACAACTAAAACACGTCATGCTCTCATTTCCACATTTTCATAATAGTAAGTATAAGTACATTCTGTTAATAACAAGTTAAATCATAACTTATAATACTTATTTTGCCGGGACAATTAATGGGTTAATTCTGACAAGTCAATTAATTATAATTTTTAAAACTTCTGAAAGACTTGTATAGTCGAACAGCCAGGAAATAATTCAGAAAAAGAGGGAGGAGATGATTGAGGCCGAAAAGTTAGTGGCGATTGCGATATAATGTAAATGTCTCACCCACAATTCACATTCTAATTATATCTTTACGCTTATTAGACCAGGGAACGACACTTAAAGTTGGACAGATACAACAGTTATCGTTTACCCACCCTGGTGAACATGGAAGTCTAAAAGAAGTTTGAAGCGTTTGGGCGGAAATGGTACCAAACTCGAAATATTCCAGCAATTCGGCTTATTAGAATTGGTAATGAACGTGTACCCAATGCCCGTACATACAACAATTTGTAATTACTGAGAAGTCATTAAGAGGCCTCTTGAAATCAAACGTGTCTTCTTTAACACGAGCGCGAGTATATTGTCCTTTTTCAGGACTTACGTTCTTTCCTCCGCAATTTTCTCTTTCTATAGATTCCCGTGCACAAACTAGTAGGCCGTCCATCTCCATACATTTTGCCCTGAACAAGGTCACAGCACGATGGGCAAAACATTGGATACTATGCCTAGGGCACGGATATTCACATACATCAGAGTAGCTACTGACGTCGACCGCGGAAGCTTCCACTTTAGTTCACATGATCACTATAGGTATTTCATCCAGAGGCAATTACAAACCACCACAGCGATTACGATAAGAAAAAAAAAACGTAAATTCGCAAGATTACTATGACGCCTATAGCCTCCGTTACATCCTATACCACCAACGGTCCGTATCGTGGAGACTTTTTGTGCCTACAGCTGCTAGTATAGTGATTTTGTGTATCTCTTCAGCTTTAAATTCCGACGAGTTTATGATGATCACTGTTGAGTGGAGGTTGGGAGACCTACGTAAGTAGTGAAGACGGTGGTGAATGGAGATAGTGGAGAGGGCGGTGAGTGGGCGGAGGGGGCGGTAAGAGCAGAAGGGACGGTGAGTGAGGGAGTTGTGGCTGGAAAGCGGTGGTGAAGTCGGGTGTGGAGGAAGCGGGCGTGATGGAAGTGGTTGTGATGAGGTGGAAAGGAATCGGGGGAGAAGGCTTGATTTGTGGTGGAGACCGGGGTTTGTGAAGGTATAGGCGGAAGTGGTAGAGATGGAGACGTCAGTGGTGCTGTGGAGGTGGATGGAGGTTGAGGTAGTGGATGTGGAAGCGGGGTAGCGGAATCGGATCGAGTGTGGAGGCAAGGAGGCTTGAGAGATGGAGACAGGAGTGCTGGAGGTGTAGTCGGTAGCGGTGGTGCGGAGGAGTGGCAAGGGTGGTGCAGGTGGCTGCAGGGGACGGCGTTGCCTGGAGTCGTCCCATGCTGCTGGTTGGCGAGTGGGAGTTTTCTTCCTCCTGAGCCTGAGGAGACTCGATAACGCAAGCTGCTTACGCCAGAAGGGTGGGGGTAGGGGGGTGAGCCTCTGAAGAGGTGAGAGGCTCAGTCTACGAGACGCTGTGCGTGCGTGCGTGTCTCAGAATCTGCTACCCTTGATTTTATTCTCTCTCCTTTCCTTTCAGTCTGCGATGGATCCTTTCAGTCTGCGTCCAGGTGAGTTCACAGTATGCGAATGTTATAACCTTTGTTCTTTGAAATATTTTATGTAAGGAAAATGTTATAATATTAATAAATTGTGTATTAATTACTGGAACACTTTTATTTACCATATATTTTATTTAAATAAGTTTGAGGCAATATGAAACTTCCGTAATTTCTAAAGAAAATAGAAAGTTGTTGATTTGGTTGTTTTGTCTTTCGCTGATAGGAAGGATGGCTATGATATTGAGATGTCCCTAATTTGTTGATTTTACAACCTGTGTATGTTAATAGAAGTTGTTAAAATGGTATAATTTAGAGGTCTGGCATGATAGTAATTGTTTATGTTAAAGGTTGTTGAGTACTAATGGAATTATTAATGGGTTTATATATTTATATGCTATAAATTATGTTTATATAAAGACTATAAATAGGCTTTTTGAAAGAGAATTAGGGCAAAAGTGGCAACTGGAGAGTAAAGTGTTTTTTGTTTGAACGGGCTGTTTCTGTAATTTTTTATCGTGATCTTGACATCAACAGTTTCAAGAATACAATTCCGGGCAACCAGCCAATTACTCAATTAACGGAATAATACCCTTGCGCAGTATTGTACCTGTGGTGACGCCAATTAGACAAATGCGTACGTTGACTCGGGTATGTTTGATGAATGGTGTCAGAAGAAATCTATGAAATATCGATGACAGACATTAAGGCAAAGACTTTCAAAGGAAACTAGCTGAGCTACAAGAATACATACTTTCTCGCATAATTTGTAACTTGCAATTTTCGAAGTAGTAACTTTTGCAGTATTCAATATTAATCATATTGATTGTCGTCCTTTAGAACCAACCCTGTGTTTGGGAAACCAGTGACTATAAGTTTTTATTTACTAAATTAAATGAACTCAAATTAAACAAAATCGCTCTCAAAGACTATTCGGTTAATGGGAAAATTAAAAAAATTCATCTCTTCGAAATATGTTTCGAAAAATGTTCGACTTTCACTTGGTTAACGAGCGTGGGAGCAAACGTGGCCCATATTACCGTCACGCTCAGGAGCGTGAAAACACGCGCCATGACCATGAAAATGCGTAAACTGCCGGAAGGATAATTCGGAGCGTGCCTCACGCACAGCTGCTGTGTGGGACGTGGGAGGGGTGAGGGGATGAACGCAAATCCGATACGTGGGTATCTAGGCACGCAACCTCACAGCGTGAACAAATAGCGCTGCTTTTAATTGCTGCGAGATATGACGCTGGATGTGTTTGAGTTTTGGTGACGCTGAAAATTGGTTCAGTGAGATTGCGTGTGTGCACATTTTGTTGCGTTGGTGCGGAATGGCATAAAATTTAAAGGCGAGTTACAGGTTGATGTGACGTTTACACGACGACGGCTAACTGCACTTGCATTCGGCTATCAGTCGCTCTCTAGTTGACAGTCTTCCCAGGTCAGATGAGGACACAAGGAAGAACGTTCTCGTCAAAAATACGGCACCGCGGAAAGATAATAATTATTTATGAAATCAATTTCATACGATCTGAATATCATATTGAAAAGAGTCTAGTAGCAGAAGCTAGCTCTGTGATGTAAAAGCAATACTCGTCTCATAATAGTGTATAAAAATGTATCATTCATTCATTCATTCATTCATTACTGTATCTACGAAGGATCCATGGTATTTTTATTAATCGTTATTATATGTTAATCAACAGCTAGACACCGACAGGGTTTGCTTTAACAATAATTTTCGTTTGTTTTATTGATTGAGCGTTAGGAACAATCGTTTTTAACAAGAAATAATGCAGTTTACATTCATAATCAATGTTCTCAATCTGTTTAAAATTGTTTTAATTAAATATAGTATAACTTTTTATACAGTATAACGCGTTAAAATGTTCACTAAAGTTTAAAATTCTATTATTTTTTTATTTCATTTTATTCCAGTTTAAAAAAGATATCTCGAATATTCGAAGTCTCAAATAGGAGAAGTATTTGACTGTTAGCCTTAAGTCGTAGACAAAATATGACACCTTAAAACATGTATCTGCCAAACATGAATACAAGATATATTGCGCCCAAATTAGAGGTTTAATGGCCCAAATTACGTAAGTTAATCTTCAACATATGAGAATCTCCACAGGTTCATTGACACCAGTTCTCATTTTCATTATCCCCAAATGCTCCAGACGTTTGAAACCTTTATTCTGAACCACCCTGTATACATTACGCATTCTATTCACGTTTAAACGCGAACCGGGCAAGATGAAGCTGAGTGCTTTTCGTAGAAGCTCCCCCTATTCAGTACCCTCGGACTTCAAAATCCCTCAGAAAATGCAGGAAAAGTGGACGTTGTGTGAACGTATTAGAGGGTTCCGAGTGCGAAAGGGTACGTGGCGGAGGGGGGGTGGTGAAAGCAGGTTCTCCGGAGGATTCGGGGGAAGGATCTCGCCTCCCGAGAGAAAAGGAATCTTCCTTTTGAAAGCTCTTTCCACCGCCTTGAGTCGTGCGTGAGCAGAAACATTATCGCCCGGTCTATTTCCCCTGCTTCGCCCAGTGTGACCTGTTTTTTTAAATCTAAGGGATCTTAATTCAATTTTGGGATTTACTGTTCGAAATGAAAATATAAGGCTGGAATAAATCGAGTGGTGTTTACTGTTTTCGTCAGCTATTTAGGTCATTAGTCTCGTAGGTGTGGTGTATGATATGTTGTGGAAAGTGGTGGTGTTGATCTCCCGTTAGAGCAAGATATCCGGTGCCAACCAACATGCAGATTTGCCGAGCTTTTCCCTTCAGTGCCACTAACCCGGTGGTCCTAGGTTTGAGTCCCGACAGAGGCAAGGTTTTTGACACTAGGTAGACAGCTAGGTCGAATTCAGTCGTTGTCTGGAGGATAATTCTAGCGGCCAACTGTTCTCATAGATAGTTTCCGAGGTTTCTTCGATCAACACTGAGTAAATGCTTGGCTAGTATCCTAACAAACGGCCACGGACACCCGATATCTTCCCTTCCTCTTCCTTGTCCTATCCTCACCCCCTTAATTCCATACATTTACAATAACATGCCCTACACTGTAATACATGAGAGAAGACCGGAAGGGAGCTTAGAGCTTGTTCCAGCTGGGGCGGTGCGCCACTGATGGGAGATACCTGGCTAGAGAAAACTCCGCTGGACGACGGTAGGTCATCGCCGACAGTAGTTTCTCCCGAGGAATAAAAAATGCACTACACGTACGGGACTAACGGCCTTAGCAGTTGATGCGCCCTGAATTACAAATTAATCAAAATTAAAAACAACATCAGTTTTCCCATTTCAGGATATCTCTACCAGTCCTTTACCATTTAGCTGGGACAAGCTCTAAACTTGCGAATGGTCTCCCGACATATATGGTAGTGTTGTCTACGTAAGTGTGTGTGTGTGTGTGTGTGTGTGTAAGATAATGCTGAGGAAAAGACAAGGAAGAGAACAGAAAGATCGCGCGCGGTACTTAATCAGTTTGTTAGAATGCTTTGACTTTGCGTAGATCCAAATTGTTGCATATCTGAAAGGCATATTCTGTAGAAAATGCAAGATTAAAGTAGGTAAATTATTCAGGGTTATTTCGCAAAGATTTTTGAAAGATGTTTTAATGTTTCTTGAACTCTACTGAAGCCAACACGAAACGTTTTTAAGCACTATATTTATATTTGAGTTTTAATTTTGACAATTATTTTTAATTTTAGGAATCACATGTGAGACAGATTGTGCAACGAACGAGAACAAACACGAGATTTATCTGATACAAAGAGATGCAAGTAAAATATACAAATGAAAACACTTTATTAAATACCAATTTCATTTTATAAATATTGATGAGCGAAACGCCAGAAAGTGCATTTTTATAAACGAGGTTTCAGGTAGTGTTTTTTTTAAATTTGAAATATAATTTGAATCAAATAACGCTTCAGGTCACAGCAATAACTTTTTTTTATCACGTTTTGACTCTACAATTTAAAATGGCACAATGCACGAACGTTTGGGTATTGGTCACAAATGTGGACAATTGGAAGCATGTGGGAAAGAAGGTATGAATGACGGAATATTCTTTGTCCCCTTCTATCTTCCGATGTTTAAGGACGTCCCTTGTGCAACTGTCCATCCACAAGAAGTAGTGCGAAGACAAGATGACAATCGATGTTATGGCGACATGTATCCGGGGAATATATTAGCATAACAAGTTGAATAGTGGCAAAGAGCAGAAACACCTCTCTTATAAAATTACTTATAATTAATTTATGTAGTAGGTGAGTTAATTGATATAACATATCAATTTATCTATATTCTATCACGAATATTGATTTCCTCATCCCACAAGCGAGCAGAATTCTGGTAAAAAATCACATCAACACTAAAGTAATGTTCTACTCATGTAAAGTAATGTTTAACTAATTAAATGTTAATTTCATCTGGTGACATCGCCCAACATCTTGGTGTTCGTTAATTCTCCCGAACTAAGCATGCAATCACACCAAGATTTAACACAAGTTACCAACATAGATGACATAACCAATCACGTTACCACTATTTTTAAAATATAGACCAGCATTGTGATTTGCATAACACAACACACAATTTGCTTTATGGCGAATTTCTTCTGACAATACGAAATATTTCCCCGTCTTATCCAACATAGAATTTCGTTTCTTCTAGGAAGTCGAAGATATAATTACCCATCCTCCAGCTACTAACAACTACGAAAAACTACATTCCGAGCTCATCAAGCGTTTATCTACGTCTCAAGAAAAACTCATACAACTAGTCTACAACATCTTAGAAGATCGTAGCCTTCCAATTTCTTCGACATTTGCAATCGTTAACTGCAAATACGAATTTGAAGATAATTTTTTTTAAATCATTTGGGCACAACGTCTACCCAAAAATATCAAAGCACTTTTCTACCACCCATCACGGATGAGTCATAAATCCAAGTAGTCTACAATTTTTTTCTTACTTCAGCCAGTCTCCCGAACCATCTCGCTGATGGAAGTAGTAAGCGCGAGTCAATATAACAAACAATACATTTTTTGGAACGAATTTGCCTCGACAACTCGTCGATGCTTGGACAGAATTAATGTGGCGAACCAGCATTCATCTAGTGGGCCCGAACCGCATACATTCTTTGGCTTATTGAGTTGCACACATTTCACCCTCTCACACCAATATAACCGTGATATGTATGCAAATTAGGGGAAGAATTCGGGTTGTGTTTGAGATGGTGTACTGAAAAGGTATTCCTTGGCACAAGAAACGAAGGAAGAAATGAAGGTAGAATTAAGGAAGAAAAGTAAGAAGAAGGGAAGGAGGGAAGAAAGGAAGAAAGATAAAAGAAAGGAAGAATGAACATAGTGAATGCCAATGTACTGTTATAAAGCTTTGATACGATTAAATGATTTTCATATTACTTTTACCAATTTAACCCAAGACACAATCCAGAATGTTATTAGAAAGTGATGTACCTAAAACGTATTATTGGTACTGAAATGAACATTAGTATCAGAAACAACATTATTAATAATTTAGTTAAAATAGGTTTTTGTGTTCTGTTGCAAACGTATGATAAGGTTTAAGAGTGCTTTTTACTGCAAAGCAATAAATACAATACGAAAAAAGCTTTGCTGAACTGGGAAATTACGTGCTAATGGAAAACGCGGCTGATTGGAATGGATATGAGAGATTTTGGTTTCCGCGAAATACTCTTTGCTAACGGATCAATGACCAACGAAATGAATACGCTCATCTCCAGTATGCACAGTATAGTCATTTTCTGTTACCTCATTGTACAATATTTTTTTTTAAAATAAGTAAAAAAGCATTCATAGGAACCATACGTGTAAAGAAATGTTGAAATAGTACATACAGGTCGATATCGCAATAGGTGGCGTAGTACTCTTTAGATGACAAAGTTGAAATGCACGATTAATACAAAATGTCTATTGTCCAAATACTAATTGAGATTGAAAAAAAAATAGATCTTAAAAATATACTCTCCATTTGCGTGTAGTTTACATTGTTTTCATGTTTTATTAATATTATAAATTTTATTTTAATATTATTAATATTTTAGACTGTGTTCTTGGGCTACTCCAGAACTCACGGAACTCACTTCAAAACGGATTTTCTTCCAGATTTTATATTTTACGTCTATTGAAGCAATCAAAACAAGGTATACATTCTAGAACGCATTTTTTGTAGTACGATTTTTCTGCAGAATGCTAGTTATAATTGAATATGTTCAAACATTACAATAATAATAAAAAAAGGAGAAACCCTTCTTTTGCAATATATCCTCAGATCTCGGGTGATATCAAACAAAAACAACAGACAAAAAATTTTGTTTCCATTAATTACAAAATAATCTAACACTTAATTTGAATAAAAAGTTTCTTTTACAATATATGCATTCTTCAATTTTTATGCGTATTTTTACATTGCTCTAGCTATTCTATTTGTATTTTCACCTGTCAAACCAAATATTTTTTTTATGTTCGATAGACACAATGTCAAACCTGTCGATTAGGCTATCACACTTCCTCTATCGAGAACCAAACCCCGGTCGATTCTTGTGACCTTTATGCTGGAAAAGGCTCGTTCGGAGTTTTTTGGGATTAACCCCTTCATCTCTCTTATTTCATCATTTCTTCATTATCATTCACATCATATCTTCATAATCACTTACCCAACAAAATCATTCGCATATTTCCAGGAATAGCCATAAGCTGTGAGCAATAGAATCGTTAAAAGATCTCGTTAGGCACGTAATGGGGGCTTCATTACAAGCAGCAGACGAACAGGAGTAAGTACGGAGTAGGGTTAGGTCAAAATAATACCAAACAACTGTAAACTGCCTGATGGATGTCATTCTCAGACTCTATCGAGCGTATGTATATGAGAAGGTCCACGGGTCCAAACGGACGAAGAATCACACTAATGGCTTTCAAAACGGTTCGGTGCACGTGTCGTTCTCGTGAACCTGCTGACAAGTTCCCAGACACAGCCTCCAGCAGTAGGCGAACTCAACGAGAAAATGCGGAATGAATTGAACGAATGTGTTATATTTTTATTATTAGCCTACAACATCCTATAAAGGGAAAAGGCCTCCAGCTTTAGAACTAGTTTTAGTACTGAGTCCAAAAAGAGGCATGTAGCGAGACATTCGCCAACGTCAGCAGCGAAGGCCTGGAAAGGCTGTCACTCAGACACAGAAGCTGTACTTGTCACTATTTGAACCTTCTGTGTTGTGCAACGTGGTGCGTCACGTTGGCTGCCCTGCGGCTCGTTGGGCGCCAAGCAGACGTGCGCTGGGCTCACATAATTTAGCCCTGAGTAATAGTTTTGTATCGCCACGGCGTCGAGGGTGAATATATGTTTACAGCCGCGTGACCATCGAGTTCTCTCATCAAAAAGGGGGTGTCACGTGGTAGCCTGCAAACCTTCCACCCACGCTCAACGGTGACCAGGTGGGGGTGAGATAGATGGTTTAAAATAAACCGTCTCACTTATGCCATCGGATTTTGATTTTGAAGACCTCGCGGTTTGCGCACAATTTCAGCCCAGGCTGGTGCGTGTTCGTGCGTGCCACGGGTGATGAGTGCCACACGAGTGGCACGGTCGAAGCGTGCACTCCAGAAGCGGGGCTTCTCTCGTAAAAGTAGTGAATTCACAGGGGTGTACGATTGAATTGAATTTGCGTTATTTTACGTGGCGAGACTCGGGCCATCAGGTCCGCTCTTCCGTCTGACCACGCAATTTCGTTACGCTCCTTTCATCAACTAGCAGAAAAATGAGGTATTTCTTGGGCGAGAAACAGGTGACTTTGAATTTAGCTCAGAGGCGTCATTTAGGCTTGAGGATCTTTAACATGCAAGTAAATCTACTAACATGTGACAGACGGCTTTACTTCCCCTCCGAAGGAAGGCGTACGAAGGATTTGTTCGTTCTAAGAAAAACCACGGCTTCGATCGGGTTTGAACACGCGAACTTGATTACAACAGTCCGGTACGCTAACCGTTACACCACCGCCGCCGCCGATTACGATCGCGGCTGGCGGTCGGGAAATACCTGAACGCGTGCACAGGAGTAGAGTAAATGGTGTACTTTTCTCATAAGTCAACTTACATATACTGCTCATGCCTGTGCCGTTCACATCCACGACGCCACACTTGAGAGATGTAACAAATATGAAAAAATAAAATGTATTTATTTAAAAAAGAATTGAATCGATACAGGTATACGACGCAAGACCATCCCACAGACAGGAACAAGTGTCAACAGATCTCAGGCAAGAAGCTGTACGACTGGCACGCTCAACCAACTATAGAGAGATAGAGAAACGAAATGGGAAATAAATACAACTTGTGAAAATAAAAAATAAAAAATGCTCGGAGGGTATATGTCGGGAGGCAACCGCCACCATCGCAGCTGCCGAGGTGAGACGAGGCCCTCCGCGTGCCTGAGCAGAAGCAGCCGCGGCGTGGGATTCTGCGAGCTGCCCGGGCCGCTCTCGAGCGCGTATCGATTTATCGGCGGGTGCCACCGACCCACCGACCGACCGACCGAGCGAGCGAGCAAGCGCGGGAGCCAGCAGCGCATCAGTGACCGCCGGCAGCGGCGGCAGCTGTATTTTGATTCCCGTTTACTGGCGAACCGCCCTCTCCGTCCCAACCCACCCCGACGCTCTGAACCCGCCCCAGCGCTGCTACACCATCCCGCCGCTCTCGCCGGCCTCAAACACTCCCCACCGCTCCGAACCCTCCAATGTCCGAGCCGCTTCAGACTATCTACGCCACTCCCAGCCCTTCCCGACACTCATAACCGGCCATACCGCTGTCCTTGCCACTTCAGTCCTCGCTCCGACCCTCCAACCCCGACCTGCCCACACTACAATGGTCAAGCCCTCCTCCTCTCCCTTCGCCCCTCGCTGACGCTACACCCTACCCCTCCCATTCAATCCCTGCCCCGCTGCAACCATTCCCCATAGGAGACCACAAAACATCACCCCCTCTTCGCAACCTCACTTCACCCTACCTTCTTCCATCTCACCTCCATACACCCCCTTCCCAACAAGGGTGACCCTACCATTCCACGCCCCCCACATTACTTTCTACCTTGCATCTTCGCAGAACAATTCCTCTCCAACCCTCAACCTCCCTTCCCCACACTTCACCTCTACCCCCTTCCTTCCCGCCTTTCAACACACATCCCATACCCGCCCTCTCTTCACTAGACCATCTCACCTCTCACGTTTTCACCCCGCTTTTCTATACCCTGGATCGCACAATCACTCCTCTTACCTCCCCTCCTTCACGCCTCACCCCTCTTTCTCGAATTGTATCCTCCTCTCTTCCCATCTTCTTCAAGCCTGGCTTCTCAGAAACAGCATCATTCAATTTGCGTCGTAGATCCCTGCTCCACCCTTTTCCCGCAAGATTATTTCTCGTGTTTACTAATTCTATATATCTCTCTCTCCGCTGTTCTCTCCGTCTTTTTTTCATGTCTGTTTCCTGGTCCTGTGGTATCTGTGGGCCACAACAAATATTCATCTGTTCTTTCCATACCCAGTTCTTTCCGTTTGGAAACTCTATTCCACCCGTCAAGTTTTGCTCTTCATGTACATCTTACTTAACTCAGTGTTTTCTACCGATCCAGGAACGTGTTTCTGCTCTTTATACGTCCGGTTTTTCCTTTACTAGTCTCGTTGGGAATATAACGTTTGGCTTTGTTTATTGTTATCAATACAGCAACTTATAGAAGATCTTACAAGGAGAAGAAGAAGAAGAAGAAGAAGAAGAAGAAGAAGAAGAAGAAGAAGAAAAAGAAGAAGGAGAAGAATTTACAACAGATTACTAGTGTGTGTGCGCTTCATTACATTGCGTATGTCCTGTTGACGACTTTTGGCAAACGTCCTTTCCGCGTACGATTTCTTACGTTAAGTTTTATTGTTCATTTTTTTCTTGCCTGTGACAATTTTAGGATCTTTTACCATTTTTGAATCTTTTTATGTCAATTCCAATTTCCCTTCCCATCTTGGATTTACTTTTATATCCTCTCGGTTTTCTAACTTTTTAGAACCACAGCTACACGATTCCTCTTTTGCTATTTACATTTTTCTCTGCTATTTCCTCTTTTTCATTTCCTTCTCTTTGATTCTGACTTTTATTCTTTTTTATTCCAGTTTCTCCCACCTGCATTTCTATCGACCAGAAACTATTACATGCGATACTATTATATTTTACACCGTTAGCACTTCGTTACTACTACTGTGACCTACAGTTCATTACCTCTTATCCATTACAGGATTTGTCCTCATTCCTTCATTATTTTTGTGAATCCCTTTCGTTTTATTCCTCTCCCCTAATTTGATTACCTGTCATACTTTTCCTCACTTCTCTAGTTTCGTTCATAAGCGCAAAGGTTTCTCATTTCTTATCATTTATTCAAAGATTTTCTTGTGTTTCTCGCACAATTCGACATTTGTTTATTCTACACTAGCTAAATACCCGGCGGTGCCCCGACTTCCTTCACATCTATGATAAAGATCAATTTTGTAGAAGACACGGTGTATAAGATTATTTTTAAGGTAATTGTTTAAAATTTCAATAAAATACTGTACTCTTCTTTCATTTTATTTCACCGTTCATTACTACTAGATCAAACGATTTTGTCTTACGCGCCGCAACTCGTCTCTAGCGAATGTTTTAGGTACCAGCTCTGCTGAACCACTATTGGTCTCTGGCGGAATATAAGAGTAGAAAATCAGTTTGTGTTAGCTGGAGGCGCAAAATAATGATCGTGGTGCATCTACCAACATATTATTTAAATGGTTTATTTTCCGCATTTCTGTTGTATGTATCTTTACCGAAGTTTCCCAGGGCACTGCGACAATCCTTAAGAAGAGTTTGTAAACATTCGGTATCTATTCATACATTCCTTCTTGTGATGTAGGTTACCTGTCGTTATATTCCATTTTATTGCTATAGAATTCCCAAATCATATTAATTCTCTCTTCACCGATTCATTCTACCTCTGTATTAATTGCACTATCTTTTAGGTTTTCTCTGTTTTTATCGCCCATAACGTTTCGCTGCATTTGTCCACCGGCTCTCACGCTTCCAGCAGAGTTTTGATTTGAATTTACCCCTTGGCCCGTCCACGCGTCCTTCCGTCCGCCAGCCGCCGGCCGCTCATTTGGTGGCCCGCTCGCCCTGGCGCATCCACAGCGAGGAGGCAGGCGCGCGCTGCTAATGTGCACGCGTGAACGCCCCGTTGCCCGAGAGGCACAGCTGCGCGACAGCCCCTGCTTGCCGCCATCTCTGCGACAGCGACTGCCACACATCTGCGGCGATAGCGTTTGTCTCTGGAGCACTGGTGACTACGAGGGGTAGATTGATTGTATAAGCTTGAATTTCGTTTCGCGTATAGGCCAACTCGGACCACGCGAGGATCCTGCTCAGCAGTTGTGAATACCTTTATTGGGGGGGGGGGATACTGATTTTAGATGAATTCCCAATTTTGTCCCCCAAGGTTGTTAGTCCTGGATGATGATAGTGAGGAATGAAAGTTCGGCACACACAAATAAACACAAAAGCACCCATGACCGAGGCGGGACTCGAACCCTCGGTCTTTTGGTCCGAGATCGCCAGTGAGACACGTCTTGAGAGAGTTCTGCCTCAGCCAGCGGATAATCACCCAGTCGGGAAAAGTTCTAACCTCTGATCTTCTCCCTACCAGTCTGTTGAGGTCCTGGGGTTTGAGAACCGACAATGGCGGCTTTTCGAAATTATCTTCTTTGCAATATTGCATACAACCACTGTCGGTAGAAGAATCCTTGCGACCGCCTGCTCTGATCGGTAGTTTTCTGCGGTTTCTCTGAGCAATGCCTCACGAAAGCCAGAGCAGTGCCCAAAAAGTGGCCACTGTTCGTGACGATTCGCTTTGTTGTTGAGTGTGGGACAGAAACGAGAAGGAACGATTGTTGCGCGTTGTTTAAGGCACCGCTGCGGCGTCCTCCTGAAACTGATGAGAGAAGAAACGACTGAGCAGAGTAGTCGACTTCTAAAATCCTCATCCAGACAGTCATGGAAAATGCTTCCACCATAATGACCGCGCGTGTCACAAACCTCTACGAAGCTTCTACAACTAACTCGCCACTACCTACACTGACACGTTCAACGGATTTTGCACCGCACCCAGTTTTTGGATTTATTTATTTAAAAAAAAAACAGTAAAATCTGTATGTGACGTATGGGGGAAAAGATAATCTGCGCACGTTTTCTTGAGTTTCAGAATCCATTGCCATCATTTTAACTATAAATAGTTCAAAGATGTTTAAACGTTTAAGATAAATAAATATACAAAAATTAATTTAAAAAAAGCGAGGTTAGCAATATTTGAAAAAACTGGACATTTTTGTTCCCGAGTAATAGAAAACTTATTTGCTTTGGTAAACGAATTGCAGGTATGATTGTCCTGCATTGCTGACAAAATAGTAGCTCACCCCTACCACTACTCCTACCATTACAAGGAAAAGGAGAGTTCAACAAAACGTGCGCATAGTAAAGGTACTTTTACGCCCAGAAGCAAAACAAGGGGCCATCTCAGCATTTGCTCAATGGATCAGGGAAACTGAAGAAGAACCTGATCGAGTTAAAGCAGTCGACCAGTTTACGCAGTTGCCATCGTTTCTATTTCCGTTCATTTCCCAGGCGCCATAATTAGGGTAATTCCTACAGCAGACACACCCTTCCATTGTGCAGCTCGTCCTTTACAACCGTCATTGCCTTCATTAGTACACGGGTTGGAAATTAACGGTCACGACTGCTGACCCCAATATGATAATGAGGCCCCTCATGCAAGCTCACAGACCGCGCGCGCGCCTGTTGATATATTCGCGTAACTCCTCGCTCGTGAACCACCGCCCGCTGCAGCTCTAAAGCAGCGAGACACTGGATGGTGAATGTAATGCCGTGTTGAGTCAACGCTCTGCCTCGAGAGAGTATATCTATTAGAGTTTATGCTTGTCGCTACTGAGTATTTCATTCGGGCAAATAGATCGTTGGATCATGCTTCGCATAAATAAGATAAGGCGAAATGGAAACATTTGGGGTATATACTTGACGATTCGTTGAAAGCACTAAAAGGAAAAGAATAAAAACGAATGCACTGAAGTTAGTTTGCTATTAGAGCAACAATATCCTACAGTTTCGCGAAAGTAGCTACAAAACCTTTAATAATGTGGGTAGGATAGAGACACAAAAACAATTAAATAAGAAAAAATAGTAAACAGAACGAAACTATTCCTCAACGAATGCTTTCGAGAACGTAATAGAGAAAAAAAATATAGATTGGTAAACGGAAACATCTGGTTTGGAAAACTATGCCTGGAAAAACCTTCGTGAAACTATATAAAATTTGTATTGTTTTTTTTTGTTTCACGTATTTGAATGTATAAATGGCCATTGCTTACGTATATTAAGCGCTTCTACTATTGTTCATTTTATCCATCTATAACGCTTGGCTTCTTTTTCGATTCGTCCATGCATGCAGAAAACAATTCACCGCAAAAATACTTTTCGCCTAAAATACAACGTAGAGAAGTATAAAAATTTACTACAAATTGAATGTCATCCCTGTAAACAGTTCTCGTTCTTTCTCTCATATCCCAAATTGTTCGAAAAAACACAACAAAAATGTATAAATGGCGAAAGAGATTCGAGATATGGTGTTGTTTCTTCAATTTGGATGATAATTTGCTCTCTAAAAATGAAGTTGGCTGAGGGATATATAGCGGTTTAGAATTCGAATTGGAAGTGCTACAGAAAATACAAGACCACTAGGATAGAGCAATTACATAAGTGAATACACAACATATATTTATTCCCGCGATACAAAACTTTCGTGCTGAACTTTGACAGCTAGTTGCGATGCAACGCTCTTTTACATTGTACGTGTCTTTTACATCGTAATAGTGCATTTATGTTCCCTAATCGATGGAGAGCCGTGTGGTTTGACACGCACGTTTAGTGACTAAGGTTACGTCGCACGCGACACATTATTTTAATTTTTTTTCTTTCATGTTTGACTTTCAAGCTTCGTAACAAAACATTTTTATATAATTTCACAACACAATCATAATTCTAATATTTATTACATCGTTATCAAAATGGAAGCACAAAATTTCTGTAATAAATTACAACTTCTCCTAAATTTCAACATTTTACACATGCTTCACGTATACGTTCACTTTCGGAAATACAATTTGCACCCTTCTTAAATGTAAGTTTGTATTCAATACACCTATTCATGCCACTTTCACAATTGTTTCCAACTTACATTATGCACTTAAAATAACCTCATTTTTAAATAATTTAATCATTAATCCATACATCTTTTTTAACCCTGTATTTCTTCTTCAATTAAATATAATTTCCTGGCGTCTGGAAACATTTAATTTACACAACGTTTTGGGAAGAAGCCAAAAATTTAATTTCGTAAATTACTTTTTTACCAAATTTGAAAATGAATTAAAATGTAAAATTTTTAAAACTCGTTTCTCGAAAAAGCGCACATTTACGTGGAAACACTAGTCCATCTTTCTCCGAAAAGCGAGCAAAAAATGGACTTGAAAATGTGACTTGACAATAACCCTACATGACGTTCAGTTTTTTTCAGACCATTCAAAGTTGCCCATTCTCAGAGAAAATCCCCTTATCAATCAAACATCACACGAGGTATTTCCTTTAGCATTGTTGGTGGATTTCAAAGTCGTGTCTCGACAAAAGCACACATTTCCATGAAAACCTTGGTTTATCTTTCTCCGAAAAAGCGAGCAAAGACTGGACCTGAAAAAGTGACCCTACATGACGTTCAGTTGTTTTCCGACCAGTCAAAGTGGTCCATTCTCAGAGAAAATCCCCTTATCAATCAAACATCACACGAGGTATTTCCTTTAGCATTGCTGGTGGATTTCAAAGTCGTTTCTCGAAAAAATGCGCACATTTACATGAAACCCTTAGTTTATCTTTCTCCAAAAAAGCGAGCAAAGACTGGACCTGATAAGGAGCGTTTGACGACGAGGAAATAAGCGCCGCGCCTTCGCTCCGCAATGCAGCGTGGGCGTTTGCTCGGAGGAGGCCGCGCTTATGAATGAAGGCGGTGCAGCGGGCGTAGTATCGTTTCGCGGAACCGGCCGTCGCCTCCGCCTCCGCCGCTGCCGCGGGCGCCTTATCTCCGGCCGGAGGGCACGGGGTGGCTGGGTCACGGAGGGCAGACGGCGCCAAGGGGACGGCGCGGCGTGACGCTGGCGCCACTGCTGCCACGGCATCGAGCATTAATGACGAGACCGAGAGAGGTGGCTCAGGGCATCGACTGGTGTCGCTGTAGTGCGAGGTCCTAGGTTCAAGACCCGACGGTGGCAGAATTTCTTACACTAGCTAGATAGCTTGGTCGAATTCAGTCGCTGTCTGGAGGAGAATTCTGGAGGCCGGCTGCTCTGATCGGTAGTTTTCCGTGGTTTCTCTGATCAACACCCGGCGAATGCCGGAGCAGTAACCTAACGAACGGGTCACGGACTGCGCGCAAACTTTTATTCTTCTTTTTTGACTTCTTCTCGCAGCTTACTTACACACACACTTGCATGCATTACACGACCACACATGCCGGGAGACTGGTTGGGCGCTTGGACCTTGTCCCGGCTGATGCGGTGCCACGCTGATGGGAGATACTTGGTTAGGGAAAGCCCCACGAGCCGACGGTAGCTCGACGCCGAAGCATCTAGAAGGAAAACAATCACTACACTTACAGGATTAACGAACTTAGAAACGTGCCGGAAGTCACAATCAATCAATCGATGTTCAAAATTAAAACGTCGATGTTAATCATTTGTTCCCTAAGGTTTTTATTCAGACGACAGCTGGTAATGACTGCGATATTACATTACGTCCGACATTAAGGTCCAATGGGATACATATTCGACCATACACTAGAAACCTACACACTTGCGGGCTCCTCCGATCTGGGTCAGCAGAATAAGAGGTCCGCCACGACAACACATACGTGACAGATACGGGACAAACCACTATGCGCATGGCGGGACTCGAACTCACGACCAAAACACTGAGTCAGAACACTCTTTCTATTATCCATTCACGAGCTTCGTCACAATATAAATTTTTGGTATTGAATTCTAGATTGGATAACTACATCACAGCGCATGAATTGCCACAAGTTATTATATATAAATCTAACAATATCAACACAGCCACCTCCATCATCTTTATTATTGTAAATATGTCCCTCACCACTTTCTTTACTATTATCATTATCATTATCATTATCATTATCACTACCATCGCTACAGTAAACAGAAAGTAAAAGTCACTATTGAACTGTGTACTCTACATACCAATAATAAAAATTTATTTTAAAAAATGCCAGCGTCATCATCTACATTCCCGTTTCCCTTCTAACTTACATTTCTCTTTCGTCTTTTTACTCTTGACTTTCCTCCTTCATTTTCCCCTGTTGTACTACACCAAGCCCAGAACCGCCAGCTCTCAACCTACACTACCTCCCCACTATTCTACGCTGCAACGTGCATCGAACGATATTCAATCTGGAAGTTCTTTCAGGCATGTTCGAATTTTTCAAACTTCTCCATTCATTAGATTTACAATAAAAAATAAGGCGTATACATTTTCTGAACGAATAAGCAATACTAATCCTTTCCCTTGAGCATTTAAAAACTTCGGGAGTATTTTTGGAGTTTAATTTTTTACATAAATTAAGGCGGAATAAAGTCAGACGTATTTGAATTAAAAAACATCTCTCTTTGGACTTCTGTTTCGAATTTTTACGCATACAAAATACATTTTTTTAAACTGCTGTTAAAATTGCTATGGCGTAGATAGTATTGGGTGTAAGACTAAAAGTGGTTTCAGTATCGATAAGAGCGAAATTTTTAAACCTTGCCGCAGAATCAAGCAATCGACATGTTATGTTTCAATAAAATATTTCGTATTCTGATATGACCCTTTCATGTGTACCTCCGGATCAGAGTCATTCCAGTGACATGAACCAATATCCCCTGTTTAAAACTTTTAGTAAGAATATATTCCTTATCGGTGGTGAAGTTATTTTACATGTTCACCTCCGCCCTCCCCTTCGACCACCGACAATCTCCCCCTCCCCACGATAGTGTTTTTTTATTCCCATCCCCCCTCCATCCCCGCAACACTGGCTGTCCGACGCATGGCAAGACTGGGGTCGGCTGGTCAGAAGACGTCCAGATTAGTAGTCAGTCGTTGATACTCCAGTTTAAAAGTGGTTTGTCGCCTACAATATTCTCTTCGAATTTGTGCTGTATCTACTGTGCGGCTCTGGAAATCTTCTCGGAAGAAATTGTGTTGTTCTTTGAAGTGTCTCCTTTCAATTCGTGTTCCATAATGATAACAGTTCTTCTATGAATGTAAGCCTGCGTAACCTTGAACTTAAAGTAGGCGGTGGGAAAATCGTTTTCATTCAAGTAACACACTGAGTTTTTAGTATCGTTGCTTTACAAAGACTCTGTAAGTATTCTGATGGCATTGGCTCTTTATATGGTAGCAGGAACTCAAAGAATTTCACTAATAAGCGTTGTAAAAGTATCAACAGACATAATTAGGAATATATGAATTAAAAAAAATAATAAGTATTACTGCATACTTCCAAATCTGTAGTTTTGTTGTGAAAACTAAAAAAAAATTATAAACCAGAAAAGTGGAGTTCACGAGAAGTTGACGTATTCATAAAAATATGAAGAAGTGCTTTCAACTTTCCTTCAATAACAATTGAAAATCACGTAAGCTCGAAAGACTACAAGTTGAAATTTGTAAAATATTAAAAATAACCTTCTGGATAAATATATTAAATAATTTAGTAAAGTGACCCCACCTTGCGAAAGGGGACGAGACATTTGCTGAAAGCTGTCTGCTACTGAGTTAAAATGGAATATTTACAGCATGTTACAATTATTTTGGGTTTGTTTAACGTATCGTGTAGTGTATTAATTGTAGTTTTTCACGAACATACGTTATGACAAATACTGAATTTTTGTTATCAGAATCGAACTAAAAACGAAACAAAAGCCATTTGAATGATGAAAAATTAGATATTATCGACTGCAATTTGTAAGATATATATCGTGGCGTATTGTCAAATTCCCTCATAACTGACAGGCTTAACAAATGTGAATGTCACGTTAGATCAAAACAGTAACAGCGTAAATAAATTATTTTTGAATCGATTTTTTGAAACACAGGACACTGATTTTACTTCAGATAGAACCAAGAGTGTGCACGCATATTACATTTTTTAATGCAATTACCTATTTTCGATTGCATCTGTTTTTAATGAATGAATAATGTGCTATTGAACTTCAACTTCAAAAAATACGGCATTCATATGAGTATCAAAGTAAGCAAAACGTAGTGCATCTTAAAACAATCACGAAAAGTGAATTGGTGACGAATTAGTGAAAACTGAGATTTTGAAGAGTGTGATTTTAATATACTGACATAATTGCGAAGATAATACTATTCATTGTGAAAATAAGTGATAATTACTATTCTTAGTTAATTTTTCTACAAAGCTGCCTGATCTTGATATTCTATAGAGATATAACTAATTTTTATACGCAAATTCTGCGAAAAGAAAGACACCTTTCTGAAACTTGATAAAAATATAAAAGTTTGAACATTTTACAACGCAGCGGAAATCAGGTTACGGCATTGCTGAGCCCAAAATTCCATCACGCCTATTTATGCGTTTTCTCCGAAGATTACTGGCAGGCATGCAAAACAATTTCTCGCCGACTCGACGACAAATATCACACGTCTTTCTACACGGACTGCACTTACAAAACACAGCCTGACATCAACGGGACGAAGAGTTCAGAAAAAAAGTGGCCAATAGATATGCGTTCCAGACGATCTGCTCAGCAGGACGACGCGTAATTGTTGTCTGGGCGTTTCGTCGTCACGTCTATTTATGAATAGCGCCACGAGTCGACGCCGTAGTTGATAAGCTAACGCCCGGAAGCTATCTCAATCGCTGCGTGTCACGGCCAGGGCCAACTTACAACATTCGTGCGTGGGAACAACGTGCCTTCGTGCTTACGTGCCTATGTGAGCGTGGTCGATCACGTAATGTTCTACCTCTGATAGACTGAAGCTCTGAGTTTCCGGGATTCGAAATACGATTTTCTGAGTCGTATACGCTAGTTGGCTCCTCTTCGGTTGCATCACGGGGTGCAGTTCATTGCGTGCAATTGCACTGCGAAAGATACTTGAGCTGCTGGAGTCTACTTGCATCTGGAGATTTCAAATGAGGTAAGTTAAGCAAATATTTTCTTTGAGAGAGTTATCGCAAAAATTATGACAACTATGTTCACGATAATGTTGGATGAAACATTCTGAAATATACAATTGGATGGTCGAGATACATGGAAAAAATGTCCATGTTGTCACCAGTGTGACACGATGGCGCCATGAAATCTGTTTTCCTTTCTTTTAATAGAAACAAAATTTTCGATATCCTTCGTCGAATACATTACAGCACGTTTTGTCAGCGCAATTAATATAGGTCTTATATATCTCCACGACTCTAGGTGAGCTGATAAGCTCTTAGCATGAAATGCGATTCTGTAAACATTACGTAGTATTGAATTAACTGTTTAAATTTCATATTATGTCTTATTTTACCCCTTAAACATGTACATTACGTAGAACATACAAGTGTCTATATGGCATTCTCAGGTTCAATGATTTAATGAGATGGCAAATTTTAAAATTTTTTCCACATCGTTGTAGTGAAGAAATAGTTGTCATTAATTTTTCAGTAATCCTTTACAGATTAACAACAGGTCTATGCAGATGAATCCAATTAGTACGTCGTAATCATTTTCAATGTAGGCGTAAAGCTTTCCAAATTACGTCTTACTTTAGTGGCATTTTTTATCACATTAACTTGCTGCATGTACAATGTAAATAATTATTTTATTGATCAAATCTTTGTGTTAAGGTTTGTTCTTGGTATTAAAAATATTTATTACCCAGAACCAAATATGACATTTCAAGCTTTACCAATTTTTTGAGTTTTATCAATTACAATTTTATTTACTTTCCTACTCTCGTGTTATTTGTTAAGTACGTAATATTAAGAACTGTAATATTCGCATATTTGCACATATTTAACAATTGAATGTAAGACACAAGTTCTCTCATTATTTCGTTAATGAAGTATTCAGATTTTCTAACAGCTGTGATACCTGTAATAATAATATAAAATTTGTTAAGAGAGCTTGTGATAGAATTTGCTTTTTGTTTTTTACATTGGACAAAATTTGTCTTCAAATTATAACATCGCAATACAACCCGTTTTTATACTAGTGTGTACTAAATATAGCCACAAAAAAAAGAAAAGCAAGCTATAGATGAATCTAAACTGGTTGGGACAGACGTAGTATCGTAACAATTCACGTTGTCACGAGACAGATTAGCTCGCAGTTATCAAACCTTCCAAAGAGATGAGTGATATAATAGTTATTCCGGTCCAATTAAAATTTATAATAACTTGACGTCAATTATAAAAAGCGTACAAAACCAATAAATATGCGAATAAAAAATACTTCTACGCGATAACTTCAACTTCAGTCGAGAGCGTACTTAGCATTTCATTGGAACCAAGCCAAAATAAGTGAATATTACTTTTTCTGATTATCTTTTTGAACAAAAATAAAAGTCTGTCTTTCTAAAAAAATAAAAGCCAACCTTTTTTCCTTTGTAATATCAAAACTAAATGCTTTCGAATTTATATGTAATATTTCACAGCATTCAAAGGCTGACTCTTGGTTTTCTCGTACTTTGAAATTCCACAAAAAGTTTCTCAGCTTTTCGGAAGGTTCTTGCTTCCATTTCCTCCATAAAAACGCATCTGAATTTTAGTAGATTAAAAATTTAGAGTAAAAATTGTACAAATGAGAAACGCTTTGAAATTACGTGAAGATGAACAAACTTCTCAAGTTTATTTGAAGTCCAGAAGTGTTTTACAAAACCATTTTCTTTACTTACAGCGACAAAATCAGTTAATAATATCAAGTAGATATTTATTTCACAAAACTGTTATACCAATTTATATTTTGTAAGCTTTTGCATAGTAAACAAGTAGAAAGTAATGTTCTAATTTGCAAAAAAACCAACAGAAAATAATAATATTATGTAATAAAACATATCAAGACAACAGTGTAACTGGCAAAGGCCTGAATCTATAGTGTGTAAAAAATAAAAAAAAAGATTATACAAAATATTGATAACCTTCATATTATAATATTTGGCATTTATTTAATCTCAAATTGTTTCCTGGGTGACAAATTTCTCCGCAGGGAGTCAATTACGAGTAACAAGTACAGATATTAATGATTAATGGATAGTGTCGCATATTTAATAACGCCAGTGTTTCAAAAGAATTTCACTACATCACTCTAAAAACACTATTAAAATGTTTTTTTGACTAAACTAATCAATGTTGACAATCATGTCAAATTATATAAACATTAATAAAGAATAATGATTACAATTTTGAATGTATTACGCTATTAATATTTAACATTTAATACACATTCGTGTATAACAATTTTACTTTTTCCCCCTTAAGTTTTATTGTGACTACTTTGAAATAAACGAAAAAAATGTATTTGTATTGTCTACATGAAGGCTGAATATCATAAAATCATGTAGATTCTCATCGAGAAATTCGTGGATTCATTCGCAGTGTTGTACTCGGAAAACAAAGAAATTCTACCATCTCCACTCTCACAATTCGTTCCACATTGTACTCTTGATATGAATGAACCTATTTCGTAACCATCCAAGGATCAGTAGTATCAAGTTGTGAATCATAATAATCGACACGCGAAACATAGTTCCACGCAAAGGACTATGACCCAAATCGAGTTTTTTTTGTTAGAAACAGCAGCACGTGCAATGCATGAGGAAATAGTTCTTCCTGATCAAAAAATATTCAATAAACAACAATCTCTGTCTTAGGGACCTTCTGTTTTCTAAACAGTTCTTCTCAGTTTTCTTGTGCTCAAATACTGAATTAACGACAACTCTTCTCTTTTTAAATTCAATTGAAATACTCTGAAAGATCTACTTTTTGTGAAAGAAGTTGGTTGAACATTTATTAGTGAACTGAAATTCTGGAGGTTAAGTTTTACTGCAGCGATTTGCAATGTTCCTAACTAGAGAAAATTCAAATGTTGCTAAAAAGTTAAAAAGAATCCTTTTAAAGTGGGAATATCGATTATGTACATTAAGTTTACAATTTTCACAAAATAATTCAGTTCAGTATTGAATTAAAATTCAATTTAATATTCAATTAACGAGTATAGTGGAGGTTAAACGCATCGGTAAAACTAGCATTACTTTATTTGGAAAATATAAATACTGACCGCCTAAGGGAAGATAAATGAATTTTAATAAGTGATTTTAAATGTTAAAGCTAGGTTGAACTAACCATTATATTCACAGTTGAAATACGCCTTATAGGAATGTCTGTGAAACGATGGAGCTTAGATACACTAATAATATAGTTCCAAATATGTTACGTACTCGTTTTGGGGAAATGGCTTTTCATTTCTCCTCCAGCTCCACAACTTTCTCACCATAATCCTTCACAACTCTTCTTTCTTCCCTTCTCCCCTACTCATTCCCTTCTCTCCATTCCTTCCCGTCTCTCCATTCCTTCCCTTCTCTCCATTCCTTCCCTTCTCTCTCTCCTTTTCCATCTCCCCTTCTTCCCTTCTCTTCCTCCTCCTCCATCTTCCCTCTCCTCCGTTCATCATACCGCTCTTTCTTCATCTTCTCCATCATTATTTCCCTTTCCTCCTTCATCTCCAAACCTATCCCACTCCCTAAGCTCAACCTCCCCTCACCCACTTCATCTTGTCACATCATCTGTTCCAGCGCGATGCTGCTGTGCTGCTTGCCTTGTCGCTGGCCGCGCCGCCCCCCTCGCCGCCGCCGCGCCGCCCCCGCCGCCCCCGCCGCGTGCCGCCCCCGCCCGCCCGCCGTGCCGAGCTGCTGGCGCCGCCGGACGGTGCGAAGTCGCTGGGCCGTGCGAGCTGTTCGCCGAGCTGCAGGAGGCACTCGCGGCGCTATCGCAGTTGCAGCTACAACGTGAAGAAGGCCGACGCCGCCCTCACCAACGCTCGCCCCGCAGCAGGCGGCGCGCGCGGACGGGCCAGCGGCTAGGCGACACCATTCCGACAGCTCAGAATGGACCACGACCACTCGCTGCCAACGCGGCTTCGGGTGTAATGTTACTCACTTAAATATTTCGCGATCTCCCTAACACATGTCTCAATCGCTCTACTGCACTAACGAAATTTCTCGACGCATTACACTTGTGCTTGTCCGCCAACGCGGCTGGAAGCGCGGCAACGCGAGCGGCGCAACTCACGGACGGCGCCTGCGCGGGGCGACGCTGCTGATGTTGCCGCCCCCTCGCCGCCACCGCCGCCCCACTGGAGGAAGGCCGCTTCTCGCGAGATGGCGCGCCTCGGAAGACAGACTCTCGCGGCTCCAGAGCAAGGAATGGGTGGGCAATGGGATTGAGTGATTGATTGGTCGATTGAGACTCAATGATTCACTTGTGATTGATAGATTGAGACAGAATGGTTGACGTGTGATTGATAGATTGAGACTAAATGATTGACTTGTAATTGATAGATTGAGACTGAATGATTGACTTGTGATTGATAGATTGAGACAGAATGATTGACGTGTGATTGATAGATTGAGACAGAATGATTGGCATGCGATTGATAGATTGAGACTGAATGATTGACTTGTGATAGATAGATTGAGACTAAATGATTGACTTGTAATTGATAGATTGAGACTGAATGATTAATTGTGATTAATAGATTGAGACAGAATGATTGACGTGTGATTGATAGATTGAGACAGAATGATTGACTTGTGATTGATAGATTGAGATTGAATGATTGACTTGTGATTGATAGATTGAGACAGCACGATTGACTTGTGATTGATAGATAGAGACAGAATGATTAACTTGCGATTGATTGATTGAGACAGAATGATTGATTAGTGATGCCCGGTGCTATCAATGGCTGAGGTCAATAATCCCGTAAGTGTGGTGCATGTTTTATTGCTGGGGAGGGTGCGGTAATCTTTCTGCACTTGACAGCGAGATCCAACGCGGGCCTTGAAGTCATTTTGCAGGATTTTTTTCCCAATCATGTAAGCGAGACAAGTGTTGGTGTGTGGTGCATGCAAATGTCAGGGTGTGTAAGTAAGGAATGCAGATAGGACAAGGAAGAGGAAGGAATGATTGTGTGCAGTCCGGTTTATTAGGGTACTGCTCCGGCATTCGGTGGTGTCGATCTGAGAAACCAGCAGCTGAGCAGCTGACCGCTAGAATTCTCCTTCAGACAGCGACTTAATTCCACCTCGCTGACTAGCTAGTGTCGATAATGCTGCCATCGTCGGGATACATACCATAGGATCTCCCGTGTCAGACGAACTGCAATGTTATCAGGTGATACACTGAGCCACTTTTGAGGGTTTTATTGATTGAGATAATATATGAGGGAGTGGATGAGAGGGGGGATATTGACAAATTAGGTTGAATCCAGAAATTTACTCAATAGTGCCGTAAATACAGTGAATGTGTAAAATAGAGGTAAAATAACGAAACCATAGTTGTCAATCACGTGACCGGATACTGTATAGTTTTCTGTCAATTTCTGCGTGCACAAAAAATTCGAAATATAGATGTTACAATTCCTCATCATATTTAAGAGTTAGCTATAGACGAATGGAAATAGTAATTGATGCAATTAGTTTATAATGTTAAGCTTTATTGCATGAGTACATGTTTTGAAAAAGAGCGTCTTGAAAATTTGTACGAATGTAATAAAGCAACATTATAAACGACTTGCATACTATATTTTTTCTATAACAGCATTATACATTTGCAAGAGAATCAAACTTAATTGTGCGAAACAACGTCCCTGTGACGACTCGGGTATTTGACATCGTGCAAGTAAACGGTGGTCGGCTGTTCCGTTTAGCTCTACCTCCTCTCGATTCTCTCGCTACGACTTGCTGAATGTGTGATGACGTAATCATTCGTGACATAAAATGTAATATGTCATCATTTGTGCCGTACAATGACCGATTATGAACGATTTCTTGCAACAGAAAAGGTTATTATATAATGCTGGATACCAAAAAAGCTTTTTACATGTTCTTAAAATCATAAAGGAATGCAATACAAAAGTTATAAAACACATTCACAATTAAAGTGTCATTTGAAATACTTACATCCCCCGTTTAAAATCCTTTAATACTATATTTCAAACAAATATTAAAAATGTAATATTTCGGTTTTCTTTCAATGTAGCAGACACTAAAACCGTATATGTACGTCACTGTTCTTGGGAGTTCCTTTATTTTGACTTCTATATTTACTTGGCGAATATTGAAAACAACATTATCTCATTCAAACTCTGGCCAATGGATGCACTTGATCACTTTTTCAGAGATTGCGTCACAGCACTGACTGTTTTCTCCTTTCGTATCACTTGTTTACATCCTGTCACATGACGTATCCACATGCAACGTGCATTTCATTTGCGTTCTCTATGCAATTTTCTTTTAATCAACATGATGTACGACATTATTATCATCCGCGACCTCTTAAAACGGGAGTTGTTTCGTGAAAAGTTTTAGCATAATTTTAATTTTGATGGAGTGTTGAAACATTGTAGAAAAATAGTTCACAAGAAACAAATCATTAATGTTTGATGAAACAAAAAAAAAAAACTTATTGAGAAGTAAGCACTAAGATACCAAAAATTCCATTTCACACTAGGATTATATTATGATATGCAGAAATATTACTTTAATTTATCAGACAATTCCAGAAAACAGATCTTATGGAAAGTCATGAAGCGTGATGTATTTAGTATAATGTAACACTCAACAATGTGTGTAAAATGTAGATGTACATAGCGAGATAGGAGAGATGAACCCACAAAAACGCACAGCCAATAGGCGTCCAGCAATACGAGTATTTCTAAGTGGATTGGATTATCTACCTCAAATACCAGAAGAGCCTCAGAATCCCCAAATTCCAGTTCAAATATGTCAAACATTACAGCCAAAGACAAAATGACAGTTCGATGTAAATTAGAAAAAATATGGGAAATATGCTCAACAATACGGAATACTCTACATAGAAGGATAATAACGAACAAAACTAATATGAAGTAATTTGCTAACTTTTATTTCTGATTATGAACTATCGAGTATCGTAGAAGTCTAGACAGAATAATAATATTAATACGGGAACCAATTACATTGTTCATAAGATCCTAGATGACTATTTTTATGAACGTGAGTGTCAGGGAAGAAGTAATTTAAAAAGGAAAATCGACAAAATAGTCTAGAATATTTACACTTGGCATTTAAATCGCTTTTTTCTGCTTTAAAGTGAAAGGAGAAAAAAGTTGTGGTTCTGGTGGTTTTTGTAAATGTAACTTTCAAAGTATTTTAGTCACGTCACTATCCTCTCATATCTACCAGTTTTGCTGAAAACATCTGCCATATGTCACCTCCGGAACACAGTTCTCACAATTGTACGTTTCGATACCTGCTCTTCATGCAAATGTTCCTATTATTGCACGATTTAAAATCTGTTTTCTCAATGAGACCTATTTATTCAATAGCTTTGAACACACTACTGAAATAATTTTCTGTCAAGATGTATTTTTGTTAATTACTTAAAAGATGTAGACTTTGGTTACCAGTGATAGTCACCATGATTACGGCAAAAGGAAGAAAACTGTTGTTTGTGGACAATGTTAGTAAAATTCACATTATTTGAATATAGTATATTTTAAATAAATACAAGTACGAAATAACAAGAAATTTTCTAAATTCTATGATTAAAAGGTCAGTCACTGATGCATTTTAGAAATGTCTGCCTCTGAGGCAGATAATTCCACTGAAGGGAAAAATCATGATCCCACCAAAGGGTTAAACTCCTTACTGGCTACGGGTCGCTCCCAATGCTGCCATTATCACGCCCCGCCTTATTGACTGCATGACATGGACTGATACAAATGCTGCCAACCTCACGACCTGCATTATTCGCTGCATGAGTTATTGCGGTCTGCCACCCATGCTGCCAACTTCACGCCCACCTTATTGGCTATATGTTGCGATATGCTCCTAATGCTGCCAACCTCACATTCAGTCCTATTCACTGCATGAGTTCTTGCAGTCTGCCCCCAGTGCTGTCAACCGTACGCCCGTCTTATTGGCTGCATGTTACGAACTGCTCCAAATTCTTCCAACCTCACGACTTGCTTTATTCGCTCCACGTGTTGTTGCGAACTGTCCCAATGCTACCAAACTCACGCCTCGCCTTATTCACTGCATGTTATGGACTGCTCTCAATGCTGCCAACCTCATGTTTTGCCATATTCGCTGCGTATTATGAACTGCTCCCAATGCTGACAACCTCACGCCCACCAAATTACTGTGTTGCAAGCTGCTCGAAATGCTGCCAACTTCAGGTTTCACCCTATTCGCTGCATGAGTTGTTCCGAACTGCTCCCAAATCCGCTAACGCTACCTTATTTGCTGCACGTGATTCAGTGGTTGCGGACTGCTCCCAATGCTGCCTACTTCACTGTCCACCCTATTCGCTGCATGAGTTGTTGCAGACTGCCCCCAATGCTGCCAACCTCACTTTCCACCTTATTCGCAGCATGTTATGGACTGCTCCTAATACTGCCAACCTTACGTTCCACACTATTCGCTGCATATTATGGACTGCTCCCAATGCTGCCAACCTCATGCCCACCAAATGACTGTTGCAAGCTGCTCCCAATGCTGCCAACTTCACGTTCCACCCTATTCGCTGCATGAGTTGTTGCGGACTGCTCCCAACACTGCCAACTTCACGCGCGCCTTATTGGCTGCATGTTACGAACTGCTCCAAATGCTTCCAACCTCACGACTTGCTTTATTCGCTGCACGCGTTGTTGCGAACTATCCCAATGCTGCCAAACACACGCCCCGCCTTATTCTCTGCATGTTATGGACTGCTCCCAATGCTGCCAACCTCACGGCCACCAAATTACTGCATGTTGCCAGCCGATCCCAATGCTGCCCATTTCACGCCCGCCTTATTGACTGCACGTTCCGAACTGCTCCCAATGCCGCCAACGTTGCCTTATTCGCTGCATGAGTTGTCGTGGACTGCTGCCAATGCTGCCAACGCTGCGCAGGTGAACACGAGCTTCGTGCGCACGCTGCGCGAGAACGGCGAGGAGCTGGGCGTGCTGCGCGGGCGCGTGGCGTCGCTGCACGTGCAGGTGGCGGACCTGGAAGCGGCGGTGCGCGGGGAGACGGTCGGGCGGCGAGTGAGCGCCGCCGCCGGCGACGACGACGGCCCGTCCCAGTCGCCTCTCGGCACCAGCGCCGCCCCGCCCACATCCACCTCCACCGCGCCGTCCGCTACACCGGACTCCTCGTCCTCAGAGGTAAATGTTGTTGATTAATTGACTCATTTGCCTTTCCGGGAGCACCAACTCTACAGTCTCGTAAGTGTAGTACATGTTTTTTAAACATGTGACGTGGATATGTTCGTCTCCTGACGGGTGATGTGATCCGGCGATGACCTACAAGTTGGGCTAAGATGTTCCCCCACCAACAAGGATTTCTCACGACCTAATGGCCACCGCCCGTGGGGTTAAGAAATCGGCTTCTTAGGTTTCCCCAAACAGGTTTCTTCACACTACTTGGCCCCGCCCAGCCGGGTAGAAATCGCGTGAGGGTTTCCCCAAAACAGGTTTCCCTCACACCACTGGGGACCCCGCCCAGCGGCGTAGAAGAATTGGCATTTTGAAGGGTTCACGAGTATTAATAGAGCCCAGTAGAAGATCGGCTTTTGTGGTTCCCAATACAGGTTTCGTCAGACCACTTGGCCCCGCCGCGCGGAGAGAATTGCCGTTTTGAGGTTTCCCGAACAGGTTTCTTCACACCATTGATGGCGCCCCAGTCGGGGTAGAAATCGTCTTTTGGAAGTAATGTTGAACCACTTGCGCCCACGGTAGAAAATCGCAGTCCCGCTAGCAGGTTTCTCACAACTACTTGTGCCCCGCCCATGCTCGGTACTGAAAGAATCGGCTGCCGAGGTTTCTCCCGCAAACAGGTTTCTCACATCCAGGTGGCCGTCCGCCCAGCGGGTAGAAAAATCGGCTTTTGAGTTGTCCCGCAGAACAGGTTTCTCCAACCACTTGGCCCGCCCCAGTGCCGGGTAGAACAATCGCCTTTGATGTATTCCCCCGAAAACAGGTTTTCTCACAGCCTGACTTGCTGCCCGCCCCAGCGGGGTAAGAAAATCGCTTTTGAGTTTCCCCCAAACAGGGTTTCTCACACCACTTGGCCTGCCGCCCCAGTCGGGTAGAAATCGCTTTGGAGGTTCCTCGAACGAGTGTTTCTCACACCACATGGACCCCGCGGCCCCAGTGGCGTCGCGTGGTAGAAAATCGGGTGCTTTTGGAGGTTTCCCCAAGACAGGTTTCTCACATCCACTTGCCCGCTCCGCCAGCTCGGTAGAAAAAAGTCGGTCTTTTGGGTTCCCCCAGAACAGGTTTTCACACCATATGGTGCGCCGTCCCCATCGGTAGATAAAATCGCTTTTGAGGTTTTCCCCTCAAACAGGTTTCTCACACCTAATTGGCCCCAGCCCCTAGTCGGGTAGAAGAATCGGCTTTTGAGGCGTCTTCCCCCAAACAGGTTCTCACACTACTTCGTGTTCCGCCGCCCACCGGGTTAGAAGTAGATCGCATTTTGAGTTCCCTCCGAAAACAGGTTCTCTCACACCAACTTGGCCCCCCCAGTCGGTGAGAAAATCGGGCTTTTGGAGTTTCCCCCACCAGGTTTCTCCCCACTGCTGCTGCCGCTCTTGGTGCGAGCGCTGCGGGGAAGCGGCGCTCTTTGAGGTTCCCCGACACGGTGTGCGTAGTGGATCGATGTGCCGCGGCCATCCGCTATCGCTTGTGCGGCGGTCCCGGGTTCCAAAGGGGGTTCTCACCTCCAATGGGTCGCCGCCAGTCGGTGATGTTAGATAATTGCTTTTGAGGTTTCCCCAACAGGGTTCTTCTCACAACCAATGGCCCCGCCGAGCCGGGTAGAAAATCGGGCTTTTGAGTTTCCCACCAACAGGTTTCCTCACACAATGGCCGCCCAGCGGTAGTAAATCGGCTTTTGAGGTCTCCCAAAACAGGTTTCTCACACCATGTGGCCCCGCCCATCGCCCGCGGGTAGAAAATCGGCTTTTGAGGTTTTCCCCAAACAGTGTTTCTCACACCACTTGGCCCGCCCAGCCGGTAGAAAATCGGCCTTTTGAGGTTTCCCCAATACAGGTTTCTCACACCGATTGGCCGCCAGTCGGGTAGAAAATCGGCTTTTGAGTTTCCCGCGGCAGCAGGTTTCTCACACCAATGGCCCCGCCCCTAGCGGGGTAGGGAAAATCGGCTTTTGAGCGTTTTCCCCCAACAGGTTTTCACACCACTTGGCCCCGCCCAGTCGGGTAAAAAATCGGCTTTGAGGTTTCTCAACAGGTTTCTCACACCATGGCCCGCCCAGCGGGTAGAAAATCGGCTTTGTGGAAAGGTTTCGCCCCAAAGCTAGGTTTCTCACACACTTGGCCCGCCCAAGCCGGTGTAAAAAAATCGGCTTTGAGGTTTCCCCCAAACAGGTTTCTCACAACACCACTTGCCCCGCCCCAGCCGGTAGAAAATCGCTTTTGAGGTTTCCCCAAACAGGTTCTCACACCACTTGGCCCCCGCAGTCGGGTAGAAAATCGGCTTGTGAAGGTTTCCCCCAACAGGTTTCTTCACACTAGCTTGGCCCCCCAGCGATAGACAAAATCGGCTTGTGAGGTTTCCCCAAAACCGGTTTCTCACACCAACTTGGCCCGCCCAGTCGGTAGAAAAATCGGCTTTTGAGGTTTCCCCGAACAGGTTTCTCACACCACTTGGCCCCGCCCCAGCCGGGTAGAAATCGGCTTTTGAGGTTCCCCAAACAGGGTGTCTCACACCACTTGGCCGCCCTCCAGCGCGGGTAGAAAATCGCTTTTGAGGTTTCCCCAAACATGGTTTCTCACACCACTGTGCCCGCCCCAGCCGGGGTAGAAAATCGGCTTGTGTAGGTGTTCCCCAACAGGTTTTCCACACGCACTGGCCCCGCCCAGCCGTGGTAGAAAATCGGCTTTTGAGGTTCCCCACACATGGTTTCTCACACACTTGGCCCCGCCCAGCCGGGTAGAAAATCGGCTTTGAGGTTTCCCCCAAAAAGGTTTCTCACACTCAATGGCCCCGCCAGTACGGGTAGAAATCGGCTTGTGAGGTTTCCCCAAACAGGTTTCTCAACCACTTGGGCCCCGCCCAAGCGGTAGAAAATGGCTTTTGAGGTTTTCCCACCACAGGTTTCTCACACCAATGGGCCGCCGCCAGTCGGTAGGGAGAAATCGGCTTTTGAGGTTTCCCAAACAAGGTTTCTCACACCACTGGGCCCCGCCCAGCGGGTAGAAAATGGTTTGAGGTTTCCCCCAAACAGGTTTCTCACTGACCACTTGCCCGCCCAGCCGGGTAGAAAATGGCTTTTGTATGGTTTCCCCCAACAGGTTTCTCACACCACTTGGGCCCGCCCCGCCGGGTAGAAAATCGGCTTGAGGTTTCGGTTTCCCGCCGAGACAGGTTTTTCACACTACTTGCCCGCGCCCCAGCCGGGTAGAAAATCGCTTGTTGTAGGTTTCCCAAACGAGGTTTTCACACCACTGTGGCCCCGCCCCAGTCGGTAGAAAATCGCTTTGAGGTTTCCCCGAACAGTTTCTCACACCAATGGGCCCCGCCCAGTGCGGGTAGAAGATCGGGCTTTGAGGTTTCCCCAAACAGGTTTCTCCAACACACTTGGCCCCGCCCCGCCGGGTAGAAAATACGGCTTTTGAGGGTTGTTCGCGCAAAACAGGTTTGCTCACACACTTGGCCCGCCCCAGCCGGTAGAAAATCGGCTTGTGGGTTTCCCGAACAGGTTTCTCACCTACTTGGCCCGCCCCAGCGGGTAGAAATCGGCTTTTTTGAGGTTTCCCCACACAGGTTCCTCACACCACTTTGGCCGCGCCCAGCCGGGTAGAAAATCGGCTTTGAGGTTTCCCCAAACAGGTTTTCCACACCAATGGCCCGCCCAGTCGGTAGAAAATCGGCTTGTGAGGTTTCCCTAAGACACGGTGTGTCTCACACCACTGGCCCGCGCGCCCAGCGCGGGTAGAGATAATGCGCTGTTTGGGGTGTTCCCCGAACAGGTTTCTCCACCATTGGGCCGCCCAGTCGGGTAGAAAATCGGCTTTGAGGTTTCCCCCCAAAGTAGTTTCTCACACCACTGGGCGCCCGCCAGCGGGTAAGAAAATCGGCTTTTGAGTTTCCCCCAAACGGGTTTCTGCTCAACACTTGGCCCGCCAGCCGGGTAGAAAATCGGCTTTTGAGTTTCCCCAAACAGGTTTCTCACACCACTTGGCCCGCCCCGCCGGGTGAAAATCGGCTTGTGAGGTTTCCCGCCAGACAGTGTTTCTCACACCACTTGGCGCCTCTGGCCAGGGGTAGAAATCGGCTTGTTGAGGTTTCCCCCACAGGTTTTCTCACACTACTGTGGCCCCGCTCCAGCCGGGTAGAAAATCGGCTTTGAGGTTTCCCAAACAGGTTTCTCACACAACTTGGCCCGCCCCCAGTCGGTAGAAAATCGGCTTTTGAGGTTTGCCGAACAGGTTTCTCACACAATGGGCCCCCGCCCAGTCGGGTAGAAAATCGGCTTTTTGAGTTTCCCCATACAGGTTTCTCACACACTTGGCCCCGCCCAGCCGGGTAGAAATCGGCTTTGAGGTTTCCCCGAACAGGTTTCTAACACCACTTGCGCCGCCGCCCCAGTCGGTAGAACATCGGCTTTTGGAGGTTTCCCCAACAGGTTTCCCACACCACTTGGCGCCCCCAAGCCGGGTAGAAAAATCGCTTTTGAGGTTTCCCCGAACAGTTTCGTCGACACCAATGGGCCCGCCGCCAGTCGGGTAGAAAATCGCGCGTTTTGAGGTTTCCCAAACAGGTTTCTCACACATTGGCCGCCACCGGGTAAAAATCGGCTTTGGAGTTGTCCCCCAGGTTTCTCGACACACTGGGCCCCGCCCAGCCGGGTAAAAAATATCGGCTTGGGAGGTTTCCCGAAACAGGTTTCTCACACCATGGGCCCCGCCCCAGCCGGGTAGAAAATCGGCTTTGTGAGGTTTCCCCAAACAGGTTTCACAACACACTTGGCCCCGCCCCAGTCGGGTAGAAAATCGGCTTTTGAGGTTTCCCGCAAACAGGTTCTCACACCATGGCCCCCCCAGTCGGGTAGAAATCGGCTTTGAGGTTTCCCCCAACAGGTTTCTCACACACTTGGCCCCGCCCAGCCGGGTAGAAAATCGGCTTTTGAGGTTTCCCCGAACAGGTTTCTCACACACTTGGCCCCGCCCCAGCCGGTAAGAAAATCGGCTTGTGAGTTTCCCCCGAAACAGGTTTCTACACCACTTGGCCCCGCCCAGCCGGGTAAGAAATCGGCTTTGAGGTTCCCCAGCAACAGGTTCTCACACCACTTGGCCCGCGCCCAGCGCGGTAGAAAATGCGCTTTGTGAGGTTTCCCCCGAACAGGTTTCTCACACACTTGGCCCCGCCCAGCCGGGGTAGAAAATGCGCTTTTGAGTTTCCCCCGAACAGGTTCTCACACCAATGGGCCCCCCCCAGTCGGGTAGAAAATCGCTTTTGAGGTTTCCCCCCGAAAGGTTCTCACACAATGGCCGCCCCCAGCCGGTAGAAAATCGGCTTTAGAGTTTCCCTAAAGGATCTCACACCACTTGGCCCCGCCCCAGCCGGTAGAAAATCGGCTTTTGAATGTTCCCCGAACAGGTTTTCTCACACCACTTGGCCGCCCAGTCGGGTAGAAAATGCGCTTTTGAGGTTTTCCCCCAAACGAGTGTTTTCTCTTCACCACTGGCCCCGCGCCCAGCGGGTAGAAATCGGCTTGTGAGGTTTCCCCGAACAGGTTTCTCACCACTACTTGGCCCGCCCCAGCCGGGTAGAAAAATCGGCTTTTGTGAGTTTCCCCCAAACAGGTTTCTCACACACTTGGCCCCGCCCCAGCCGGGTAGAAAATCGGCTTTTGAGGTTTACCCAAACAGGTTCTCTCACCACTGGCCCCGCCCAGCCGGGTAGAAAATCGGCTTTTGAGGTTTCCCCGAACAGGTTTCTCACACCACTTGCCCCGCCCCAGCGGGTAGAAAATCGGCTTTTGAGGTTTCCCCCAAACAGGTTTCTCACACCACTTGCCCGCCCCAGCCGGGTAGAAAATCGGCTTTTGAGGTTTCCCCAAACAGGTTTCTCACACACTTGGCCCCGCCCCATCGGTAGAAAATCGGCTTAGAGGTTTCCCTCAAACAGGTATCTCACACCAGTTTGGCCCACCCAGCGGGTACAAAGTCTGATTTGCCGGCTAGTGTGGTAGTGTAGTGCAAGAAGCAGAGGGGTGAGGTAAGAGAAAGGAAGAAAAAAGAAAGATCACGCGTTTTCTGTGGCCCATTTCTTAGGATACTTAGCGGCATTAGTCTGGTATTGACTGGAGAAACGATGGAAAACTTTGGTTAAAGGAACGCAACAGGCCGCTTGAGTTTTCCTCCATAGAGGAGCTGAATTAGATCCAGCAATCTACCTATGTACTCGTAGCTACGGTAAAAAAGAAGCATAGCCCTTATTCTTCTCGTCCCAACGTACAGTTCGTAGTTTTGAAATACGCCCTGTATGAGTTTCCTACTTCTAGTGTCGAAATTAACATCGCCAGCCTCCCCTAGATTGGCTATATATACTGTATCTAACACTTAATAAACTGATTTGTGAAAATGATATAAACTAGAAACAAATATTTACACATCTCACTAACCTAACAATAATTAGATGAATGAAGATAAAGCTAGAAATTTACTATTTACAAGATATGGTTTAATTTAAAATTTACAATTTACAAGTCTACATAAGGGTTGTAACAGATAAATGGCAAGGTGCGATCCAGAAGGGGGGACAACTGTCTAGCCAACCTCTTAGGCATATTGCACCGAGTAACCCTCGAGAAGGCAAGTGCCAGAGGTGTACGCCAGAAAGCACTGTTCAGTTTACGGTCTTCGAGTCCCTACGTACAGAGAGTAGTGCGTTCCTTTGCAAACGCCTATTCCGCCTTCTTATATGAAACTGTAAATTTGGAACTGCGGGATGTAGTATGGGTAGGGAACCACCAGTTTATCGAAAATCAGTATTACTGTGAACGAAAATTTTCATCGTACCTTCAATAGTTATCTTTTCTCATTAATTACTGTCTCAAGGAGCAATCAGTCGAAATGCTGTAAACCCTTTATCACATATTACTATTTCGAGACCGAACCTCAAAGACATGTCCCACATAACATAATCTATTCCATGTAATTATCTTGGACATTCAATTATATTTTTACTGGTTTGTCGCTATTCGATTCTATCCCACATGATCAGAGAAAGGAAGAATCTGCAACTATGTGTGAAAGTACACTAATTACTTGATATTATATTCCACTGAATTGCATGGATGTAACTGTCATCGGTAATGATGTTAAATGAAAATAGTTTGCATTGGTGTATTACACTGTTAAGTTGAAATACGTACAGTTACAAAGGGACATATAGAACAAGCACATGGAGGATAATAGAAGAGAAATAATATGGGCCTAATATGGAAATGGAAGGGTAGGGAAGAGGTTGGGATTTAACATGCGAGAGTTCTCGCTGGAGTACGCTCGTTATTGTTATGTCTTTATTATTCCTTTACGAGTACTTCACAATAAATGTCGGAGCCTTGCTGCCCATGACACAAATACAATTATCTGAACAAATACTTTATGGAGCTACAGTGAAGAATTTCATCTTTCTGTGTTCTAAACAACCTTTGTAGGCCGCCAATAATGATGGTTATGATGATGTCTTCAATTCCTTGACACTTCATTGTACCTTACTGAAGATCTGGGCAAGTTCACTTAACAGTTAGTTGTTATTTCAAACATACAATTCGACGTCGTTCATGTAAAACTGATGTGATTTGCGAACCATCGGATTTATTTTTTCTACAGGATTCAGAATCTCTAACCATTCTTGGCATCCAAATAAAGGAAGTAAAGAAATCACAGCGAATTCCAATTGTCTATAATATAGTTTGCAAGTTCTCGATTTCCCTGATATGTAATGAGCATTAAAGTTTTTCATTCGAACAGGAAATTTAGTAATTCCAGGTTAATCATATAGTAAACCTTGGATGCTCAAAAGTCATGTACGATGCAGAGTCTTACGCTATTTTATTGTGTACCTACCCCATAGATATATATTCTAAGATTTTGAGGACTTCGTGGGGAACCACACTATCTATAATTAATAGTTTTTTACGTCCTGTTTTATGTATTATGAAATAACAGGTTTTGATTTATCATTATTAAATGTTAAATTATAAAATTCAGAAATAACTAGAATTAATAAGAAAACTATAGTTATTATAGATTCATACTCGATATTTTAATACATTATAGTTTTAATAATTTACGTAAATGAAATTTAGCTTTGGATAATTTTATTATTCATTGACTTTAACTAAAGGAACACCTGCAACATTATTTTTTTCTTTCTTTCCGTACTAGTCGCAGGAGGTGGAAATACAAACAGAGACAGCGGTGGGAGTAGCAGAGGCGGCGACGGAGGCGGTGGCGGAGGGGACGACTGTGGGTTGGCAGGGAATGGCGGATTTGGAAGAGAGTGGCGAGAGGGGTGGAGGGAACGTTACGGAAGAGGCAACGTCCACTACTGCCTCCATTCCCGCCCCATCGTCCACACCACATGCCGAAGAGGAAGTAATTGGTTCTGCTGCTGTCACCGAGGTGAGATATGAAAGATGAAAATATTCTATTTTCACTTATCAAACAGAAAAATATATATTTATGTTTTGTTACTTATAAAGTAAATGAGAAAATTCTTCTGTAGAAAGTAAGAAATTCTTCTTTACTAAGAAAACCCTTGGAAATACTAAAAATGTAATAATATAAATAATATAATGTAAATATTTTACAATATTATATAAACAGAGTATCATAATATAAATACTGTATCATAATGGATCAATATTAGGCAACTTAAGAGTAGTTATTGCCTATTTCATTCAAGTGTATTTTATTTTCAGTAAAGACAAACAAAGAAAGCCCCTACAGAAATGAGAAAACTAAAATGAAAGCGCAAAATCCTATAATATGAATACACTATAGTCAACGAAAAAACCTAAAAAATATTAACATCGAGTGAGATTGAAAGTAAAATCTCTTAGTGTGCCTCTGGATCGTCAACTGCAGTGAACTGCGTACATAGAGTAGTAAAGAAAGGAGACACGGGCTAATCCAGTAACACATTGCTTCGCGACGAAATTTCTCGAAAAGGACAGGAAGCGTTTGAAAGATAAAAGGCCAATAGGCTCATTAACCCTAGATTACAAAGGCAACCTGTATCAAACGAAAGGCGTAGTCAGACAGTATTTGGACAAAAATTAAGAAAAAACTAATTTTTATAATGAAACATTAACTTAAATGGAATGAAAACGTGAGTTACAAAATACATTTTTAAAGGTTTTTATAGATACACCTAAATGACTTGATCCTCAGAGCACACACTTACTTGTTGCTATCCACACATGGCTTTCGAGAATTGACGGCAGTAGTACCTCGTCATGTGACCTTTGTTACGAATATGATCATCGTCGTCCCATTATGATTGCTAAATGGTCACAACAAAACGTAAATGATACAAGATTAGGTATTCATTATCCGTTTTCGTATTAATTATTCACATCATTAGGCAATATAGCGCGAAAAAATCTGAGGTAATTACAACGGCGTAGTCTACTGGACGACGTGTGTTGGCGCGCACCTGAAATGGCATACATCGGAAATCAGCACGCACAGAAGGTTACTTGTATTTACCTAAGGGGGTGAGGGAAGCTTTTGGCACTAGTTGCTGACAGTTAGTGACAAACGATGGCTTTGTAATTTAAAGTCAAGCTTTCCTCGAAAGGTGTTGAGAAGTTCGAAACAAATAACCTATATAAAAGTAAGTTGGGATCTGAATCAATACTGGGGTGTCACGGGTACCGCGCGCCCATTCCTAGGTTAAACTGGTTTTCGAACTATATGATTGATTGATTGATTGTTAGTGATTCCGGGTGTAACAACTACTGAGTTCGTTAGACCCGTAAGTGCAGTGCAGGTTTTTTCCTCGGAAGGTGGCGTTGGTTTTCCCCTGCTATATGACGAGATCAGGTGCCGACCTACCGTCGGCTATCGAGGTATTCCCCTACCAGGTATCTCCCACCAGTGGGGCACGGCCCCAGCCGGAAGAAGCTCTTAACTCCCGACCGATCTCCCGGCATGTGTGCTGGTGTGGCTGCATGTTAATGTAAGAGCCTGTAAAGGATGAGTATGGGACAAGAATGAGAAAGGAAAGATCGCGCTCGGTCCGTGGCTCGTTTGTTAGGATCCTGCTCCGGCATTCATCTAGCGTTGATCGGAGAAACCACGAAAAACTACCGATCAGAGTAGCTGGTCGCTAGAGTTCTCCTCCAGACTGCGACTGAATTTGACCTAGCTGATAGGCTAGTGTCGAAAATCCTGCCACCGTCGGGACTCAAACCTAATAGTCTCCTGCAGTGACATCGGTTGATGCACTGAGCCACCTTTGTCGGTAGACATGTATGAAATAAAGGGCGTAAATGTGAATCTGTTTTTTTCCCAAACAGGCGCCGACGGCCCTGGTGGTCCAGACGGACGGAGAAGGCAGCGGCAGCCTCAACGGTAACGGCAACGGAAATGGGAACGGCGAGAGTGTGGACCTCCTGGGAATCGAACTGGAGACCGTTCGCGGTGCATTCGAAACGCTACATGCACAGGTGAGTCTTCGCTTGTGAACATCACAAATGGACCTAATTGAAAATTCATTATCACTACAACAATTCCATGAAAATTATTAAATTTATTTGAAAATGATTACTTTCAGTGAATTACGTCAACAACGACCGATAACTCAGAAATTCACATTATTAGTATTATAGTTAGTGAACGTACGTCTAGTGATAGGGAGTTTTAGCGCCATTCGCAAGGTAGCAATGTTATGTGCTGTCACGTGACAGACTTGGACATCCTTACGTCTTGCCTTTGGCCAGAAGTATGACTTTATACTTTCTTAAATAGTCTACGCCTGTATAAGTCTCTACAATTCCGTTACAAACGGCAAATGGCCGTCTAAAAAAAGAAAAGCATTTTTCCAAATCTTATAAAACGATTCTTTTGTGAGTCAGTAACAATTATTCCTTACTAACTTCACAATTCGGGCAAGAATAAATGGAAAATGTTGGAAAGATGAGCGGTAAAAAATTCGAGAAAAAAAGTTGAAAAATCTCTTGGTTAGGTTGTCTTCTTCTCTTAAGAACGCCGATTCAAAATTCAGGACTTATAACTGATAGCGGAGGGCCAAAAAATCTAAAATTCCTTGCTCAATGTAGATTTGTTATTTACTTGACTTATATCGTGGTTCTAATATCTCACCACTAGCCTACACTCTGATATATTATGCAACTTCTTTGCTCAACACTTGAAAATGCTTATTTCGTTATAGTGCAAAACGTAATGTCGCAATTGCGAAAAACACGTTAAACAACGTTGTTAATTACCGTATAAAGTCGTTAGTCACGTGATAAATAGAGTTTCAGGATGTCTTCTTACATTTGACATTAAAACTCTGTAATGTCTGTTTTTTTTCCGGCAGGTGACTGAACTCCAAACTCGATGTGTTACGCGAGGTGATGAGTTAGAGGCACTGGTTACATCACTTGAAGAGCGGTTGGCCAAACTGGAGTCATCACGTTTGCCATCTTCCGAAACCGCTTCCCAATCAGCTGCTGAGAACTCCACAGAAGCTACACTTATCGGCAACGAAACTTCATCTTCCCCAGCCCCCGATCTACAGTACCCAATGGAACCTATCACGTCGAATATGTCACCTACGCAGCTTTTCACCTTCGGCAGTGAACATCACCAAGATGAGTTTCCCACAGTGGAAACAACGAATGTATCGGATTCTACAACGCAAGTGTCAGAACCAGCGACATCTGAGACGGGAGTGCAGTGATCGTACGAAAGAGGTGAATTTTAATTCAATCCACAATGAAAGGGATATACAGATGTCAGTGGTTCTATTGAGCTTGCGCGCTTTAGTATCATAAAGACCACTTTGTGGAATATAATCGAATAACAGTGTTCGTTTTAGGTTGCATCATATGTGTTATAACAACATGACAGTGAGGGCTAAAAAGTGCTAAAGCAAACTGTTAATAAAAGTTAACAGAGCAGTCGATTTTTGTTCTGCAGCATCTTTTCACTCTTCTCAATAATGCGATCGAATACTCCAAAACACAATGTGATAAATTACAGAAACTTCGTTGCTTTAAATGCAGTTTGTGTTACCTATTCATAAAATTTGATAAATGGAAAAACACGAATGAGTTCCAATAGAATATGTTGTGTTGCCTACAGAAACGAGTGTTATCATAAGTAGCAACAACCAACTTGCAATCTGAGACACTGATTGAAACATTTCCATCCGCAATACAAAAACTTACTTACGTTCATTAATCGAAGTAAGCATGTCCAATCATGACAGAAGATTTCATGAATCCTGAACTGTGACCTTTAATATTGCAGAATGTAATCTGTTTGCTCTGCTTGTGTTATGACATCATTTTGTTCGCGATTTTTCTCTTATCGAACGAGCTGTTAAGTTCTCATTACTTTTAAATTATTGCAAAACAATATGATGACACTGGAGAGCGATACAATTAGTCTGAAGTTTGATGAACACTTGGCGATTTTCATATTTACCGTTAGGCATTTTCTTTACAAAATTTGTATGGAACTTAGTTAATGAACACTTCAGTAATATTACATTTTAAGATTTGACTCACTATCTTATAAAACAGTTAAAGAATACAGAAAATTATGAAACAAAATTATTGAGCGAACAATTTTTCAAAGACACTTTCATATTTTAAATCTCTCAACCTATAGATCAATAAGAAATGCTACCTGCACTTCTAACTAATAAAAAATATCAACAGCGTATGAAGTACCTCCCTGGGGATCATGTAGAATGTATTAATGTTCATGAAAACAGGGATATTGAATTCTGTAAAGATTAACTTTCGTCTTAAATTACGTGCCTGCGTCGATGCTGCAATTCCGAATTTAATGATTAACTAGTATGCTCCAGAGTTGATTTAATACAAAATTACGTACGTAATAACCATTACGCCCGTAATAGAATTTTACTAAGGGAGACTGCTGCTGCGGGCAACGTAGTCTCGTCCCGTTTCAAACATTTACAATGCAGATGTACCGAAGGTCGTTAATATTCTCTCCCATCTTCCAGAAATACATGCAAACTAATCCTGGGACATTATAGAATATTAGTGGATATTTGTATTTCCATGTGCTCTCCGAGAATTAGTGAATAACTGACTGATACTAATGTGGCTTATCGCTCCAAACGACCACGAGAACTAGTTTGGAGCGATAAATGTAGTACCAGACACCAGTACAGAATTAAACCTGCAGAACTGCATTGAAAATTAAAAGCTTGAAAACATGGGGTAGCGATTTTGTGATGAAAAATGTTAATATAATAATTTGTGTGTTCATCGTCATGAAGCCTGAAGAACAAGAGAGATGTTTTCTATTGGATGACAATCATGTTTCAAACAAATGTTTGAAAAACATATTGGTTGAAGTCTTTTTAACATCAACCAAAACCATAGGCATCTGGCGATTTTCAAATCAACTTTGACAGCACGTTCACTATATAGAACGTAAATGTGATTTTTGACATTTTGATGGGCTTTTACCATTTTTTAAGAGTTTTTACTATATAGAAAAATATAATTTAAATATACACTTCAAGTTGATTTCAAAATTTGCATAAAATTATAATTCATAAAATACTCTTACATAAAATTGCAAATTTAGTCACTTGATCATTTTTTCAAACACTAATTATAAAATTAAAAAAAAAACGGCACACAGTTTTTATTGAAATTAATACTTATGAGAAGATTTATTTTTCCGAAAATGTGAAAATAGTTATATGAACTTTCTCAAAGAAGCAGTGCATTATTACATCTGACTCCTGTGACGTCTTCTGAACAGAAGTAATAAAGGCGTCATTTCATCGAACCATTAGCGTAAGTTTCACCTTCCGATATAGAATTCTCGAATTTTTTAATATCGCATCCTTTAAAACTGAAATTGGTTTACTTTAACACTCTACATAGGGGATAAAAGTGTATAAACTGCAGTAAATTGTGAAAACAGTGTGAAAAACTGTGAAATATTGCTATTATATTACTTTCTATTTATTTTATAAATAACGAACTTACTCAAAACGTAATAACAAATATATTGGAAAGAAAAGTACAGAAATCATGATTATTCGTGTTATTTATATACTGTGCGTTCTCCACACAGTTTCATCAGACAGTTTTTTATACTTCACAAAAGACGATTGTCAAAGACCATAGAATATTCTGGCATCGCATTCAGAGACTGTGGGTACTTGGCTGAGTCCCAATTAAAAGGGTCGTGTGTGATAAGAGGGTCTGTGAGTTTATCTCCGGTTGCGATTGTGGGTCGACTGTAATGTTCCATATAAACACAACTGAAGAACTGCTTAAATATTGCTGTAGACTTGTGCAACTAGGTGTTATTTTTAAACTTTTTTCATCTGTAGAAAAAAATCAATGTTCTACATAAATTAAATATTTTTAATAAATTTTTGGTATTATTTTTTTTCAGGTATTGTTTTACTCTATTTACCCTAAAGATACTTAAGAAATTTCGAAAGCACACTGTGATAAGGCCACAAGTGGTACAAAGAAATAAGTTCTACGTTACTTTTCAAAGTAAAACTCTGATTGCAACTTTTAGAACATTGAGGGAGCGGTGCTTCGTATATTTCAAATTTGTACTAAATTTGCAAAAAGATGATGATTGATATAAAACATTACATTTTACCTAAAATATAGAATGTTAGCAAAGCGGTGGTTATGTTACTTATTTTGCCATCGTAGTCACATTCTCAATAAATGCAATACACTAGTAATGAAAGAAAAAATAATATATATTTTGATATGTCGATGAAATTAACTTCGGATAAATCTTGATTTTGCAAACGAAAGTTGGCAAGAGAAGGGATTAAAATAACTAATCACGGGTCTACTGAGAACTCTAATATTTAAACGAATTTTGAGGAAAACCATTATTTTTATGTAATGTTGAAATTCATTAGTTATAATGTAACCTCAGTTATAACGTCAACATTATTTCAATTTCGATAAAACTAAGACATTTTAGTTTATAAATACTATATTTTCGTAGAGTTAATTTGTATAATACCAAATTCTTTTCTTTTACAACCAATTGGATATTTTCAATGCTTAAAATTCATTCTAACGAGACATTGACGTAATTTTTTATTGATGTAGAAAACGAAAAAGCGTGCGTAAAGTGATGTATAGATGCTCTATTAGAGTTAATTTTTAAAAAAATGCTCTGGAGAGATGCATTGAATTTCTGATTTCCTGAGAACATTAGAGCACAATTAGATGTAATTTCTACTATTGAGTAAAGTACGAATGCACGCTTGAGTTTGGACCAACAATTTACAAGGATGTGTATTACGTGACTGGTGAATGATATATTCAGTAATTGGTTTAGGAGGGTACAGGTATCTATGTGAATTTTTATAACTGTGTTCATGTTACGAGATGTGCAAATAAAATGAAAATGTATTAAAAATGTTGTTAGTCACACTACAAATATTCATTAACATCAATTCACACCATAATATTTGTATTATTTGTATAAACTTTACTTAGGAAGAATAAATTTTCTTTCATTACTTTAGGTCTTATGTCGACTTTTTGGTATTTACTTTTTTCTTGTTTCACTAAAAAATATTGAGCAGTCGTATTTCTCTAGACGATTCACAGACGAATAAGAATTAGTTTCAGAGAAAATTAGCTGACAATTTTGACAACAGTAGAATTTGACTATTACATACTATTACATAATAAGATACGGTGCAGATATTTCACTCACTAGGAAGAAAATGATCATTAATATATGAATACATTTTTTAGTATCGATTATTTTTTTAATCGATTTCATAACTTACACTTTCCATTGTCAGTGTCTAATTCATTTGCTAACGCTCGCTATAAATTAAAAAAATAAGAGTGAATTACAGACGAAAATTAATATAGCAACAAGTTATGAGCTGCAGCGTTTTAGACGTGTTTGCTTCAGACTAACGTGTTCTAAGCACAGTTGTTAATTATTTTGTAACATTATAATGCATAAATACTATTAAAAACGACCACATAAAAATTAAAAAAAAAACATTGATTCGAAAGATTCATTTAAAAGATCATAACCTTCTCAGTTTTCATCCAAAATCCAAGTATACAATTATTTCCTGTTCAAAAACTTACATCGAGCACTCGCTCCCATGACATCACGAAAACTAAACAATGTATTTAATTTTAATTTAGAATAAATTTTAAAGCGTCCAATTGACTATAAAAATCTTATCATAATTCGATAACATTTTATTTGATTTCATTCTATGTGTGTATCAACTGCAAAACTTTGATTATTTGAATTTGTTGCCTATTTTTTTTTACGAGTTTTCATGGTCCTTTCTAAGTCGTGTAATATTACGAACCCCAACGCGTAAGTGCTCCATTACATTTCATTCCTTATTTATCGCCCTCTAAAATCACATAGATATTCTTCTTCACATCTCGAGTTCTCTTCCCGACCTCTAGCCTCTTAAATCGACCCGGGCGGCTCCCCGTGTCTTCAACAGGCTCTCGCTATCTCCATTTTCGCACCTCACGACGCGGTGAGGCGGAGCCCGTTTTTCGCGGCTCCCTTTAACCGCCCTCCTGGAACGTTTTCCCGCTCCGCCCAACACCGCCCCGCCCGGCTCCGCCCAGCCCAGCCCCGCCCGGCCCCTGCCTCGCCCATTCGTGAAAAAGGACTGTTGTAATATTTCCATTATTATTTACTTTTCTATTCTATTTATAAATCAACGAACTTACTCAAAATGCTAAATAACAAATATATTGGCAAAGAAAAGTACAGAAATCATGCATTATTCGGTTATTATATACTGTGCTATCTCCACACCAGTTTCATCAGACAGTTCATTTTATACTTCACAAAAAACGATTGTCAAAGACCATAGAATATTCGGCATCGATTCAGAGGACTGTGGGTACTTGGCCTGAGTCCAATTAAAAGGTCGTGAAAGTTGATAAGAGTGTGTTCTCCTGTGAGTCTCTTCTCGGTGATTCATAGGTCTCGTTTGGCGGATTTTGCGTCTACAACAGGCTTCGTGTTAGCATATACCGACGCGGTCTGGCGGCGAACTTGTAATGTTCCATATAAACACAACTGAAGAACTGCTTAAAAATATTGCTGTAGACTGTGCACTAGGTGTTATTTTTAAACTTTTTTCATCTGTAGAAAAAACAATGTTCTACATAAATTAAATATATTTTTAATAAATTCTTTTAGGTTTATTTTCTTTGCAGGTATTGTTTTACCTATTTACCTAAAGATACTTAAGAAATGTCGAAAGCACACTGTGATAAGCCACAAGGTACAAAAAATAAAGTAGTTATACGTTACTTTTCAAAGTTACAACTCTGATTTTGCAACTTCCTTTTAACATTCTGACGGAAGCGCTGCTTCATTATTTTCAAATTTGTACTAAATTTGCAAGAGAAGAGGATGAATTGATATAAAAACATTTACATTTTTACCTAAAAAAAAATGAATGTTAGCAAAGCGTGGTTATGTAACTGCTTATCTTGCATCGCGTAGTCGACGATTCTCAATAAAATGCAATACACTAGTACATGAAAGAAAAAAAAAATATATGATTTTATATGTCATTGAAATTAACTCGGATTAAAATCTTGATTTTGCAAACGAAAGTTGGCAGAGAAGGGATTAACAATAACTAATCACGGGTTCTCTTGAGAACTCTAATGCTATTTTAAACAATTCTTGAGGGAACGGAAAAAACCATTTATTTTTACTGTTAATGTTGAACACCATTAGTTTATAATGTAACCTCAGTTATAAAGTCAACATTATTTCAATTTCAAAAAACTAAGTACGAGTTTTAGTTTATAAATACATATTTGCGGTAGAGTTAATTTGCTTATAATACCAAATTCTTTCTTTCTACAACCGAATTGGCATTATTTTCAGATGCCTTAAAATTCATTCTAAACGAGACATTGACTAATTTTTTATTATGTAGAAAACGAAAAAAGCTCCCTTTAAATATGTGTATAGATGCTCATTAGAGTTAAATTTTTAAAAAAAAAATGCCCTGGAGAGATGCATTTGAATTTTCTATTTCCTTGAAACATTAGAGCACGCAAATTAGATGTAATTTCTACTATTGAGAAGAAGTTACGAATGCCACGCTTGAGTTGGACCAACAATTTACCAAGGGATGTGTATTACGTGACTGGTGAATGTATTATTATTCAGAAATTGGGTTTAGGGAGGAGTACAGTATCTACACTGTGAAGTTTTATTAACCTGTGTTTCATTGTTACAGATGTGTGCAAATAAAAATGAAAATGATATTAAAAATTTGTAGCTCACACTACAAATATTCTATTACATCAATTCAACACCAATAATATTTGTATTATTTGTATAAACGTACTTAGGAAGAACGTAAATTTTCTTTCATACTTTAGTCTATATGTCGACTTCTTTGTATACTTTTTCCTTGTTTCACTATAAAAATTGAGCAGTCGTATTCTCTAGACGATTCACCGACGAATAAGAATTAGTTCAGAGAAAATAGGCTGACAAGTTTTCTGACAACAGTTAGCAGAATTTACTATTACATTACTATTACCATCATAATAAGATACGGTGCAGATATTTCACTCACTAGGAAGGAAAATGAATCATAATTATATGAATACATTTTTTAGTAATCGCATTATTTTTAATCGGTTCATAACTTACAGCTTTCTATTGTAGTTGTTAATTCATTTGCTAACGCCTCCGCTATTAAATTAAAGACAAAATAAGAGAGTGAATACAGAGCACGAAAATTAATATAGCAACAAGTTATGAGCTGCAGCGCGTTTTAACCGTGTTTGCTTCAGCGAGACTAACGTGTGTCGTAACACATGTGTTGATTATTTTGTAGACATTATAATGCTAAATACTATTAAAAAGACACATAAAATAATTAAAAAAAAAACATTGATTCGAAAAGATTCATATTTAAAAGATCATAACCTTCTCAGTTTTCATCCAAAATCCAAGTATACAATTATTCCTGTTCAAAAACTTACATCGCAGCACTCGCTCCGGCTACATCACGATACAATATTTAATTTAATTAGACATAAATTTTAAAGCGTCCAATTGACTCTTAAAAAATCTTATCTAATTCGATAACATTTTAATTTGATTTTCATTCTATGTTTTATCAACTGCAAAACTTGTATTATTTTGAATTTGTTTATGCCTATTTTTTTTACGAGTTTTCATTAGTCCTTTCTAAGTCTTTTAATTACGAACCCCAACGCGGTAAGTGCTCCGATTACATTTCATTCCTTATTTATCAGCCCTCTAAAAATCGACAAGATATTCTTCTTCAATCTCGAGTTCTCTTCCCGACTCTAGCCTCTTAAATCGACCCGCGCTCCCGGTCTTCAAACAGGCTCTCGCTATTTTCCATTTTCGCACCTCACGACGCGGTGAGGCGGAGCCCGTTTTTTCGCGGCTCCTTTAACCGCCTCCTGGAAGTTTTCTCCGCTCCGGCCCAACACGCCCCGCCCGGCTCCGCACCAGCCCAGCCCCGGCCCGGCTCCTGCCTCGCCCATGCCTCGCCACCTGCTTTCGCCCCTTGCCTCGCCCCTGCGTCGCCCCTGCTTCGCCCCTGCTTCGCCCCTGCTTCGCCCCTGCTTCGCCCCTGCCTCGGCCCTAGACTCCGCCCACCGCCTCGCCCCGCTTCCCCCCTCCTCCGCCCCCGCCTCGACCTCGCCTCGTCGCCCGCCTCGCCCTGCCTCGCCCCTGCCTCCCCCTAGCCTCGCCCCTGCCTCGCCCCGCCTCGTACCCCCGCTTTGCCCCCGCCTCGCCCCGCCTCGGCCCTGCCTCGTCCCGTCCACTCACGCTTCTCCCCGCCGCGCCCCGTCCCTGCTCACGCAGCTCAGTCTTGCTTTTCTCCGTCCCGCCCTGCCCCACACGCCCCCGCCCCGCCCCCCAGGCACTGTATAATGCTACTCGGCTTCACCCACGTGTGGGCACTCTGGTCCGCTCCGCTCCGATTTCGCTCCTCCCGTACGCCCGCTACGGCCCTTCCGTTGCCCAATCGTTCAATCCAAATTCGTCCCGTCCAAATTCACTCCTA